>OZ038453.1:21166351-21478178 GCA_964036195.1 Sphaerolaimus hirsutus | reverse complement strand
CTTTTCCTAATTTTTACTTCCTATTTTTACTCCTATTTTTACTAATTTTTTTTCTATCAGCCTCCTCCTCGGAGGCTGATAGCAAAAAATTAGTAAAAATAGGAGTAAAAATAGGAAGTAAAAATTAGGAAAAGTAAAAAATAGGTTTTAGGGTAAAAAAAATTAGGACGGGTGGGCCATTTTTTTTACATTTTTTACATTTTTTACTAAACAAAAGAAAAAGGAAAATACTGTTTTTGGTGGTTGCCGCCGCTGCCGCCGCCGCCCCCACCATTTTGCAGGGCCTTGTGCAGGACATTTGTTGACATTTTACAGGGGGGCATTTTACAGGGACGGACCCGTGTGGTGTAAACCATTTGTGCTGCCATTTTGTTGTGAACTAAAAGGGTACCTTTTTTATATGGTGCATTGACATTTTGTAGTGTAATAATTTTGCAGGGTATTTTACATTGTAACAACAATTTTGCAGTGGAGCATTTTTCAGTGTAACAACAATTTCCAGTGTAACAACAACAACAATTTTGCATTACCAGGGTATTTTACAGGGCATCGCCGCCGCCGCCGCCGCCGCCGGTAGCCGCTGGAGCAGTGTAACAATTTTACACAAATGCAGCAGCAGCAATTTGGCAACTTTGACATTTTACAGCAGTGTAAAGCAGCAGAGCTGTTGTTAGTTTGCGGGCAGGGTGGGCAGCAGGCAAGCGGGTAGCGGGCAAGCGGGTAGCAGTGTTAGAAGCGAAAAGTCATCCGATTGATCCTCCAGCGGATGAGGCGAAGGAGGGAACGAGAAGAGTAGTGTTAAACCAACTGCCACCTATTTGAGTAGGAACAAACGAATGATATGTATATTGTTTATTCATCAAATATAACATTTCTCGCACCTTTAGACAACATTCTTGTTGTCGTCAGCTGTTTATCAAACAAAGTAAAAAATAAAAACCTTACATTGTGTTTGCAAATTAATGATATAACTTGCAATACGGTAGTTAAATTTCTTATGTGTTTACACAAACACATCAATTTCAAAAAAATGAGGGCATATAAGCCGCATGTATCAGCAGCTTTTTTCTGTATTACAACATGATTAAAAGAAAAAATGCAGTTTTGATCAAACTGCATTTTTATATCACTGATCACTCTCTGAGATAAATTCTCTCGCCCCAATGAATCGAAAATAAACACGTGATTATATGCAATCCTATATATAGATATAAAGTGACCCCATGTCAAGTCAGGGTATTTTAAAAAGCATACACTCCCCTTTCCCACTTGAATGACTTCACTCAAATCGATGCATTCATTTAAATTAATGCATCCCGTACCATTTTTACTTAGGGTCGAATCGCCATTTATTATAGCTTCGATGTCTGTCACATCCATTAACCCTCCCTTTCCACAACCAAACCCCTTTCCACAACCAAGCCCCTTTCCACAACCAAGCCCCTTTCCACAACCAAGTACTAGTAATTGGCATTCGACAAAATGGTCCTATCGGGATGCAAATGAAGTGATGCGATCGAAAAACAATACACCAATATAACCAAACCCTCTGCTGGTGTTGGTTCGTGGAAAGAGAAATCTATACCTAATGAACCGATTGACATTAAATCAGTTTTTTCTGCATTTACTGGGCATACTACGGGGTCAAATGCTAAGGCAAACATATTTAACTTAAATTCATCATACGATAGGCAATTTCGCACATTAAAGTTCTTTTTCAAACATCGATACAGTTCCGCAAAGGCCATCGGGTAGCCCATGTCGGATGTACTGCCAGAAGCTCTTTCAAAGTAATATGGCACCATGGGGTGCCGTGTTGCTCCGAACAACAATGCTGCTCTTTGTATATTGTGTGGTTTGTAGCAAAATTTTGCTTGTTTTACATCTTGCGTTAGGTATCGATCTCCACTTATCATTTGAACTATGCAAAAGTTTGGTAACTTGCCAGAGTAAATGGCTTGCTGTGACGTTTGTTTTAAATTGCCGGGTACATTTACCCTAATTACTCGGGTATTAAGAAAATGTAGTTTTAATGGTCTTTTGACTGCTGATTTTTCCACTGCAACTGCGCATTGCGCGCTAGGTTGAAGATGTAAAGCGAATAATTGTATTCTCATTATTTTTATTTTGTAATTCTTTGCAATTTCTGATAATGGTAAATTGAAGCATTCTATACAAAATTGGTCGCTATGTCTCAACAACTCAATCGTTAACGGGTAACCCGCGGGCCATCTGGGTTTGGTTGAAAATAGATCCAAAGCTAATTTTGAATAGGTGACACATTGTTTACTACGCGCTATTTGCATGGCTCTTTTTTTGAAGCTTTCACTATTGAGGTTTTGTATTTTATCGGTATACACTTCATTATAAAAACCGGAAGTCTCTTTCTCTTTGTAAATGTCATCCATATTTTCCAATAATTTGTGTTTCATGTTTGCCATATAGCCGTAATTGTCATTAATGTCCAAAAGTAAAGCATCTTTACTAAACAATTTTACTGAACGCCAACATGTCTCACCAAAACCTGGTATCAAAGCTACTTTGTCAGTAATCCTAGTTGCTACCGGAGGAGTACCTAGATCTATATTTTCTGGTAAATCTGTTCCATCCTGTTGAACAACTTTGTATAGCATGCGTACGTAAATGTTTGACAAATCTATGTAATACTGGGAAGTGTCGATAGTCCAAGTCCAAGATGTATTGTAATCATTGTGCTGTACTGTGAGGGGTACCTCAAAAAGTTGGGATTGAACAAAAGTTGTATCTATTACGGGTGCCGACCAGTATTCGACTTCTTTAGATGTTACAAATGAGGATGCGACATCTACCTTCTGCTTCAAAGTTGTTTCCGGTTGAAAAACCATCGAACCTTCAATGTTTGTTGCCGAAGAAGCAGCCATTTTCAGTAAAATTATTAATGTGGGAGAAATGTTACTTTCCCTACGCTTATATAGGATTACTACGTATTATCCGTCCGGGCAGTTCAGTTTGAAGAAGAAGGGTTTAACTAACGTGGAAAAAATGGAATTGATATGGGTGGCTTTTTCTTGTTGGATCTCTTTTTTTTACGTCGTCCTTTTCCTGTTATTTTTTTTGCTTTGCCTTTACCTTTCAGCCATGGGGGTAGAGATTTTTTACCACGCCTTTTTTTCCTTCTACCCTTGCCCTTTGTCATTCTGCCGCCACTCCATTTGCGTCCTTTGCCAATTTTCTTCTTCTTTCTGACATATTTCCGTTTTTTCTTTTTTCCCCCTTCCTCTGTTGATGACTTTATAGCATTTTGACTCTCGCTGGATATTACAGGCTCAGACAATGATTTCGTGCTGACAATATTAGGTGGACCTAACCCGACTAATCCCGTAAAGTTAGCCGCCTTCATTATGTTATTTTCATAAAATGTTGCATCTGGGGTATTATATACTCCACCATAATTGAATTTGTGAATTTTTGCACATTCTTTTTCAGATTCGGGGTGATCCATTTGTTAGAGTAATATTGGCCGTTTTCTCAGAGTTAAAGATAAAAAAATTCTAGTATCTGGGCTTAGTATTGCAATTGAACCGTCCTCAAAGAAAAATGAAAATTGTAGCCTGTTGGTGTAGACTGAATCTAGTGGGTGAAATTTGAAGGTCGTAGGTCTAAAATCGATACCTTGGATGATCTTTGAACCATCCAAGAAAATATTTGCCAAAGAAACCTTGTTGCAACCAAATAAAGTTTTTTGAAGTGATGTAACTTCGGTTATATATACCATTTGTTTTCCGTGAAAGAAACCCGTGCTCGGGTAGACTAGAACGCCATCATTAAGTAAATGATTTTTCACAGATAACAAGTTTCTCAATGGATCTGATAGTATAAGCATAAAAACATTTGTTTTTGCAATATAAACGTCCTTGTTACATTTTTTAAATTCCAGATGCGCTTTTTCTCCACCCTCTTTTGAATTTTCTGGTGAATTAGGAGTTAATTTTTTTTGAGTGAACAAATGTAAAGAATTTGCAACATTATACAGTCCATCCTCATGCTGTTTCAAATCTTCAAATGGTGTATGTCTTCTTTTTCTGCCTTCAACTGTGGGTGTTGCGTGGAGTCGTGTCCCGTCTTGTTGATATGCGTAGATTGAATCAAATATATGATGCCAGTGCGGTTTTGCTTTCAAACTTTGTAAATTTGTACACTCTTCTGCATTTTTGAATGCGGACATGATGCAACTGATAATTTGCTCACTGGTAGGTATTTTTATAAATTTATCATTAACTAAAAGCTTGGAAAAATCTAATTTTCCATGATAAAATTTTTTATTAAAATCATATACAAAGTAATATTTATCCTGCGCATTTTGATGTTCTATAACACTTTGTGATCTGTCTAAATGTGAACAAGATAAGGATGTAATGGCAATTTCCCAATTTTGGGACAAATTGAATTGTAAGTTGCTCGGAAAGTTATAAACCATATTAGATGCCATGCAATTATCATTGTTTGGTTCCAAAATCAAATCGATATGGTATTCATTGGCCTTGGGCTCCATCATGTGGTATAGTTTTTTTGATTAGCAAAAATTAAATCATAAACGTGTTCTTGAGCAGAATTCTTGTCAAAAATTCGCAAAAAGGCTCTTAATATTTCAGGAGATTTCTCTGCAATAATTTTAGGTGGTATTCGCATTGATGTTGTTGTTGTTGTTGATTGTTTGGTTCTAAAATTATGTCTATGTGGTACTCGTTGGACTTTGGCTCCATTATAAGCTGTAATTTTTGTGATTGGCAAAAATTAAATCGTAGACGTGCTCTTGTGCAGAATTTTTGTCGAAAACTCTCAAGAAAGCCCTTAAAATATCTGGAGATTTCTCAGCAATGATATTTGGTGGTAAACGGGTAGTAATATATACCAAAATGATGATTACGGTTAATAATTGAAGTACTGTTACACCGACTTGAACAATGAGTTTTTTATTCACGTTGCAGTTGACAGTTGACCTGTTATTTGACATTAATAAAGGTTCCATATTATCTATTGAAGTTTTACTTCTGGTGACAGGGGGTGAAATTCTGGGTTGGTCATCATTATTCATTTTGCGCGTCTTTCTCAACATTTACCAAATCCTCTGCGTAATAAACTTTGGGTAAAATTTTGGGGTCTGATGCGTTTTTCTCTTGTGAAATGTAATATGTATATGGCCAAAAATTATTGTTTATTTTTGCAATGTAGTAAATGTTTGAAGAAAATTTCTGATCGGTAGATTTTGCAAAAGTTTTGTGGATGCGAGCTCTTACGGGGTCATTTATGGAGAATTTAACCTTTGGTCGTTTTTTTATGGGGATGTTTTTCAGAGAGCCTCGTTCGAGTTTTGGTAGAAATCTCTTTTTGAAGATTTCACGGTCGTCAAAAATAGTTAACTGAATTGGTGCTTTGTCACCCAAATATTTACGCGGTGTCCTATTTATAGCATCGACAATGGATTTCAAAGCAAAATAATATCTTTTATGTTTTGTAGTTGCGTAAAATCGAGCCAATTTTAGACGAATAGTAGAGATTACTTTCTCAACTGGTGAATTTTTTTGGTAGCTGGCTAAGGGTGTTAAAGTTATTCTTTCATTTGATAAAAAATGAGTAAATTCCTTGCTTAAAAATTCTGCAGCAAAATCGCAAAATACCGTCTCAACGCTTCCACCCCTGGCTTGAATTTCACGAAGAATTTCTTCAAATTTTTTGGTCACGTGGGGTGCTGCCTTTGTTTTACATATTCGGAAATGAATCATATCCGAAAAGGTATCGACCGCTAAGAGCACAGCTGTGTTCCCATAATTTGTCTTTGGTGGTCCTAGAAATGCCAAATCTATACTCAAACAGTCGTAAATACCCGTGCTGATGACGGGTCTCGTGTTTCTTTTTGATCTTTTTGTTTGTTTAGTTAAAATATATCCAGCTTGCTTTTTTAACCATTCCCTAACAAAATCTTGCGTTATACCTTGCTCATATTTACGAGCCTCCTTGTAGAGGGCTTGAACTGTGGAAAATAGCCCCTGGGTGATTTTTTTTGCAGTTATTTTTCCTTTTTTATATTTCCCATACCACAGGTATTTTAATAGAGCTTCTTTCTTTTTCTTATTGGTCATCACTACCAATTATTTTGAAGCCAGTGAAATGGCGCTCTTCTTGACTTGCGTTTATTTTTCCTTCTTTTTTTACCCTTGCCCACGAGGTCAGCTAATTTTTGTCTGTGATCCGCACGAGTATGTTGGCGGAGCGTGTTTATGTGGTACCAAAATTCATTGAATCCCGGTGGTTGGTCAAATGATCGATTAAAATCTCTTTCACCTAGTTTTTTTAAAGTAACTTGAGCCAAGTATCTGACAATATCTGAGTAATTGGAATTATTGACGATTGCTTTTCCACCATGGTCAATGATCTGGTTTTTATTATCTACCCACGCTCTATGCAGAAATCTTCTATGTGTTTCCTTCATTTTATCTATCAATATAGGTGGGTCGCTATCTTTAAGATGAAGTTTTGGTGTTCCTTTTTTCAAAAATCTAGGTGGGGTATCTTCATCGTCATCTTCATCATCCTCACTGTCACTGTCCACGTCATCATCATTTTCCACTTGCGGTTGTTGTCGGAAATTCAGCCGCTTTGGGTTGGCTGATACCTCGGCGCTTTCTCGTTGGGGGGTATTTTTGGGTGTGGCTGCTTTGGATGATGATGATGGTCTTTGAACTTCTGGATACAGTTCAGCAGGGAAAAATGAAGATTGACTTTGATTGGGTGTATCGTGGCTGGTAGTATGTTTAGGTTCGGGTGATGCGATAGAATTTGGAGGGGGAGTATTGGGAGGGGTTGATTTGGGGGGTTGCGTGAAGGAGTGTGCAAAACCACTAAGATCTACTGTGTTTGATGGTATTTTTAAGGGTAAATTTTTGGGGTCTGCACTATTAACGTTATTCAATATTAAAGATAATTTATTTCTAGCTGCCAAAAGTAGGTGATATTTTTGCGCATCAGTCAATTGTTTGCTCTTTAGTATTTCGTCTATGAGTTTTTGAAACTGTTCTTTTCCTCCTTGTTCATCTACAAATTTTTTTAATACATATTTAAAATCTTTTACGCTTATATTAGATCGATGTTGATTGTCCATGGTTTTATCAAATGTTAAATATCTTGGAAGCTACTGATTTGATCAATAATCTGATGAATACCATTGATGCGTGCTTTATCAAAAGTTTTCTGCCGCCTTTGGCGGATTTACAATTTGATAGTAGATTTATTATTGGTGTAAAATAATCTAGTGAGCGGTTTGTTGACCTGTTAAGTAACTTTCTTATACTGCTATTATAGTTGATATTAAAAGCTATATCCAAAATGGCTGAAATTGCTTGCTTGTTCGCAGTACTTAAATAGGTTCGAAGTTTTTTATCACTTTGAATGTTTGCCGCTTTATGCAATTTTTTGGTGCACTTTTGTACTCTGGTTATTTTATTCATTATTAATGGGTGCGTTGATCGGTAACTGTCACCAGATTAGGTGTTGAATTGTTGTTAAAGGTAGAAGAAAGATTATACAGAATTTGGTCTCCGTTATTTTCATTAAATATATTAGTTCTAGCTTGGAAAATTGGGTTAGAAACGTGCTGGAAAGACACTATTAAATAACCATAGGGTATATGTACGGCGTCGCTATATGCGAGTAAAAATTTGCGCTTTTGTTCACCTTGCCCGAACCAGCTGGAAGCTAATGAATTCACAACTTGTTCTGTTGGGTACTTAAATAGGACCAAGAATGTGCAACATCTACGTAAAATGCGAAGAGAACTGTTGTAATAAGGGTCGTGAATTTGTATAAGTACAAGCAATTTTTTTGAATGACTAACAGAATTTGTAATTAGGCGGCTGGTATACCACGGCGGCATTAATAGTTGCATATCATCATAAATAACAATTTGCGCCAGCTCGCTGTCTTCCAGTGCTGACAACGCGGGTACTTTGTTGCGTTCCAGTATTTCGACCTTGCCTGGGAACTCTGCTTGTAATTGTTGATATACGGGGTGATTGTGTTGATTACTGCCTGAACATATTAGAACTTTGTCGGGTATTTGATCCAGATTTAGCCATCCTCTCAATGCGTATTGTAAAAATTTTAATGACCACGAACTTTTGCCGCATTTACTGGGACCTATAATAAGATAGGACTGACTGTATTCGGCTAATTGAACATCTTTTTCTGTAAAGTATTCTTCATCCATTGTGTGGTTTTTTGCCAGAATATCCCCAGGGTACTGACCAAGATTTGTTGTCTTGCCAATAATGATATCTTTTTTTTAGTTGGAAATGTACTCTCTTAACAATATTATCCGTAGTGATTGATAGCAGACTGGGTGTGTTTCTAAACTGCAGATTTACGGTATTTATATAATGGTTGGAGAAAATTAAAGGTGAAAAATATGATACCAGCTGCTTTTTAAGTTCGTTACTTTGTAACAAATACTTGTTATGGTTTGTCATACGTACTCCTTTTGCCTTTAGTACCGTATATGCATTTTTTGGATCGACCTTTTTCCTATACGTGAGTGAGTAAAACTTATTGGCTATGGCTGTAAATTCTGATATAAAGTCGTCTTCAGGGATGTTGCTGTCTAAACCCCCTAGAATGCCCGGATTCAGGTCCGGGTGCATGTGCTCTGCACCTTGATTTGCATCATGAATGTAATAACAGGAATCAGTGTCTGTATATAACAATTGGTTGTAGTGAAATTGTTCTAGCAGTCTTTGCAGCATGGATCTCGCGTAGCTAGTGATATAAAGAGCTAATATGAGACATGAATTTGGGGAATTCTGCACAAATTCATTAGTAGTTTTGAGCTTCACTCTAGCTATATTCTCATTCATGATGAAAATTTCTTCAATTTCATTCATTGGTGAAAAAACTGTTGTCATAAATTTGTTTGGGTCTTTGATAAAGACGTACTT
This sequence comes from Sphaerolaimus hirsutus, assembly GCA_964036195.1. Lineage (NCBI taxonomy): Eukaryota > Metazoa > Nematoda > Chromadorea > Monhysterida > Sphaerolaimidae > Sphaerolaimus > Sphaerolaimus hirsutus. The sequence goes on along the minus strand of OZ038453.1, from coordinate 21,469,212 downwards.
TGATTTCTGGCTATTCATTCCTAATTGCCCATATGCACTGTTGAGTAGTAATTTACACACTTTACTTTTGGCCGGGTTTTCTTGGAATTTATCTGGGTCGAGCTGGCTTTTCTCTATATCATTGAATTTTTGACAAAATTGTAACTTTTCTCGCTCATTCTTAAAATTATGTTTAGCCGACATAACTTTTAGAGCAAATATTTTATCTATAAATGTACTGAATACCCCTTCCTCCGGATATTCCGGTGACCATACGGAGACATTGTCAAAAATAAGAGCTTCGTATGCTCTAATAATTTGGTAATTTCTTTCGAGGGCCATATTTAAACAATTGACTGACCAAGTTCCAAACATTTTTCTTTGTTTGTTAGTGCAGGTACATTTGTAAGTGCCATCCGGTGGAGGTAACTTTTCCTTACCAGATGCGTATTTTTTTGCGCAAGTGTAACATAATGCGTATACGGAAAATTGATCTATTTTCATCGGTAAGCATGGTAGCAATAAATCTTTTGGTGGTAAAATTTCAACTTGTAGGACGCCTGCTGCGAAAGGTAATGGTTTTTTTGAATAACCGGTTAGAAAATCCAACTCTTCTTGCGTCAAAACTCTAGGTGCTTTAATTGGCATGGGGAATTTTTTCATAGTCGCTGGGTATTGGCTGCATATATCAACGGCATTGATAGTGTACTCGGGGTCAAAATCCGACGGCATATTTTCCTCAAATAAATTACCCCCAGGGTTAGTTGATGCGAAACAACTAAAGACCTCGGTGCGACCACCGTAGTACGCCGATCTCATATCCAATGGTTCTCTCACCTTGCATGCATTGTAAATTTTTGCAAATCTTATGCTATCCCTTTTGAGCCTTTGTATATCGCATTCCCACCACATTTCCACGCGCAGTCCCGTATTCTTTTCAATCAAATTTATTCTGTGTAGAGTGTTTTTATAATTTTCTCCATGAGATAAATGCGATTGTCTCATTTTTGCAAGCCTATTTGGGAAACAATGGATACAGCCATGCACGCTGCATCCCAAATACTCGCGTAAAAAGTCTATTTCTGTTTTATTTTCATCTTTGTATACAACGCAGTCTATCTTGAAATTTCTGATATTTCCAACATCCGGATCGTAACACGAAATTGTTTTCTCTCCTTCTTGAGATCTAGAATATTGAATATATTTGTTATCATAATACCTAGCAATAGCTATGATACTCTTCAATGCCCACTTACTTTGCATATCGGCAACATTGAAATTGTTGCGGGGTGGTGTGTGTAATATTACTGATGTGTCGACGTGTTGACTTTTCCATATAAAATTTGCGAGGCTACTCAAGCTTTTTGAATTGAGGTGAGGTATTATATTAAAAGTGTAAAAAATTTCTTTTGTAAATTTCACAAAAGCCTCTTCTAAAACCATCGTGTCAGCTTTGATATACTGGTAACATTCATTTTTTATATTAAACTCATTGTATTTATTATTTTCATACCATTCCAAAAACTCTAGTCTTTGATCTGTCTTCATACTGTCCACGTGAAAAAACTTTGGTTCTGGTAAAGCCCCATATGTGCTATTTAAATTGTGTTCGGTGACAATGGCGTGTGGAAAATTACCTTTAAGTTTTGTACAATTAAAAGCTTTGCCCACTTGTTCCAAACTCATAGGGAAATATTTGAGGGAACATAAAAAGCTTATTTTACTATTGAGACGCATGTAAAAAATTCTCCTACCATTCGACAGAATTAAATTTGGTATTTTCCCATTTTTTAAAAAAATTGCTAAAATTTCGCATAGGTCAAAGCTCAGGTTATGTGCAATCACAGTCAAATTGTTATGTTTCTTATAATCCATTAAAAAATAATAAAATTGGGTTATGGCGTCTAACCCATAAAAGAAGCTAGTACATGATTCACATTGCGAGCATGGCTGGTTTTCTAATATACAATTATTACATCTTTTCATACAATAGACTGCGTAAGTTGCATGAATCTTACGATAAACATGATCACTTCCTGCTGTAGATGTGGATGGGGTGTCTCCAAATATTTTATTTTTCTTCTCTACAATCGGTTTTTGAAACGTTTCTGTGTCGTAAAAAATAATTTGAAAGGGTTTTCCTGGGTATTTAGTTTCATACGGTATCGGTTTCTGGAAAAAACATTCAAATTGATGCGCTCTAAAAGTCTTTTCTATGGGTACATATGTTTGGCAGTATTGGCATTTGGTGAAACCGCAATTTTCATGATTCTCGCTTAGAATGATTTTCTTTTTGCATATAGAACAGAAATGAAGACATTGGCAGACCGTTAATGGTTTGCATGAGGCTTCATTCAATTTTTCAAGTTCTTGTCCATTTAAACAACATTCGTTATCAGATTCATCAGTACTATCTATTATTTTTGTAACTTGTAAATTACTTTTATGTGGATAAATGTTTACCAAGTGGTTTTCATAACAAGTTTTATTGTAGAATGACCTATTACATCTTTGGCAAATTATGGTTTTCTTACCTTTTTCTATAGGGCAAATATTTTTTGCAAAACACATTGGACAGGACGATTGCGAACACTTGCATGTGGAATGTTTATTGAAAATAATTTTGTTGCAACAGTCTGTTACTCTATAACAGTTTGCTAATGTGCTAATAGATTTTACCAAGACAACATGTTTCTTCTCATCATCATATAATAAATCAATGCATGCTTTTTTCTTACAATTGGGTGTGCTCTGAAAAACAAGCTCAATACCACCATCTAATATTGACCAAACTCTACATTCGTATATCATTTGTTTGTGTTTTGGTGGAAATTTTTGTAAAGCCGTTAAAAGAATTTTTACATTTTTGTAGAGATCTTTGCATTGTCGATCGTAATTGAATGATATTGATGCAAATTCTACGAATCTGGCAACATCTCGTTCTAACGTAACATATTGACCTTTTCTATGTTTTCTAGTATATCTCTTGAATAAATTTGGTTTTTTTGTGATTGTTGACATCAAATATTGTTTTCCCATGAATAAGCATGTTGCGAGGCACTGATCGGGTGTTGATATTAAATTTGGCGGATTATAAATAGCTTTTCTGTGAAAACGTATTCTACTTTGTATATCTGGTAATAATCTCGTCCTGGTGTCAAATCCTTTAGCTACTACCTCATTTCTCTCTACAGTTGTGATATTTACAGAAAAACCATTTAACAGATTGTCTTCCTCCGTACCAGCTGATTGAAAAATCATTTCAACTCTATTTAAAATCGAAGCTATAGACACATTTTGTAAATGGGTGATTTTTGATAAAATGTAACCTTTGTCAAAACTTTTTGACATGACTTTTATTCCAACAAAAATTCTTTGTTTTTCTTCTGCTTGTTTATCTGAAAAATAATCTAAATATACTTTCTCGATGCATTTTCCCAGAACGTATTCTAAAAATGTAATGGGATCATTAACTTGATCTTCAAGTTTTGGTAAAAACTCTACGTCATATACATAATAGTTTGTGTAAAATTTGCCATTTTTTTCCAGCCAAGGTTCTTTAATAGTAAACAAATTTTTCCAACCAGGTTCAGAATGCTCTATCTCTGCTATGTTGTCCTTGAGATATTCGTAATGTCGGTTGAGAGTTACAGCATCCTGTTCATCGTATTTGATCTTGTTTTCATCAAATTCCTCGTCATCGGATGATGTGTCCAGTTGATTGTCCTCGGGTGGTGTGCTATCGACGAGCTCGTAGTTCATTTGTTCAGCCATTGCGTTTTAATGAATATGAAAGAAGCTTTGCTTTTATACCACCAATGTTGTAATATTTGTGTGTAACAATGTTGTAATATTTGTGTGTAATATTTGTGTGTAATAATGTTGTAATATTTGTGTGTAATATTTGTGTGTAACACTTTTGTGTAATATTTGTAAAAATTATTTTAAAAAATTTTATAAATGGGTTTGTGTGTTCCATTTCTCAAAAAAGGGTGTAGTTTGTGTGCTGTTTGTGCTAGGCACTCACTACTCCCAGACCCTGTAAAATGCTTTGTAAAATGTCAATGGCATTAAAAGTGACTAAAGTCATGCAAAATGCCTTGGAAGGTGGCAAATCTTTGCCATTTTGCTGGGCATTTTACATGAGTTTTGACATTTGCATGAAATTTTACATTTTACAGGGCATCTTACAGAGTCTGGGATTGCACTCGCCCTGCCAGTTTCAAAACGTGGGCTACTCACAGTTGTTGCAAGTGGCATCGTCGGAATTCATCACAAAAAAAAATTATAAACGCAATGCTCCACAAACAAACAAAAAGGTTTCTGTGTTCAGCATTTGAACACATTTATGAAAATGTACCCAGTATTCCATGTGTATTTAAGTGCAAGCATGCAGTAACTTTTTTCATAACGCATTTTTGTATGTATACATGTTATGTTTATGCAAAAACATAAACATTGTTGGCTGCAGGTGGTGCGGCCCATTTGACCATGTGCACGTGTGAAGTTTTTTTACATTTTCCTTAGTACCCGGGTATTTTAGTCAGGAAAACGTAACAAAACGTAATGGTATTTTTAGAAAACGTAAACTAAACGTAAGTATAAATACCTGAATAACCGGGTATTTCGGGTAAACATAAATACGTTTTTCCAACTCTAGTGCATAGAAGGCCGAAAGGGGAAAAAATCGCTAATAATCGGTTAAAAGTGGCCAAAAGTAGGTTTAAAATGGCTAAAAACAGGCATATAACCACGCATATAGCCGGAGAGCACGATTTTGAAGGTGAAAAACTATAAAAAGGTGCGAAAATTGGTGATTTTTAGTGAAAATTGGGGCAAAATTTCTCAAAAACCACTGTCCACTGGCAAAACTCTCCAGGGGGGCGGGGCGGGGGGCTGCAGCCCCCCCCCCCTTCCCGGGGTGAGACCTAAAAAGTCTCGGAAAATGCTACTTTTCCTATATATTTTTTCAATGTTTCTTAAAAATTTTGCGCGCAAGCGCGCAATTTCTTCCCCATGCATTGTATTTTCAGCGGATTGGTCCCTGTAAACCAATATCCTTGGAAATGAACACATTCTTGCGACTTTCGCTGTGTATGTATGCATATTTACATACATATGAAGCGGTTCCTGGCGCTGGCGCCAACGCCAATAGCGCCATGGTGTGGCATCTTTGTATGGCGCTAGCGCCAAAACGCCTTTCCGTCCCTATATGGGGAAAAAATTTAGGGGGGGGGGGCTGAGCCCCCCCCCCGTTCGCTGGCCCCCGTAAACAAGCAGCCCCCCCTGCTCAAAAATCCTGGATACGTCCTTGGATAGCTGAGCGATTTGGGGGGGGGGTCTTTGGGGGAAGTAGCCAAAAAATTTTGCCTCGGGATAGATAGATAGCTGAGCGGCCTCGGGGATAGATAGATAGCTGACGGATTTGGGGGGGGCAGCCCCCCCCCTACGATACCCCTGCACTGTTCTCACATAACATGCCCAGATGACAAACCGCACCTTTTGTTATGTACGTTCCGTATACACTCAATTTGGGGGGGGGGGTATTTCGAGGGGGGTTATAAGTTTAAGGGGGGTATTTCGAGGGGGGGTTATAAGTTTGAGGGGGGTATTTCGAGGGGGGGGTATTTCGAGGAAATACGGTAGGCTGATTTTGAGAAAATAAAATTAAATATTATCCCACAAAATCTGTTAAAGATATCTAATTTGACCATCTATTTCTAAGCCACCATGTACACAACATTCAATGCATATCTCACCACACCACCCAAATCAATTTGAGTGTTGCCCCTAAACACTGAGACTTTTTACATGCATGGTGTCCCAAAATGCAATTCCCACCAAAAATGGCTTGATAAAAATTTATTCTAATAGCCACTCTTACAGAGTTACTAAAGAATTGTATGTATGAATTTGCATGGGCATGCATGTATCTACCGTTCTTCCCCATTTCAAATGGCACTCATATTTGCATTTAAATAAAAAAATTCAGAGACACTTGACATCTGAAAACAATAATTGGGAAAAACATTGAAATTTTAACACATTTTGAATTCATATTTTTTGTGCACATGATACACTGGACTGGATAAACAGGTGTACTCCTCAGGCAGGGCCGTATCCAGGGGGGGGCGGGGGGGGGGCGGCTGCAGCCCCCCCCCCTCCCGGGGCGAGACCAGAAAGTGACCGGAAAATGCGACTTTTTCAACGTCAGCGTAAAAAAATTTGCGCGCAAGCGCGCATTCTCCACCAGACATAAAGTATTATCATCATATTTGCTCCATGTGGCCGAAAATCGTTATAAATACACTCGAGTGTTCTGCTTTTTGCTGTTTTGTATGTATATTTACATACATTTACAGCGTTCCATGGCGCTGACGCCAACGCCAATTGCGCCATGGCGTGGCGCTTACTAATGGCGCCAGCGCCATGGCGCCATTCCGCCACTATGTAGATCAAATTTTAGGGGGGGGGGGGGCTGAGCCCACCCCCTCGCCGGCCTCCGTAAACAAGCAGCCCCCCCCCGCTCAAAAATCTTGGATACGTCCCTGTCCTCAGGGGTCTCCTAGGGGGGGGCTGGGGGGGGGGGGGGTTCCCCCCCCCCAAATCCGCCAGCTATCTATCTATCCCCGAGGCTGCTGCTCAGCTATCTATCTATCCCGAGGCAAAATTTTTAGCTACTACCCCCAAAGACCCCCCCCCCCCCAAATCGCTCAGCTATCTATCTATCTGGAGTGGTTTTTGAGAAATTTTGCCCCAATTTTCGCTAAAAATCACCAATTTTCGCACGTTTTTATAGTTTTTCACCTTCAAAATCGTGCTCTCCGGCTATATGCATGGTTATATGCCTGTTTTTAGCCATTTTCAACCTACTTTTGGCCACTTTTAACCGATTATTAGCGATTTTTTCCCCTTTCGGCCTTCTATGCACTGAAAAAGCCTATATATTTTGCCCCCGCGAGCCCCCACCCCCAGAAAAATTTTTCAGCTATCTATCCCTCTGGAGGAGCGATTTGCTATCTATCCAGCCCTCGCGAGGGCCAAAATCTTGGAGACTGGTACTCCTATAAAAATAAGTTGCAGGGTGACAGGTTCAGCAAGTAATATTTCAGCAGTGCAACACATTTCAAAACCACATTTTTTGTCAGAATTCATTTTGTGACACCATGCATGCACAGGCGCGCGGCAGCCCGCAATGCTCAAAGTAAAGTAATAAATAATCCTACCCACTTGACACCTGGCCCCAGCCGTCCGCTTGGCACCTACACCACCGCCCGCTTAGCACCTGGCACTGGATAGGTGCTAAGTGGGTTTAGATGCTAAGCGGGGGTAATCCATGCTATCCCGGTCCAGGTGCTATGCGGTTTAGATGCCATGAGGCACAGACCCGGTTGAAGAGCGTTGTGAATAAAAAGAAATTTCAAGTTACAAGTTAACATTGAATTTATTAGTTGCCAGCATGCGCAACATAAAAAATTTTTTCAGTTGCAGTATCAGCACTATTCCATATCAACTTATATCAGTCCCATAATGAGAACTGCAGCTGAAATTCATAATTAACTGGTAACCTTTAATTTCAATTTTCACTATGCTTTTCATTAATTTATACTATGTGCTGGCTAGCATTGGGAAATAAAATAAAATTGAAAGTTCAATTTTCAGTTTCAGTTCCAATTTCGGACCCCATCGAGGCACTGATATCACTACTGGAATAGGAACAGGAAAAAAACTTAACCAAAATCAATTTCAATTACACAACACTATCATCAGTATAGTGGAATAGTGTTTCAAAATGCAACACGTTGAAATTTTGCCAGCGCCACGGCCCCGCGCATGTACACCCGGCGCGCATGTACACCCAGTGCGTATGTAGTCGTCCCCTGTGTATGGAGGCCCAATGCGCATGTTGCCCCCCTACATGCACGCTGGGTCTACATGCACCGTGGGTTTTTATGCACACAAATCAGGATATCAATCATGGAAATAATCAAAAACAACCCCCAATGTTCAGCTGTATGTTTTATTTAATAAAGAGGGATTTTCATCAAAAAGTTTCTGTAATGCAAACAAGAGTTCTGAAATGCAAACAAAATTTGTAACAGTATTTGCTCTGCACGGCTAAGGTAACTCAGCCCTGCACACTGGATGCATCCCTTAAAAGTGGGTAATCTGATCTGATGCAACCTACAAACATGAAAGCATTAGTTTGAATTGAAATATCCACACTTTTGCTAAAAAGTATTTTTGCAGATATGGATAATTCCAAAGATTCTGCTCTAGAAAGCATGGATGTCAAGGCACTCAGAAACTCGGCACTGTATAGAACGGTGTCTTTCCCAGTGTTGATACTGAGGATTCTCAGCATTGATACACTTGGGCAGTGGCAAAGGTGGAGGAGTGGCTTCAGTGGAATGTTGCGCATAAAAGCATGCATTGCTTTGTTGGTGGTTGCCACTGTACTTCTGTGTTGGTTCTATTGAGACTTACCATGTTAAATTTTTTTTTTTTCTGTAATAGTTTTCAACAATATAAACTGTAAATTGTCATGGTATGTATGGATCTGCATTTAAGGGGGCATAAAACATTTGCAATTGGTGTATCAACCAACATTATTGCACAGTAACTGCAATCTCAAGTTCAAACAACCATATCTAACTAAAAATACTAAAATGCTAAAAAGCTTTGCTCAACAAAATCTGAAACATTCAAATACAAAAATTATGATTGAAAAGCTGCAGTGCATTTGCATTGGTTGCATGCTTAACCCACAACACAATCAAGTTGAGTTAGAGGTTATGCCATGTGGCAATTAGTGACAAGGACATATAGTGCTGCATATAGATGGTAAAAGATGCTGCATTAGTAGATGGAACTTTAACTTTTGAACATGTTGGAATTTTGAACATTTTTATCATCATTTCAGCACTGTGCATCCAGCTTACCAAATGCTTCAAATATGCACTAACTGAGCATGTGTACAGCATGGATCCTGGAACATTGATACTTATCTCTAGCATTCTTTACCAGTTAAAGACATTTATTTTCACAATAGTTGCCATAAAGTCATTGGAGTTTTCCAATTTACATAATTTTTTTATCAGTGCGATGAGAATTAGGTACATCAAATTCTTCAAAAATATCTCAAAAGTGACAGCTGTCTACCCGATACTGACCATTGCAATTTTACTAATGTTTTCTCTTGTTACTATGGCTGCATATTTTGGGAAGGACCTTTTCCAGATAATTGGTTTCTCAGAAAATAAAAATGTGACAACACTTGACAAAAAACTACTTTATGTTTCCATGAAAATTAGTTCAACTGGTTCACTTGGAGCATTCATCTCTCTGTCAACTTTTTATTCAGATACTTTTGTTACTTGTTTCATGACCAGTCTTGCAGGATGTATTGCATCACTTTCATATGCCATGCAGGACTTGAAGAAAAAATTTACTGAAAAACAGTCTGCTTTGTCTGAATGTCATGTTAAAACCTTTATCCAGGACCATATTGACTTGTGTCAGATGATCAAAATGATTGATAATATCTCATCCATTTCACTATTTCTTGTTATAGTCTTTGAACTGCCAGTGTTTGTATTTTTACTGTACATTATTTTTCATGTGAAAAGTGGACAAATGATTTTGATGATGGTGGCTTCTCTGATTATGACTGCACTGAAGGTGTTGCCACCTGTCTTGTGTGCAGCTGAACTTAGTGAGGAGGTAAGTACAGCATTTATGGCGATTTTGAAGGATGGTTAAACATTTGCAGTTGAGGTCAAACTTGTTGATGCCAAACCCCTTTTCAATGAATAATTATGTGTCAATGAAAATGAAATAACTGGAAATGGATAGGTAGAAAATGTTTCCCTCAAAAAATTAACTTGTTTGCCTAATAAGATGTGCTTTTCAGATGACTTCATTCAGTTCATTTCTTGGAGAAATTTTGGGAGTACCTAATCCAGACAGCAAAGTCAGCAGTATTATCAGAGACTATATGATTTACATACAGGGATCAGAAATGCATGGAATCAACTGCTATGGATTTTTCACTATTAACAGATCTCTTCTCCTCACAGTGAGTGTATACTTTTCCAGGTATTTTTACACACACACACACTTGGTAAATACACAAATCATGCTCCATTAAACCTGCAGCTTCTATCTGCCACTGTTACTTACCTAACATTGCTGATGCAGAGCAGTACCGTGTGAAAGTTACTTGAAACTGCATAGACTGTGTGAAAAATTTCTACTTTCTACTACTTAGGGTTCAAACGGGACCGCGGTCCCGGTACATGGTTCGGCAAAAAGTCGGGACTGGGGCGGTCCCGGTCCCGGTCCCGACACCCCAGTCCCGGTCCCGGTCCCGGTCCCGACAATTGAAAAAGCCAGTCCCGGTCCCGGTCCCGGTCCCGACCACCCAGTCCCGGTCCCGGTCCCGGTCCCGACCACCCAGTCCCGGTCCCGGTCCCGGTCCCGGAATTTTTCAGCGGTCCCGATAAGAAAAATTGACCGGACTGGATCCAAAATTTGCCTTTTAATACTTGTAAAATTTGAAAAAATTTGCGCCAGTCGGCGCATTCTCATTCAGTCGACGAATTTTTGACGTTTTTTTTTTGGTGAGTTCCAAACATTCTCATTCATGTTTGACATCAGAGAAGGCTGAAAAATTTATTTTCCTTCAGAAAGCACTGCGCCAGCTTATGTATCAATACTCACTGTCATAATTTTCATGCATTATGTCCTTTTTAGTGACTCAATTGAATTTTGTGACTTTTATTATATTTTTAATGACAATTTTGATTGAATGAAGTGTGAAAATCGTATGAAACTTCTGAAAATATGCATTCAAATGGTTATCGGTCCCGAAAGGGCTCAAAAGGGGGTTGTGGTCCTGGTACCTGGTTCGGCAAATCCTGGTCCCGGTCCGGATGCCCCAGTCCCGGTCCCGGTCCCGGTCCCGACAATTGAAAAATGCCAGTCCCGGTCCCGGTCCCGACCACCTAGTCCCGGTCCCGGTCCCGGTCCCGATAAGAAAAATTTCTGGTCCCGGTCCCGGTCCGAAAAACTGGTCCCGTTTGAACCCTACTACTACTAGAATGATTCTACTTTTTATGTTAATTTTACGGCATTGATAGCTGGGACTATTTCTATAAGTTTTGAATGAGAATATAAGTAAATATATTGTGTTATTGGTAAATTATTGTTATTGTGTACTATTGTTGGGCGGCAATAAATTAAGGCTCAGTTTCATGGCAATCTGCCAATACTTTTTGTATTTTGCAAATTGCCAGTATTTTGTGAACAAATTCGCATTGATACTAAAAAAAGTTGTGAATGGATATTTTTAAATTTTTTGGATAGACATCAATAAAATTTGTGAAAAAATCCTTTTAAAGACACATTTATATTTGTCCCACCTTTTGAGAGCATGCGTGCAGGCGGCTTCCATGGATTGAAATTGGATTACAATATTCAGCATACACTCTACCATACATATTGATGGCAGAAAAACCGTGTGCATTTGCACTTGTGGAGTTGGCATTAAAAGCTGCACAGCCGAAGACATGCACTGAATTCACATGGCTCCGGCCAAGCGTGGCGCGGATGTCCAGTGAGCACACATGTCCACTGCGCACAAGCAAATGCCCACTGAGCGTAAATGTCTACTGAGCGCGGATGTCTACTGAGCGCGGATGTCTACTGAGCGCGGATATCTGCTGAGTGTGGATGTCCACAGCTTCTGAGTTGCATCAACTCGTAACAATTCTTCAGCAATAGCTTGAAGCAAAAAATCTTATCTGCCAAAAGACTATCAAAACTGACCTACAAAAAAGGTGGACAAAGTAATAAATAAAAAAGGCCATGTTGCCCTCTGGCCAAGTAGCGTTTTTGATGTTTTTGTCACTTTTCACCCTTTAAAGTGCTAAAAACATTTTAGTAAAGTAAAAATGATAAGACATGTAATTATTATCATATTTGACTCCATTCAAATGTGTTCAGCACTTCAAAGTTAAAAGTGATAAACCATGTCTATTTTTATGTGTTTTTTTGTCACTTTTCATTCTGTAAAGTGAATATCTTCTTGAATAAAGTCAAAATATGAAGAGTGAAGATCATATACATGGGTATATATGGCCGCCGAGTAGAATTACATGTCCGCACGGTCTACTTGACAAGCGGGTTTACATAGCCAGGGAGCCTACGTCCAAAAAAACACACACAAACCTTAGTAAAATGGAACTGCAGCGGGTCGTCAGTCGACAGCGACACGTTCAAACCGCGCATCAAAAATTCGGGCATCGGATTTCTGTGGTAATTCAAAAACAGCGAATTGTTGGACAGCGGCGACATGGCGATGCCGATTTGCGACAGAAGGTACAGGTACTGCAGCACGGGCACCTGGGGATTGAATTGCGTGTTTTAGAACACTTTTTAGTATGGCCCCACACATACTAGTTGACATCGACACCAAATGTCAACTGGTCCCTATCCAAATTCAAAGGTTGCATTTGAACGTTGTTCGTCGACTCATCGTCAGCAAGCTCTGACTCGGGATCGAAACCAGTTGACATTTGGTGTCGATGTCAACTAGCGTGTGTGTGTGTGTGTGGGCCCAATCCTACAATAATTAAATGAATAAAATATTGTGATAAATCTCGCAATTAATTTTTCCATAGTAAAGAAAAACACGAAATATTATGATGAAAAACTGTATAATTTTTTTTCTTTATTCAGATGGGTTATGGTAGGTTTCCATACTAAGTGTGATGTCCGCCGAGTATAAAATACAAGCGGCACCACTCAAACGCACAAACACTTCTACCGTATATCCTCGAAAAGTCCCCGGGGAGTAACGATGGCAAACCCCCCAGAAAAAAGTATTTAAATTTTTAAGTGTTTTTTTCTGAAATGAATTTTCGAATTTTCGAATTTCGAATTTAATTTTTGAATTTTTGAATTTTTCAATCTTTTTGGGCAACTTTCGATTTTTTTTTGTTAAACTGTTGAATTTGAACCTTTAAATGCTGTATTTGGATAGTTTTCAGGTTTGGATCACCTTTTAACCTTATTTTAACTGTAATTTACCTTAGTTTAGCTAAATTTAGCACAGTTTGCCATTTTCCAAAGCATTTTTTATGACTTTGGTAAAACGTTTCACAAAACTATATGAAACACTGTACAACTCTGTTCAGTGTTTCATACTGTTTTGTCAAAACAGTTTACCAAAATAGTTGACATGTCATAATGGTAAACTAGTGGGCGGGGTCAGTAGTTATGTGAAAAGCGCCAGGACTTTGGCGCCAAGCGCCAGAAGCGCCATGGCACTTTTTGCTTTGGCACTAGCGCCAAGCGCCAGCGCCAAGTGTTTTGTTCCTGGCGCCAGGCAAAAATAGCGCCAAGCGCCAAAAGCGTTATTGCGCTTTTTGCTTTGGCGCTAGCACCAGGCTCCAGCGCTATGGCGCATTTACATCACTAGGCGGGGGTTCAGTAATTCAATAGTCGTGGTAGTAGAGCATTGTACTTGCAATAGATCCGGTTGCTTGGTGCATTCCGAAATGGATGTGTCGTTGTCCACCACGAATGCCATTTCAACGTTTTTGACATTTTTTCCATTACTTCACACTTATTCAGACGCACTAAATATCAATTGCGGATTGATTTATCACATTTAACTTAAGATTACGTTTTGTGGCCTTGAATTCCCTGAAAAATTCGAAAATTATTTTCGAATTTATGAATTTTCGAATTTTTAGAAAAAAAATCGATTTTTAAGTGTTTTTTTCACGGGTGAAATAAAAATTCGAAAATTCGAAAATGTTTTCGAATTTTTGAATCTTTTTTTGCCATCGTTACCGGGGAGTAATTATTCCATCAGACTTTTTCGACAGGGCAGTTATTCAAGGGGGGGGGGGGGACTTTTTCGAGGGGGAGGGGGGACTTAATCAAAGCCACACATCCAAAAAACCCACCCACCTTTCTCAACAACAATCCATGTGCAATGGAATCCGCACACAAATACGCCGCGACCAAATGGCTCACAGGGCCCGCCTCTCCCGCGTGGGGTCTCAGAGCGATTTGCGAGTACCCCCTCATTCGGCGGAGGGCGTTCAGGGTGCACAGGTTCGCATAGCTGAGGGGGGTTGAGGGGGTTGGGCATAGGGTGTCAAAAAAAATTTTTCACGGAAAACAGAAACGGATAAAATTTTTCAGCAGCCGGAAAACGGAACGGAAAACGGAAAAAATTTTGCACTTGGCGGAAACAGAAACAAAAAAAAAATTTCAGCGGCCGGAAAACGGAAAAAGAGGCCGGAAAACGGAAAAAGAGGCCGGAAAAACGGAAACGGAAAAATCAAATTTGCACGGAAATGGAAAAACTTTCTGAAATTTTGCCGGAAAACGGATAATCTTTGCTGAAATTTTGCTGGAAGTGGACAAAATTTGCAGTAATTTTGCTGGAAACAGAATTTTTTTACATCATTGACAATCTGCATGAATTTCAACCGGTTTGGCTGATCAGAAAACAGAAAGTTGAGCCAGAAAAAGGTAAAATGAGGCGGAAAAATGAAAATTTAGCCGGAAAACGGAAAATGAGCCGGAAAAACGGAAACAGTAAAAAAAGTTGCCGGAAAACGGAACAGAAAACGGAAAAAAAATTCAGCAGCCGGAAAACGGAACGGAAAACGGAAAAAATTTGCCTGCGGAAAACGGAAACGGAAAACGGAAAACGGAAATTTGACACCCTAGTTGGGCGGTTGATTGAGGGGTGTTTTTCTACGGAAATCGACACCAGGAATTTGTTTCAGTTTGAGGCGAGCACAAGTACGTTGACAAATAGAAACATTACAAGGGCATGTCGGTAAAAAATTCGTCATCGACATTTGTCTGTACTTTTTGAATTTTTTTGTTCCTGCGAATATAAATACCGTATTTCCTTGAATCCCCTCTCTCGACAAATCCCTTTCGTAGAAATACGGTATGTATTTTCATTTTCTTATAGGTGTCCTTCAATAATCTAGCAATAACCTCAAACTACTTCAGCGGAACAACAGGGACAAATCTTGTTAAACTGTCAAAAAACAAACGTTTTGGCAATCATCCAAAATAATTAATTTCAAACCAACGTGTAAAACAGATAGTACGAATACGGTGGGTTTTCCAACCCATTCCATTTGTCCGGCGTGGGCGAATTCATTGTAAATTGAATATTGTCAGCCTTGCTTTCGTCGTCCACCGAATCTAGGCCGGATACCTGAAAACGTGTCGAAATAAACAAATTTGCTTGAAAAATTTCCATGATAAAAGACTGAGGAAAAGGATTCCCCGCTCAAATAATTCCCCCCTTTAGGCATCTGATAAATTTGTTGTGTCCAATTTGATCAAAAATGGCCTGTTATTTTGTGAATAGAAGATATTTCGTGAAATGAGTTGATAGAAACGAACGTGCTTTGAAATTTTTGACGATATTTTGATAATTCCCCGGGGTCGTATTCGAGGTGTACGGCACTAAAAATTCATTACATTTTATTTAAAAAATCACAAATTCACCTGATTGAGGAACATGTGCAGCTTGGGATGGCTCTCGGGGTCCAAAGTGGCCTCGAAAAGCGGCATGAAAATGTTGTCCAGAATTTTCTGGAAGTTCTTGACCATGTTCTTGGCGCGATAAACGTCACTGCGGTAAAAAAATTCCCGGGCAATATTTGAGATCCCAAAACAAATGGCAGCTTTAAAACATGTGCAAAGGGTACAATGAAACAATACACAAAAGATGTTCAACCCAAAAAGTTCTTTTGAATTTCATCATTATTGCAATACCACAATACATATGATTGAATACCTCAAGTGAAAATGATTTTGCGAACCTAGCCTGCATACCGTATTTGGTTGAATAATCCCCTCACCTTGAATAATTCCCTCTTAAAAAATTCCTCATGTTAGACGAGGAAAAAATAACCCCCCTTGAAAAATCCCCCCTGTTGACAAGTGAGGAAAAATGTATTACCTCTTGAATAAACCACTCCCCCTTAGGCATAAGTTTGTTGTGTATAATGTTGTTACTAAAGTACATTTCATGAAATGAATTGACAGAAACATGCTTCAAAACTTTGAAGAAATAATAACCCACCTTGAATAATTCCCCATCCTTAATAGTCCCCCCTAAAAAGTCTGACGAAAAAAAAGTCCCCGGGGGAATTATTCTAGCAAATACGGCATCCAAACCCCAAAACCACCCCCAACCCCAAAAACCACTCACTACAATCTCGGTATCTGAACCATCCAGCGCACATTTTGACTCCAAACATCATTATCGATAGCCCAGGCCGCAAGTTTGTCCCATTCATCAGCCGACCGCCCGTATATTGAGAGACGAAATTCAGCGTGTTGATATTTGGAGTCTTCTAAGTCGCGGCAGACTTCCTGGATGGGGGGGGGTTATTTGGGTGGTGGGGAGAAGTGAGAAGGAAAGTGTGAATGGTAAGTTGAGTTGTCACTATGGGCCCCCACACACTGAATGTCAACTAAATTCGTGTCAACTAAATGTCAACTGAATTTAAGTGATACTGTGATTTCAACTTATCTATCTGATAGAGCATAGTTAATTTTACATCATGACACTTCATTTTCATTGTTCCTGTAAAGTGTGATGCTTTTTACAAACTTCTTGTTTTTTTTTCAATTGACACTGAGTTGACGCGAATTTGCGATGTCAACTAGTGTGTGTGGGCCCTTTTAGGTGAACTTTAAACACTTTTTCGCGTCGCTTTATCATTATCGGAATCGGTACTTAGATTCAGTGTTATGTTTTGGCGCGCATTTTCGATATTTTTCATAGAGGAAGCAGGAAGGTCATAGATGAGTAGTAGTAGTTTCGGTTATGAGTAAAACACTTTTTTCTTTTTACAATATATTAACTTTTCATACCTTAGTCACATTATATTTATTAGCGCTGTAAATAGTATTTGCAACAAAAATAACAAATGGGTGCTGCTTCAAGACTCTAGCAACTACCGTATATCCTTGAATCAGACCCCCTTGAATAACTACCCTTGTTGGCCAGGTGATGAAAATAATCCCCCCTTGAATAACATCCTCTCCAAAAATTCTGACGAAATATAATAACTCCTCGGGGGTCTTATTCGAGTAGATACGGTATTCATAATTAGTGCGCATAAACTCCGCCCACCTTGATGACTTTCGCAAAATATTTTCCTTTGACATCATTGTCAGTTTTTATGAAAATCTCTCTGAGCAGCGATTCCCCCACCGGGTTATATTTCGCATTGAATTTGTCAAATCGATGAAATGTGTTGCGGTCCTGCGAATGGAAAATAGGGAACTTTAATAAGTAGGGTTACGGTAAACGTAAAAGGGCAGAAATACGTGTCACAGCGATGCTGACGTTTATACATTTTGCTCAATTGTATATGAAAACTGAAAGTGTAAAATCTTAAATGAGCGATATTTTAGCTTTTTGGGAAGTTTAGCACAATTTGGGCAATGTGGCACAACGATAAAAAAAAAAAACTTTTTCGTTGAAAATTTTATCTGCCCGTGCCATTATTTCCCCCCACATCGTCCACGCGTATATCATGAGTTTTAGAATTATTTTTTAATTTTTTTTCACACACAAAGTAGAAACGAACCGCGTGCACATCCAGCATATCAACGCTCAAATCATACGGCGTCAAATTTAGCCTCTGAAACACTTGTTCCAATGTCAATTTTTGACCATTTTTAGAAACCACTTCAGTTTCCGGTTCGGATTTTATTTGCTTTTTGATAAAACGGAGCAAATGCTTTTGATTCATGCTGGAAGCCGCGTGCACGTGCGTGTCAACCTGAAAACATTGGTGACATTGTTAATGCACAAGCTAGTTGACAACGACACCAAATGTCAACTGGTTCCGTCAACTAGTTCAACAACTGTCAACTGTCATCAGTAGTAGCATAATGATAAAATAAAAACAGTTCTTGATTGATTGAAAGGTAATGTCAGGCTCACAGATGATCATACAAGGAAGTTTCATAAATGTATTGCACATACTACAGTGGCATGACACTCTGCACGTGCAGCTATTTATCTCTCACGTTGGAAATGTGCCAATGATAATTATTTGCGATTTTTGTGAAAATATGAAAGAAGTAGGTATTGTTGTGAACATTATATGTTATGTTTGTATTATATATTTGAGGCGTCCAATTCTAAAAGTCGACAAGTCCAAAATATGAAAATTTCGAGTTAGGCCCGGAAACGTCATCTGGGGCTACTTCCGCACATTTTTCATCATTTTCCATAAATTTTTTGACCTCACATGCCCATATGGCATAGTGCCAATTTGACATTTTTCGGGAAAAATGCAAAAAATTTGGGCAAGAAGTCGACAACTCCACTAAGTTTTGGGCTAAAAGGCGACAAGACCATCCTCTGCTTCCTTTTTCATGTGAAAAAAACGCAAGAAATGTGATAAGTCCACTATGGGCACCGATTTCTAAAAGCCGACAAGTACATAAATTTCCCATAAGGGAAACGCAACGCGGGCCGGAACAAAAATGTTCTTGCCTGCAAGAAGGCGACAAGTCCATTTCCCTCCCAACAACAGTTTTGCTCTGACCGAATGGAATTTTATGGACACCCCATTTTTCACATAAACGTTGGGATTAGGGGCTGAAAATTTGACACTTTATTGTCAACATATGGAACTTAATGGAAAGCATGAGAGAGCCAAATTGGACACGCACCACGGGCCTGGAATTGGGTTTGAAACTTAAAATGCGATTTACTCAAAATCACATTTTGTGGACTTGTCGACTTTTAGAATTAGACGCCTCATTTGTATTATATATTATATTTTATGTTTACGTTAAACATTATGAAAACAATGATTTTCTCGACTTTATATGAAAATCGTTGTTAAATAAAGTTGGCACGCTTCCAGTGTGAACCGCGGGCGCAAGGTGTAAAGTCAATTCAGTTTCTGTACAACACTTGCGTATTATGTTTCTGTTATTTAAGGGTCCCTCAACAAACCTTCCTGATATTATAAAAATCTCTGTGCGGCACGCACTTTTGCTCGGCCATTTCCCGCATTTCATTCAATAAAACATGCAATTGAAATCTGTGCTGCAGATACAACAGACGTCGATAGCAGAAGGATTTCCTGAAAAACACATTACGGTAAAAACCAATTTGCAGGGTATTTTATATTTTGTTGAAAAACACACGGGAAATTATAAAACAGACCGGAAAAATTATAACTTTTTTTTGAAATCTTCAAATACCTTATTTCCACGAAATACCTCCAGGGGTTTATTATTTTGCCAGCAAAGGGGGTTTTGAGGGGGTTAATTCGAGGGCGCTTATTCGACGAAATACGATAAATAAGAAGTTTTCTATAGAGAGATAGATTTCACGACGAAATTTTTCTACGCAACATACACAGGTCCATGGGCGATCAAATCCATCATTTGTTCAAAATCGCTCATCCATTCCTCTTTGGCAACCATGTGCATTTGGCACTCTGCCAAAGGGAGGCCATTTTTCTGACGCACCGCTATCAGACCGTAGTTGTTTACCTGCGGCATTATTTTTACTGTGTTTTGCAGATTGTGATGACAATTTTGGGATTGATTTTTTTAATCGCAGGAAAAACAATTGTTCAGATATTATATTTGTATTTAGTATTCAAAAACAGTTTGATCAATCTATTTTATAAATACAATTCATTTGAAAAATCCTTTTATCTTCTGCATGTCCAATGCTGTTTAACAACATTCCTTAAAAAATTATCAAATTGAAACTGATAAAAGCCTACTAAAATACCATTCTCCAACCTAACCAAATGAAAATCCACCAGAATCCCAAAAATACATCAAAATCGCAACTTTCTACCACAACCCACCAATTTATAATCCAATTTATTCGTCTTCGTACCGACCACAAGCCAGTGGTCTTCAGCCGGTCTTGGGGGGTGAAACGAAGTGTCAGATGCGGCATCTGAAAATTGAAAAAAATAAAATTACTTTTTTTACAAAAAGTTATAGTGAGAGGGAAAAATTAGTATTTTTCACACTTTAGATACTTTGATTGTGTTAGCATTACGGTTCAAACGGGACCAATTTTTCGGACCGGGACCAGACATTTTTTATATCGGTACCGGGACTGGTTAATCGGGACCGGGACCGGGACTGGATGGTCGGAACCGCAACCGAGAGCACCCCAGTCCCGGTAAATTGCCGAACAAGGTATCGGGACCGTGGTCCCGTTTGAACTCTAGTTAGCATTTTTTAGGGGTCGGTTTCAACCGAGTTTTTGTATCAACGTGCAATACAGGCACAATATCAGAGCTTGAGTGCAGAGTTGTTAGAATTACTGAACTCTTTGAAAAGTATATGTAAACGTAAGGTATTTTTTTACTCACAACAAAGTATCGAAAACGTAAAATACTTTTAAACGTTTTACTCGTACCTACGCGTAAATTTGGGTACTTTTCTTGCGAGTGTAGAAACGACTACTTTTCGTCATTCCTGACGCTACACCTTTTGTGAGGCGTCAATACTTTTTCAAGTAGGTGTCAAGCGGGCACTTTTCATACGTGTACAGCACAACGTATGTTTTTGTTTAAGAAAATGATAGATAACATAGTTTCCAAGGTCTCTTTATTCTAGGAGATAAAAATAGCAAGATTGGCACTACACACGCTAGTTGACATCGACACCAAATGTCAACTGGTGCCGTTTCCAATATAAAGCTTGCGTTTGAAGGTCGTTCGTCGGCTCGTCAGCAAGCTTTGAATCGGGATCGGCACCAGTTGACATTTGGTGTCAATGTCAACGTGTGTGCGGGGTCAATAGCGGCAACAAAATACAACACTAATTCATCCAACACTAAAATTCTGAATTACATTTTCCGTACAAATATGCTTTGAAAATGTACGCGTACGAGTGCGTACGGTATTCTTTTTAAAAGTATATGTAAATGTATTTACCGCGTACGCGCGTACGCGTATTTTTCGAGTAAACGTACGTACCTTTTAACAACTTTGCTTGAGTGCAGTGCAAATGATTATTTTTATCAGTTATATCATTTCTAAGCATGCAATCAGTTGAAATGCAAGCGTGTCAACTTTTCTTCAATATTTTTGAAAAATCTTTCTAGAAACTTGCACACTATCAGCCAAAAGTATCAATACTTAGTCAGTATACCGTACATTTTTGAATAAGTCCCAGGGGGCTTATTCATTCACCCTTTTATTTTGAGTGGGTAGTTATTCGAGGGGAGCCGTCTTCACCACATTTTTACAAAGATGTTTGGCAATTATACAAATTCGACGTAAATATTTTATCAAGCATCAATAATTAAACTTCAAAATGTTAAAATACTGAATACTGTGACTTATTATAAGGATTATTTATTGAAATATTATGACTTGATTTATTTATGCCCCTTCGGGATTTATTCACGAGCATCAGGGGTGTCTTGAATTTTTACCCTCCGGGTGTTTGGATTCTGACCCCCCATTCGAGACCCCTGACAGCATTCTCACAATATATTTACACAATGGGTTAGTCAAGGGGACTCATCCAAAAACACACGGTACGCAAAGTATTAGTCCTTTTAGTCACTCAATCCCAAACAAATTCATTTTTGGCACACTTCCAAAAAATACCAGTATTCAGTTCGAACAGGTCAGCGAAACTGTCCACATAGGGCATGTTGCCGCGATCTACGATTTTTGAACGACTGCCTACAAATATTCAAATTCGAATAAATTTCTAAAAATTTTTCAAACTTTATGGGCTACCAGTTTTATGAATCTATCACCGTGAAGTATGGTATTGTTCAGGGACGTATCCAGGATTTTTGAGCGGGGGGGCTGCTTGTTTACGGAGGCCGGCGGCTCAGCCCCACCCCTAAAATTTTTCCTACTGAGTGGCCAAATGGCGCTATGGCGCTGGCGCCATTAGTAGGCGTCACGCCATGGCGCCATTGGCGTTGGCGCCAGCGCCATGGAACGCTGTATAAGTATGTAAATATACATACAAATACGGCGAAAACGACACCATTGAGTGCATTTATAGCGATTAGGCCGCAAATCTGATGATGATATCTCATGTCTGGTGAAATATGCGCGCCAGCGCGCAAAATATTTTACGCTGACATATCTAGAAAAAGTCACATTTTTCGGTCACTTTCTGGTCCACCCCGGGAAGGGGGGGGCTGCAGCCCCCCCCCCGCACCCCTGGATACGGCCCTGGTATGGTTTATAGTAACCTCCAATCAAAAAGTGAAACATAGAAATCATCACATTCGTACCTGGCACCACATTTTAAGACACTGAAGTGGCGCCATAAATATTAACAGTATTACATTAATTACAGTGAAAAAGTGAAACATACACCATCGAAAAAGTGACACCACACACGCCCAAATTTCCGAAAAAAAAGCCACTTAAAAAAGTTAAGCGAGCTTTCCTGAAAGAACTTTGTTGAAGTTCGTTGAAAAAATAAGAAACATTAAAAATGGCAAAAATCCACCGACATTGACCATAAACCTATCAAACAATTGACACATTCACCCAAAAAATACACTTTTATCTTTTTTTTAAACCTTCCCGCAATACCTACCGACAACTTTCTTCCTTCTAGGCGGGGGCAGATTATCGGGATATTCTTCACTCAAAAATTTCGCAGTTGTGCTCGGAAACCAATGGGCTCCAATTCTAGCGACGTATTTTTGACGAATTTTCAGCGCGTCGGCGATTTCCGAAGCGGCAGACAGGAAATCTTCGTGTATTTCCTGCGTTGAATCGGGAATTTTTTTGTATTTAATATACCGTATTACCTCGAATTATCCCCCCCTTGAATTAACCCCCCCCCTCGAATTAACCCCCCCTCAAAATGGGCTGGGGAAATAATAAACCCCCCCTCGAAATACCCCCCCCCCCCTTCGGAATGATGTACGTCATGTACATAATAAATACGTCATGTATGCAATGTACATGATGTATATTACTGTTAATTTGCATTGCAGCTACACATAGACTAGTCTGTGTAGCTATCTACGTTCTTATGTCCAAATATATCCTGTTTGGACACATTTATAACCTGTTTCGGGTATGCAAATGCCTACTTTTTACTACGATCCTTACGAAAATTTCTGACGAAATAATAAAACCCCCCCTCGAATAAACCCCCCCCTCGAATTAACCCCCCCTCAAATTTTGCTGGCGAAATAATAAACCCCCATGGGGGTATTTCGAGGTAATACGGTAGTGCAATTTTGAAGGTTGTAATGGGTAAAAAGGTCACAAAGACTATTCACCAGGTGAGAAATCTTAAACCCTGTAAAATGTCAAATTTCATGCAAAGTGTCAAAAGTAATGTAAAAATTCCCTGGAAAATGGTAAATGAGCTTGCCATTTTGCAGGGCATTTTACATGACTTTAGACACTTTGCATGACACCTGACATCTTACAGGGTCCGGGACGGCCCCAGGCTGCACTGCTGTGAAGTGCAGTGTGTTTTGAGCGTGGAAATTTTGAAATGTCTGGACATTTTAAAAAAGCAAATAAGCGCTTTTTTAAAGCGGGGCTGTTGAAAAAAGTTCTGTTCTCATCCATAACCACAACATAAACTCAATCCCTCGAAACCCCCCCCCCCAAACCAACAGACAAATCGCCACTGACAGCCATTCTCTGAAAATCCACATCCAAACTATCTCTAAAAGCCTGCATGGTCATTCCGTGCGACAGCAATCCCATGCCTGGCACACTAACGGCGTCTCCTTGTATAGCGGCACCCAGGTTTGAGGGCACGTTCGATTGTGGCGGCTTGGCTAGTGACTGGGAATGATTAAGTGGTTATGTTTTTGGGATGATCGAAAATGATAGAAATAAAAACACATATTTGGAAATTTTTGCGGCATCTTGCAAATCAGAACTTTTGAACGGAGGTGTCTATACTATTGTATTTACATGTCGAATCTATTATTCAACTACCTAGGTAAACAAGCAGAGTGAAGTGCCATTTTTTTCTCAGTTCCAGACAAAAAAATATTGAATTAATTATAAATTTTCAAAATTTCAGCATAGGCAGAGAGCGGCAATACCAGCGCCAAACCCGCGGACAATTTAAAAAATCAGACTTTTTAATAATAAAGAGATCAAAAAGACACCCAAAACGACCACCGAAAACCTCCCAAATGAACTAGTAATGTAATAGCGCCATGGCCATGGCGCTGGCGCCATTTTCCCGCAACTTTTCCATCCCTACAATTCACTTACCGGACTTCCAGGCCTGTCAACAATGGCGGCCATTTCTTTCTGCGGTACAGTGTGGTCCATTTCCACATGAATTTCCTCGCTGAGATTACCATTCACGGACGCCTCAATTTCTCCATTGACTACGCTGCCATTTTCGGCTGTTGGGGAGCTGCGACGGAAAAAGGGAACTTTTAAGTGACGTTTTTTTAGGTTGGGATTTGATGATGGGTGTTAATGTAGGTGTTTTTGGCTGCTTTATGCTGTGTTTTGTAGATAAATACAAGTATGTTTTGCTTTAAATGCATAAAATACCGTATTTGCTTCACATGAAATAATTCCCTCTTGAATAATTTCCCGTTAGATGTGTGATCAAAAAAATTGTCCTTCGAATGATACCCCCTTGATGCATCAACATCATAAATTTGATGTATATAATTTGAACAAAAATTGTTTTTATGTTGATAATAAACAATATTTCATGAAATG
Source organism: Sphaerolaimus hirsutus (assembly GCA_964036195.1). Classification (NCBI taxonomy): domain Eukaryota; kingdom Metazoa; phylum Nematoda; class Chromadorea; order Monhysterida; family Sphaerolaimidae; genus Sphaerolaimus; species Sphaerolaimus hirsutus. The sequence continues at coordinate 21,444,478 of OZ038453.1, read as the reverse complement.
AGTTGATAGAAACCTGTTCGAAAATATGATGAAATAATAATTCCCCTCTTGAATAGTTCCCCTTCAAAAACTGTCTGATGGAAAACTGATCCCCCATGGGAATTATTCGAGCAAATACGGTAGATTTCAAAGCATGTTTATGTGTCAAAGTAGTGATCTGGTTTGTATCACATGCATTAGCCATTTTATTACCATGTGCTTTCATCATCTCATCATCAGATTGACTAGTTGCTAAGCAATTCATTTCAGCGTCACGGAAAATCGGCACATACACACTTGAAGCCCGTTAAAGGTTCACACATCACTTAAGTCAGCGCAAAAAAAAGTTCCAAAAAATGTAAAAAGAAACTTTAAACAAACTTCACGGTTGGCGAGAGCGCATGCGTCGGTGTCTGCGGGCCTGTAAAAAAAATTATAAAAATGTGCAAAAAATCAGAATGTTTTTTTTGTCAAAAGTCAACTTACCAGTTCCCGTCGGTGTAGCCATTGGTGTAGTTCGAAACCTGTGTTTCAAAATGACTTTTTTATAGGTTTTTAAACTTTAAGTTTTCAAGGAATGTAGAAAACAGATACGCAATCGACAGAAACCACAGTTTCTCCATCGCTATAACAAATCAATGTTTCGAATAAAATATCGTTAAAAAACACTTATAACAAATGAAGTTGCACAAGATTGCATACATGGTGTACATCATTCCAGACGGGGGTATTTCGAGGGGGGAAGGGGGGTATTTGCTCAGCTCACTCAGATCTGGGGGTATTTTGAGGGGGTAATTCAAAACGGGTAGCGTTCAAACGGAACTCATTTCTCAGAACAAGGTCTGGAATTCATTTTCCGGGCACAGGAAACATGGTCCTGTTTGAAATCAAATAAAAAACCACGTAAACTACACTGGCAACAAACTCATGTAAAAATCAATCATTTCCGAACTAAAAATCTTGCGACACGTGACTCAATATTTCATCCGAGTGACACTATAATCATGCTAATAACATGCTAACAGGTGAAAATAAGGCCGTTCTGTACACAAACAAAATGTTAAGGAAATAGATAAACCTTGAACATGCTTACAGGCAGCTTCAACTAGCCAGGCGCACTTTATTTCGACGTCAGCGGGTATTTACAGGGTGGGTCGATTTGGTTGACACAATTTGGGTTGAAATTAATAGCCAAACATACGGATGACTGCGTTTTTTAAACAACTTTTTTTTTAATGAAAACATCAAAACCATTTGTTTTTTTATAGTTATTCACTTTCACAAGTACCTATTTTGCTAAATTTAGCATGCAATTTCACATGCAAATGGCCATTGGTGGTTGTTTTTGATGGTTTTGTGCATTTTTGTGCCAATGCTCCTGCAGGCTATAAACAGCCATGATTTTTTCACTGGAATTATTTTGAACGGTTTTTTACAATGCTTTTTTTGATCAAAACCATTTTGCCAAAAACATTAGTACTTATGCACTATGTAATTTGCAAAACAAGGTAGTTTAAAAACTCTTGCATCCTTAAGCCATGATATGTTACTGTATTTACTAAGAATAGGAAAAAACGTTTTTACAACAACCCTGTTTTTTAAAACCTTTGAAAAACACCAGCCATCCCTAGTATTTACATACAACAGAATTAAGATTTGCACACTCCCCTGAATTAATAAGTGATTTCAATGCAACACAAATATTTACATAAATTTAACACACATGAATATTCATGACGCGCAATTTAATTGAACCACCCTGCAAATTTCACTCAACAGCAGAAAATCCAGGTTCAGCTAAGCAATGGCCAGGACAGATTCAGTTGCGGAGCAGTGCGTGTTTGCATGCAACCTCCATTTTATGTATTTATTTGTGTACATAAATTACTCACATCTGGGTAGGTATGCATGGAATTGATTCCTGATTGTGTGAATACAAGTAGCAGTTTTAGGCCCCCCTAATATTCTACGCAGATAGTAAATCGCTCCTCCGGAGGGATGGAAACTGAAAAATTCAAGTTAAGACAAAAAAAGTTAAAGTTAGACTTAAACATTGAAAAAAATGAACCTCTAAGCAACTAAAAATATAAATACTTTCGCAAATTAGCATTTACAGCTTATCAATATATTTATGCTAGTGTGCGGAACAGAATGCTACAACACAGGGACGTAGCCAGGATTTTTGAGCGGGGGGGGCGGATTGTATACAGAGCTCGGCGAACGGGGGGGGCGGCGCCCCCCCCCCTAAAATTTTACCCCTGTAGTAAGGGAATGGCGCCATGGCGCTGGCACCATGCGTAGGCGCCACGCCATGGCGCTGGCGCCATTCGTTGGCGCCATGCCATGGCTCAACTGGCGCCAAAACAGCTGTAATTTACAGGATAAACAGCGACATGGACAAGAATTGAGTCCATTTTCATCGGCTTTGGGACTGCGGAGACTGGTCAGCCGAAAATATACGTTGCGTGATGGGAAAATGCGCGCTCGCGCGCAAAATTTTTTCAACTGTCGACAAAATCGTCTTCTGGAAGTGCCATTTCTGGCACATTTTTTGGTTCGGCCCGGGAAGGGGGGGGGGGCGGCCGCCCCCCCCGCCCCCCCCCCCCCCTGGCTACGTCCTTGCTACAACATGTCCAAAATATAAACAAAACTATTAATCCAACACTTTCAAGATATTTGATATACCGTATTTGCTTGAATAATTCCTCCTTTGAATAATTCCCCAGTGTTAGATGAGCTAGGAAAAAAAATAAGTCCCCCTTTAGGAATATGATCAATTGGTGTTCAATTTGAACAAAAAGGACATGTTATTTTGTCAACAACACATATTCCATCAAATGAGTTTATAAAAGATGTTTAAATATTTTGATAAAATAATAATCCCCCTTGAATACTTTATCCCCTTGGCTATTTTCCCCACAAAAAAGTTTGAGGGGGTTTATTCAAGCAAATACGGTATTTACATATGCAAAGTAGCGCAGTCCGCATACAATTTTTTTGCTAAATATCTCGGGAATAGCCACAACAAAATTTCTAGCGTTGTAAAAAATGTCTTTGATAACAGAAAATGACACTCTTGGACAAAACCATGCAAAAACAAATGAAAAAAATACAATTTTAACTCACTCAGTTAAGCTGTTCCTCCGACTCAGCTCGTCCCGTTTTCTAGAATAGAGAAATTAACTAGGTAATTAACTTAATGTTTGGTTGAATCTTCATGCTATTTTGTTCCAATAAAAAAAGGCAAAATGAAATTCAGTCAAGTTTGGCCAATGACACGAAAAATACGGGAGGTTTAGGGTGTCCAAACTCCACTGACAAGATAGTTACTTACATATTGTGAATGCTCGCACTGTTAATCTACGCGTGCAAATCGTATTTTGATTCAGGAATTTTCTAGGAAATCGAGAAAATGCTGTTCTCCGCATCGGTCAAAAATAGACATAGCGAATGTGTTCGTTGATTCAAAGTGAAAAATAAATAAAAATTCTAGACAATTTGCACATGTAAAATGATCCATGCATTGAGCATGCCCTGCCGCATTACTAGCCAACAAGGGGTCTCCAAGATTTTTTACATTTTACGTAATGGTCTAAAAATATATGTGAAAATATTAGGGGTCCGGCAAGAAAAAACGTGAAAAAACACGAATCCAGGTCGGGGAGCTGCTGTCCCCACACTTTCCTGATCCAGTACTGTCTGATTTCACCTGATTTTATAAAAGTCGATTTGAATTGGGTTGAAACATGTAACTGTACCCGATAGTCATGGGGACCCGCTAGACATGTAATTCTACCCGCTAGTCATGTATACCCGTTAATCATATATGCCTCTAATCGGTGTGCTTAGATGACCAGCAGGCAGATTGCGATCAATGGCTTTACATGACCCCACTGCAGCTGACAGTGATTGCCCAATGTGCACTGCATAGTGGGTGGATTGGGGTCAGTCATGTAAACCCGCTAGTCATCTATACCCCCAATTAGGTGCATACATGACTAGAAGGGAATACATGACCATTGGGTAAAATTACATGAATATCGGGTCTGGATGACTATCATATTTACATGACCACACACAGGGTCACCGACACTGCACAATCCAAAAAATCTACTGGAGTACCTGTCCCACTGAAATCCAAAAGCAGGCTGCCAGATTTTAAAAAATATTTATCTGCCCAGTAGGGAAAAAATTTCTATCTAGCAATTTCGAGTTCCGTAGCCTATAACAGCTGATAACCCGGCAAAACCCGTCTGAAATGGAGACCCCTGTAGCTAGCTAACTAAAAATAGCTCGCATGAAAGCAACTAATCAAGACCAGCCAATATTAGATGTTAATTCATGCTCTACCTAGTATTACCAACTTATAAAATGAAAACTAATTAAACCATGAAACCAGCGTCACGTGTCCCAAACGTTTTGAAACGCACTTGAAACACACCTGTAGTCGATATTTTTAGTCTAGACTGCGTACTTTGCATGGAAGTCTACCATATCCGAATGAATAATGAACCGAAAAGCGGAAAAAATCACGAGTCGCCTACACCAATTCGGTATTTTCTCAATCCGAATAGTCGTATAATTTCAGCCCTATAATAAGTATAAAAACACACCTGTTACTCCACTTTTTAGTTTCCGCCGCTCTATGTGCATTGATTTCAATTGGATAAGCTTCTGTTTCATACGGGGCCGTTACCAGGTGCATCCCATTTACGGCTGGAAAAAAAACGGAAATTTAACAGTGAGTCATTTTTTTACGGTGTCGGTGTAATTTTTTGACAGAGTGATAATATCTTTGATAAGCAGTGGCGAAATCCTTTGTATTTTTTCTAGTGTTAAGAAAATATTTGAATAGCGGGAAATTGTAACGATGAATACTTATGCATCATAAATACAGCGAAAAGTAATGAAAAAAGGATAATGAAGTTTCCGGAAAGCGATCGCATTTTAAGAGGCTATTTTTGGTGATAACACTTTATCGCCATCGATAACATATTTATCTTTTAAGTAAACAAAATCCAGTCAGTGTCTATCTAGTATGGGAAATTAATATTCAAATAACGCATTTCAGCGATTTTGAGTTTTGTTTGGAAGTTTGCCAACGTGAATATAACAAAGCGTGATAATGTGCCCATATACGCTAGTTGACATCGCAAATTCGTGTCAACTAAATAACACAAAAACAATACAAAAAAGCATCACACTTTATCAGCATCAAACAGAAAAAATGAAAATTAAGAGTCATGATGCAAAATTAACTATGCTCCAGATATGAAAGTTGAAATCACAAAATTTACTTGACACGAATTCACTTGACATCCAGTGTGGCGCCAATGTAGAGCAAAGTTTCCCCTCCAACGACAAATAACATTTTTTTTTTTAAACACAGAAACCATTTTTTATCTGGCACACACCCATAAACCACCCCCCACCAACCCGAATCCTTCCTATCCAACTCAGCGCCATTCTCCACCATCTCAACGCCATTTTCCGTGGCGCCAACGCCATTCCCAACGCCAGGCATTTCACTATTCGCTTTGGGCGGTTCCGAAGTCAATGGAGGCCCCGTGCTGTCTTCGCGTCCGCGCGGACTGGTGGACACTATTCGATGGGTCGAACCTGTGTGAGGGTTGTGGTAGAGCTTGGGTTATGGTAGAGTTGAGTTACGGTGGATTGGGTTACGGTGGATTGGGTTACGGTGGATTGGGTTATGGTAGAATGGTGTTGGATTTTTTCTATGGTTGGTTTTAGATGGTGGGTAAACGAGCGACTGTAGCACTTGCGCGTGCAACATTGGCGACCCACACACTAGTTGACACACGTGTGTTGATCAGGGTTCAAACGGGTTGACTTTTCGGGATCGGGACTGCAAAATCCCAAAATTATCGGGATTCGGGAACGGGATCATTGTGCACACTAGATTTGACCTCATAAGACAAGACATGATTTTGCAAATGCAATTTTGCAAGCGCTCCATACCAGTGACTACTTGAGTTATAGTTTTTGACTAAACTCTAAACTGAATTAAAACTCTAAAAATTTGTGAAGTAATTGGGTGGGTTTATAAGGAGAAAATGTATTATACTTGGAAGGGTTAAAAGACTTATTTAATCAGCCACAAAAATATTTACATAATGCAGATCATTTCAGTGATTACTGGGTAAGTTCAGTTATTGATAAAACTTCATGCAGTAATTGACCTCTTTTCTGCACATCATTTTTTTATAAAACTGATGATTCTAGACAATCAGTGTAAAAAAATAAGGCATTCAAAAGACGTTCAAATAAAACTCACACAGATGTATAAAAGTGACGACAAATGCAGACAAATTCCGCAAAATAAACTCGACTCAAAATCCTAACACACAAATTCGTAGGCGTAGAAATTCAATGAGTAACACTTCACATTCAGAAAACATAGAAGAAAAAAAACAGTCAAACTGTTGACACATCTGGCAAAATGTCGACCACATTTAAACCACAGAAAAAAATTAAAACAAATAAAAATAGCAGACGGGAAGTCACGTCACACCGTGGGGAACATTTAAAAATCGTCAATAGGAGAAGAAAAAACATGCAGAATGCCATGCAAAACGTCGCAAAAACCGGGGCAGGCCTGATACGCACATCTGCCCGTTACGCACATTTGCCCGTTTTTTTCACTTGACACTTTTTAAAGTGATTTTCAGATATGAGTGAAGTGAAAAACACTGACATTCACGCAATGACATTAGTGAACTTTTTTCACTTCACTCATATCTGAAAATCACTTGAAAATGTGTCAGGTGAAAAAAAAACAGTGAAAAATAGCCATTTTTAACTGTTTTTCACTTCACTCATATCTGAAAATCACTTTAAAAAGTGTCAAGTGAAAAAAACGGGCAAATGTGCGTAACGGGCAGATGTGCGTATCAGTGCACCCCCGCAAAAATCGCACTACCATAACCCGCTGATTAGTGCCCAATTTACCAATAAAAATTGGTCCATCAATACTGTCATTTTCCGGAGATTGGGACGCCCTTTCGTGCCACGAATACATAACTTTTGAGATGCAAGTCTTGTAATTTGATGAACCTGAGTGGATAAATTATCAACTGCGATAAAATAAATCGGGTTGACAAATAAAATGCCTACCTAGTTAATAAAGTGGTGTAAAAAATGGCGTAGCACAGACACAGAGGATATATATTTACGCAGATGTGCAGTATAATTGGGGTGCGTTTGTGCAAAACAACAAATATAACGAAATATTTACAAACGACATGTAACAGCATGTAGGGTTCAAACGGGATCCCGATCCCGATCCCGGATCCCGTGAAATTCCGGGATTTAGCAGTCCCGATCCCGATCCCGATCCCGAAACCCCAATCCCGATCCCGATCCCGATCCCGAAATCCAAAAATACCAATCCCGATCCCGATCCCGATCCCGAGAACTTTCAAATCCCGATCCCGATCCCGAGAATCTCCCAAGTCCGGGATCCCGATCCCGGAAAAAATAGTGAAAATTATAAAAAGTGAAACAATGACATTTTTGCGTGCAAAAATATGAACGCAAACTCCCAGCGTCCATTTTATGTCACTTTTCTGGCATCCAACAGTGTTTTGAGACCTTTAAGAACAACTGTGAATGCCAGAACAGTGACGAAAATCTCTATCCCTTGACCCCAATCCCGATCCCGAAAAAATGCCAATCCCGATCCCGATCCCGATCCCGTGACCCCAATCCCGGCCAATCCCGATCCCGATCCCGATCCCGAAATCTCAAAATACCAATCCCGATCCCGATCCCGATCCCGAAACCCCAATCCCGATCCCGATCCCGATCCCGAAATCTCAAAAAGTGAATCCCGATCCCGATCCCGAAAAGTCAATCCCGTTTGAACCCTAACAGCATGTACTTGAAAATAAAAGTTTATCAAACATCGCTACAGATAGGTAATAGACCGCTATCCTTGCAGATATGGAACTTTATTTCGGAATTATGGAACTTTTTCACTCGTTTTTTTTGTCGGCACACGGAACCGTGTAAACGCCGCTTAAATACAATTTCCATTTATTTTTCCGGGATCGGATCCCGGACTTTGGAGTTTCTCGGGATCGGGATTAGAAAATTTCTCGGGATCGGGATTGGTATTTTTGGATTTCGGGATCGGGATCGGGATTGGGGTTTCAGGATCGGGATCGGAATCGGGATTGGGGTTTCGGGATCGGGATCGGGACTGCTAAATCCCAGAATTTCACGGGATCCGGGATCCGTTTGAACCCTAGTGCCAATGACGCCATGGCATGGCGCCTACGAATGGCGCCATTCCGTTACTGTGTGGGCAAAATTTTTGGGGGGCTGCCGACCTCCATAAATTAGCAGCCCCCCGCTCAGTAATCGTGAATACGTCTCTACGTATGTTCTTGTCTAGTAGTCATTGGCGCCAACGCCAGTGCCAATCATGCCATGGCGCGGCGCCTACAAATGGCGCCAGCACCATAACTCCTTTCCACTACCATAAATAGGAGCCAAAGGTTAGGTGGGGGGGGGGGGCGTCGCCCCACCCCCGTTCGCCGGGCTCCGTATACGGTCCGCTCCCCCCCCCCCCCGCTCAAAAATCCTGGCTACGCCACTGAATCAATATATGCTTGACTTGTATACTTATTTTTAGTCACGTTTGCCCAATTTTAAGCCATTTTCCCCTTTTTCTGCCTTCTACACCTTGAAAAGGCCTATATTAAACCCCCGCGAAACGCTCCCAAGCACAAAAAATTCAGCTATCTATCCTTCAGGGGGAGCGATTTGCTACCTTACCAACCCCCAGGAGGGTTTTCTTAAATTTTTGAAAATTGTGGATTTAAATTAGTGAGGTAGGGCCAATATCTACAAAAATGTAGCCCCCAAAATCTTAAGATCTTTCCATTATTTCACTTAATCATAGAAAAATCTCTCTTCCAAAACGTGAAAACTTGAATGTCTAATGTTCAAACAACTTTGGGTTTGTTTTGTTGACACCTTTTTGAACAAAGACAAATAACACAAGTAAAAGCTCTTCACGTGTCAACACTTTTCACAACCACTCAAGCACAAAACACCTAAATACATAAATTATGTAAGTACTGAGCTAGTTTATGTAAACAATGCCAAATACGTGGCACAGCCTTATTGGCTGCCCACACACTAGTTGACACTTGTGTGTCAACTGACCTGTGTCAACTCAGATTTCGGCTTCACGTGTCGCAGAGCGATCTCCAATGCAATTGTCGTAATTTTAATTTTTCTACATTGCCGCATGTGCATTTTGATATTGCTTTGCGACACGTGAAGCCGACATCTGAGTTGACAGAGACAGGTTGACAAAAAAGTGTCAACTAGTGTGCGCGCGATCATTCTTTTCAAGAGAAGAACTAGTAAACAACTGTAGATTTTGCCTATTACGACACAGATACAGTGTGGTGCCACGAAAAAAAATTGACAGAAAACACAGCCACAGACAGATTATGGAAAGGTGGTCGTGAAACTGATAAAAAAAACTTTGCTAAATACCTGGTGTGATAAGATTCCAGAAAATAAGAGGCTATAAACAGAAATGAAAAAGAATAATTCAAACCAGTCAAAATTCTATGTAAATATGCTTAAATATGTAAATAAATGGTCAATACACTTTCATAATTAAGTATGTATTTACATTTAAAAGATATTCGAACACTGCCCGAAACCACAAAAAGACATTCCATTTTCAATTTCGTTTTGTCTGTGGCCCCACACACACACTAGTTGACAATGACATCAAATGTCAACTGGTTCCCATCCCAAAGCTTGCTCATGAGTATACATACAGACCGCAATATTTTTGTCAACACTACATCTTTATTCGCGGCATGAATCAACACGCATTTGAATATCGTTCATCGCTAGTCAGCAAGCTTTGAATTGGGATGGGAACCAGTTGACATTTGGTGTCCTTGTCAACTAGCGTGTGGGCCTGTAGCACAAAGAGACACCTCGTGCCAGCACGGAAAAACAGACACAAAATTCACATGACAGATTTTGATGCATATTTTTGAACAATAAAAATGCCACATGTCAGCGTTTTGAGGTTTTGTAAGCTAATATAGTTTTGTGGGTTTGGTCTGCATAGCGAAAATATGAAAAAAATTGTGAAAACTTCCTTGTTTTGGGCAGAATATTGAGGTATTCGGTTCAGAGACAAAAATTGCTCGTTCGTAGTCAACATTGAGTGAACTTGAGGATTTTTTAAAAATTGTATCACGAGTCTTAACTCAACGCTTTGTGATTGACGTGAGGTAATCTGAACTATTTTTTGAAACTGTTTTTTGTATCCCCCAAATTTAATGGGCTGCCTTCCCAATCACAAAGGTTTCTCTTCAGTAACTAAAGCAGCGTTTACACGGTTTCAAGTGACGACAAAAAAAATCGTGAAAAAGTTCCATAATTCCGGAATAAAGTTCCATATCTGCAGTAAAAACAGGGAAGTATACTCAATAGTCAAGTGTATTTACACACATGCCAATTTGCAAATAATTTAAACCTGTCATTCTAGAGTTAGAAACATTTGAACGAAAGGCTAAAATTATCTGCAAATCGGCACACTTCACTGTCTTTTCTTGCAGATATGGAACTTAATACCGGAATTATGGAACTTTCTCATTCAATTTTTTGTCGGTGCACAAAAACGTGTAAACGAACCTCAACGCCCCAAAAAATTTAAAACAGGGTCAAATGGGTTATCCAATGAATTCATGGATTTTCCACCCCAGATCATGATTTTCTTCTAGAACAATGTTTCTGGTGATTTACTGAGTAGCCTTTTTCAGAGCGTGGATGTGCGCCGCAAATAGGTTTAAAGTTTGACAAGAAGTGCAAAAATTTGCGGCAAAAAAAAAATGAAGAAACAGAAGGTGGAAAGGGAACTAAGGAATGTAGAGTGATAAATGGCAAGAAAAACGACACATATTTATAAATATCTAAGTTCACCTGTCACTTCACCTCAAACTAGTGATAGAAAAGTGCCAGAACAATGGCGCCAAGCGCCAATGGGGCCCTCCAGTGGCGCCATTCCATCACTACTTGACACGACAAGTGTTCAAGTGCCACTTGACCAAAACTAAACATCCCACATTTTTTGTCATCTGTTTTACTTGTGAAATCGGCCCCTGCAATTATGGTTCAATTGCAACACAATTACAGCCCTAGATCCAGCCAGGTGAAAATTCAAGTCAATTTGAAAAAAAATCTCGAGTAGCTAACAAATCGCAAAATTCATCCTGGTACCAATCCCAGACCCTGTCAAGTGTCAAATGTCATGTAAAATGACATGCAAAGAGTCAATTGTCATGGCAAATGAAAAGTAAAGTGTTAATTGACATGCCAAGTTCAGTAATAAAATCCTTTTTTGTGTCGATTGACACTTCACATGACATTTGACACTCTACTTTACACTTTACAGAGTCTGGGACTGCCCCCTGGTTCCTCAAACAATTTTTTTAGAAAAAAAAACCCACCACATCTTTCCTTATGTAAAAGCAGTCGCGACGGCTGCCTTTCCGGGCTTCTCGAGAAAAATCGCAAACATAGGGGCACTCCCAGACCCTGTAAAAAGCCCTGTAAAATGTCAAATGTCATGCAAAGTGTCAAAAGTCATGGAAAATGCCCTGCAAAATGGCAACCAAGTTGCCATTTTGCAGGGCATTTTCCATGACTTTTGACACTTTGCATGACATTTCACATTTTACAGGGCTTTTTACAGGGTCTTGGATTGGCACATGGAGCCGAGTTAAGCTTGTCCGAAAATTTCGACATTTTTTCAAGGCCAATACTCTCTGACATTTTGCGACGATCGAAACCATCAGATCGCATAAAAATAAAACATTTTAGTTAATTATACATATTTTCATCAAATCGCGCAACTACAAGCTTTTGATTATTAGCGAAATGAGAAATTTATGAGAGAATGTTATGATAGGAGAACATTCTGTCCATGTGCCAGAGTTGTTAAAAGTAATCGACCTTGAAAAGTATTCACTTTGAAATCTTTAATTGAGTAAACGTAAAAATACTTGTGACCCAAAATAAAAGGTAAAAAAATACAAATTGTGACGTCTGAAAATGTTTTCCCGTTTTCACAGTGTTCACCAACTATGCAAAAAAAAACTCCAAGATTTTCAAGTTTTCCTCAAAATACAATGTGAATTGTAAATAATAAAAAAAATTCTCTACTCGTATACTTTGAAAAAAGTGTGTCAAACCAGTACTCACTGGAGAAACATAAAAGTATTCACTCACACCTCAAGTATACATACCTCGAGTAAAAGTATTTACGTTTTCCCAACTACGCATGTGCACGCGCGTCCGCCACGTAATCAACGCTACATAGTCGTGCTTAATGCATGATCTCCACGCTGCGAGCAGGTAAAACACCTGTAGACATGCACTTAATCAGATATGGCTTTCGAGTTTGCAGTTTTCAAACTTCCTGGCGGCAGTCCCCGACCCTGTAAAATGTCAAATGTCATGCAAAGTGTCAAAAGTCATGGAAAATGCCCTGCAAAAGGGCAACTCGGTTACCATTTTGCAAAGCATTTTACGTGACCTTTGACAGTTTGCCTGAAATTTGACATTTTACAGGGTCTAGGATTGGCTCCTGAGGGGGCTAAGCGGAAGGGGGTTCATGAGGGTCTAATTTTATATGCTTTTTAAGGTGTATAACGCAAAAAAAAAGGTAAATATAAACAAAAACCTAAAACAAAACTCAAATAACACTGACGCCTGAATCCTGTAAAAAATACCCCCCCCCCCCCTCCAACAGATAACATAGTAATGATGCAGACATGCACGCAAATTATCGATAGAGTGCAAATGGGTGAAATAAGTAAGCAGTGAAATAAAGTTTGCGCAAAATCGTGGACATAAAGCAAAAAAATTTTTTTGACGGAATGAGTGAACTCAAATTTTTGTAAACGGTTTTGGGTCGATATACAGCTGGGGGCACTCCCAGACCCTTTAAAAAGCCGTGAAAATTGTCAAATGTCATGCAAAGTGTCAAAAGTCATGGAAAATTCCCCTTCAATATGGTAACCGAGTTGCCATTTTGCAGGGCATGTTCCATGAGTTTTGACACTTTGCATGACACTTGACATTTTACAGGGCTTTTTACAGGGCCTGGGAGTGGCACCAGGTAGATTTCAAGGACGTTCGCACAAGGCGCAAAACAACCATAAACATTAGCACCGCGCATGATTTTTTGCCCAGATATGCTGTATTTACATCCAAGGATAAAATTAAGCTTAATGGCCTGACATAATTAGAAATTCTTCTTAAATTCATATGCCGCATGAAGAGATGGTTGGCATTTTTTCAAAAAACGCAAGCTCCGTAACAGATTTTTTTTCAAGTCAGTCGAAAACTTAAGAAATAAATTACTACCGTATTTCCTTGATTTAGCCCCCCCCCAACCCGAGAAACTCCACCCCTCGAAAAACTCCAGCTGTTAGCTGTCTAGGGAAAACATAACCCCCCTTCGAAAAACTTCCCCTCTTTGATGGGTGGGAAAGATGCCCATATAAAAAACGTTTATATGCATGTGGTTTATTTAAACATGTGTGCTATTGCAGCTGCTGTTCACTAGGATTGATTACATTGCATGAATAATTGAATTTGTGTCCCAACTTGTAAGTTTATGCAACTATTAATTTTATCCCAACAAATTTAAACAATATATTGATCATGTGTTTTACCTCATAATCCAAGGCGAAAAATAACTCCCCTTCGATTAACACCACAGTCAAAAAGTTTGATGTAAAATAACTCCTCGGACACTTTTTTAAGGATATAGCACGATATAACTTTGAAGTCACGAATGTTCGACCAAATGCAATATACCGTACTACCTCGAATTATCCCCCCCCCTTGAATTAACCCCCCCTCGAAATACCCCCCCTAAATTTCGGCTGAGGAAATAATAAACCCCCCCCCCTCGAAATACCCCCCTAAAATTGAGTGTAACGTGAACGTACATGACAAATACCGCAGTTTGTGATCTGTACTATGCAGAACATACGTTAACACTGATGATTAAGTGACGTTAGGGAAGGGTTTTTGTGTATACAAGGACGTATCCAGGGGGGGGCGGGGGGGGCTGCAGCCCCCCCCCTTCCCGGGGTGAGACCCAAAAAGTCCCGGAAAATGCATATTTTTCTATATATTTTCCGATGTTTCTTAAAAATTTTGCGCGCAAGCGCGCAATTTCTTCCCCATGCATTGTATTTTCAACGGATCTGCCCCTGCGAACCAATATCCTCGCAAATAAACACATTTTTGCGAATTTCGCTGCATATGTATGCATTTATACATACATATAAAGCGGCTCCTGGCACTGGCGCCAACGCGAATAGCGCCATGGCGTGGCGCCTTTGTATGGCGCTAGCGCCAAAACGCCTTTACGTCCCTATATAGGGAAAAAATTTAGGGGGGGGGGCTGAGCCCCCCCCGTTCGCCGGTCCCCGTAAACAAGCAGCCCCCCCCCCGCTCAAAAATCCTGGATACGTCCCTGTGTGTATATACAGTAATATATGCCTATAAACACATATAAATCTATGTGATTGTTTGATATTTCTACGTCTGCGTATGGGGAATTTCCGAAAATTTCTGGCGAAATAATAGACCCCCCTCGAATAAACCCCCCCCCTCGAATTATCCCCCCCTCAAATTTTGCTGGCGAAATAATAAACCCCCTGGGGGTATTTCGAGGTAATACGGTACGTAATGAGTAGACCAGCTGACACAAAATACTGCCATTTCTGTGACACCTGGGGACAGTTCCAAGCCATGTAAAGTGTAAAGTAAAGTGTCAAATGTAAAGTCAAATGTCAATTTTCATGCAAAGTGTCAAATGTAAAGTAAAGTGTCAATTATGTATCCAAATCTTATTTTTCAACATAAGTATTGGATACAAAAACACAAGATTTGCATACAAAAAAATAAGATTAGGATACACAATTGACACTTGACTTAACATTTGACACTTTGCATGACAATTGACATTTGACTTTACTATTGACACTTTACATTTGACATTTGCATTTTACTTCACATTTAACACATTACTTTACACTTTACAGGGATTGACATCTGATTGCAAAAAGACCTTTTTCATCCAAAAAAACTATGCATTTTTGGCTGTTAATTTGCATCGCAGCTATACATCGACCGGTCGCCACCAAATATTTATATAGATTTCGATTAAAATGTCTAAATATTTCAGATTTGATTGCCCCCATTTAGGTAGACATAAATTGACCATGTTCTTTCTAATGATTGAAAAGCGCCAGGTAGAAAATCGCCAACAAAAAAAATCACTATTTCAGCCCGTATATCGTCAGGCAAGCATTAGCAACCAAGTGTGATACCATATTTCAGATGTGAATACCCCCCCCCCTCGAAATACTCCAAGGTCTGAGTATTTATTTCGAGTAAATATGGTACATTGTATACGGACAATAAATGATGTAAGGGCTGAAAGAAAGTTATTCTAAATTGCCATTTTTCTAAAATGGCGCCAGGGAACAAGCGCGCCTAGCGCCAACGGCACCATGGCGCCATTCCATTCCCATCTATCTATCCCGGTGGCAAAATTCTGGGCTACTACCCCCTAAACCCCCCCCCCACCCCCAAATCGCCCAGCTATCTACCATCTGGAGCGATTTTTCAGAAACTATACACCAATTTTCACTCAAAATCGCTATTTTTCATACCTAGGTATATATAGATTTTCACCACCAAAATCACTAGTTCACGCGTCTAACTGCCTTTTTTCAGCTATTTTAAGTACTATATGCTCTTGTATACCCATTTTGAGCTATTTTACACCTACTTTTTACGATTTTTCTCCCTTTTCTTCCTTCTATGCCCCGAAAAAGCCTATATATCGAACCAGGGCCGTATCCAGGGGGGGCGAGACCAGAAAGTGACCAGAAAATGCGACTTTTTCAACGTCAGCTTAAAAAATTTTGCGCGCAAGCGCGCATTCTTCCCCAGACATGACCTATTATCATCAGATTGGCTCCAGGTGGCCACAAATCGTTATAAATACACTCAATGTTGTGCTTTTTTGCTGTTTTGTATGTATATTTACATACATATACAGCGTTCCATGACGCTGGCGCCAACGACAATGGCGCCATGGCGTGGCGCCTACTAATGGCGCCAGCGCCATGGCGCCATTCCGCCACTATGTAGCTAAAATTTTAGGGGGGGCTGAGCCCCCCCCCCCTCGCCGGCCTCCGTAAACAAGCAGCACCCCCGCTCAAAAATCCTGGATACGTCCCTGTATCGAACCACCACAACCCCCCAGAAATTTTTTTGGCTATGTATCCATCCGGAGGAGCGATTTGCTATCTATTCAACCACTCGAAGGGTCAAAATTCAAGATACCCCTGCTCTAGGGGGCAACCCAGACCTGTAAACCGAGTTGCTATTTTGCAGTGCATTTTCTATGACTTTGACACTTTGCATGACATTTCACATTTTATAGGGCGTTTTACAGGGTCTGGGACTGGCACTATCACTAGACCTTTCATGAAAATACTAACTAAATAAAAATTCCACCAAGCAACTACCCCCCCCCCCAGCTTTGCGTGAGCTGGTAAAAAAATAAACCCCTTTGAGTATTTCGAGAAAATACGGTATATTTCACCTCCTGGGCGTATCCAGTAACTTTATTTAACTACTGAGAAGTCAAAAATCTTCTAAACCCCTGCTCACACCAACAAAACACCCTCACCAAACACCCTCACAAAATGTGAGTTGGCTCACGTCCATGTTTGTATTTGGATACGGTTACGTGACATACGCGAAATGAAAATAAGTGAAGATTATAGCCGCGAAATGCAATTAAGCGACCGGAAAGGGTCGCTGATGGCAGTACACACTATAGCATACCGCGCCGGCTCAACATCGTACGCAGCGGTATACAAACGTGTGTATCCAAAACTGTTTTGGCCAGCTGCCAACTCTACATAACGGTATCCCCGTACAACACTATCGTACACAACCACATGATCAAAAAGGGGCGGAGTTAAAAATCGATACCTCACCTCCATTTTCCATGGCAGTCACGATCCCCGGCATGAGCACTCGAGCGCCAGCTGGCGGACTTTCCGATAGATTGTCGTCCAAATTTGTTTCAGTTGAGGTACGAATCGCTGAGAGACGTTGAGCCATTTTCTCGCTCCAGGTGAGGGTGGTAAATTCGATGGATTACGGTAGTTTGGGAGCGTATTCTGCGAGGGATTAGGTAGGGTAGGAATTGTTGAAAGTTGAAGAATGTTTAACATCGGCTATACAATGCTGTCAGTTCTATCAATGCTGTTACAGACGCTGCGTATTCACATGGGAGATATTTAGTACCGTAGTTTTATTGCCTAAAATTGTGATGATGTCATTAATTGTCAGCCTTGAAAAACGATAAAAGGAATAAATATCAAAGCCAAATTTGCTGCGTTTATGTAAAAATCTTGGGAAAAACCTGTGTAAAGTGTGATACTTTCCTAAACTCATTTTGGAATAAGTTTCCAGCAGTGCAAAGGTGTGCAGCATGGTGTATACGACTGAGACCTTCATTCTTTCCTTTTTCTGATAAATAAGATTGGCGAATTGCCAAATTGCAATTTTACCTTGACCTTCCTACTAAAATATGCGTTAACAAACTTGATTATCAAGGCCAAAAAACCCTCAGTTGATCAAATCACTATTGACTTCATTTTGGCACAGTGCCAACGGCTGAAAACCAAAATTCCGAGCATTCGAAAGAAAAACAAACGCTGCGAGTAACTCACGACAACTCGCAAAAATGTGGTGGTATGCACTGCCTTCCATGGCTTTGACTGCAGGTACTTTCTGCGTTTTAATTGTATTTTTGTGGGTTTAGTGAGAACGAAAGGCACACTACACGCAATTTCATGTGCTGATTTTACTGTCATGCTTTCTAACATGCGCTTTACGTTGTGATTAAAATTGGCATGAGATTAGTTGATCAGATCAGACATGGGTTGACGCGTTTTTGTGGAAACCGTTTTCCATCATTAAGCCCGATTTAATCGGGCTACGCACACTAGTTGCATTAAAGTTTAGTGACAACTCAATTCAACTAAATTTTGATTAATTATGTGATTTCAACTTTCCTATGAGATTAATTTTCATTGCTTTTATGAAATGAATTTTCTGTTCATGGAAACTTAATTTTCATTGTTTCTGCTAAGTGTGCTACTTTTTAAAAATTGGTGTGATTTAGTTGACATTCAGTTGGTATCTACATTCAACTTATTCGTGTTCCACAAAAGCCTCAGAAACAGGCAGCCTATTCAAGCCCAATTCCCTCAAAAACTACCCCCCCCAAACCCACCCCCTCCCTCCTCAAAGTACCCCCCAACCCCCAGGCTTCAGCTGGTTCTGGTACTGGCAAGGCGTCGTTAACCCCTTGGACACTGGGGGCCGTTGGCACAGACGCAATATAACCTCCATTTGGAAGGTGCAAATGCTACAGAGGGATGAGAGGCTGACTGGCAATTATTATGTGTGCAATGTGAGGTTTGGGGGGTTTGGGGTTTTGGATTTGGGGGGTGAAAGGTTTTGGGTTGGTGGATTAGTTTTTGGCTGGATTGTGGAAAGTAGGTTGATTTAATCAATGGATATTTTTAGCTCACGGTGATCGTTTTTCAAATGTGACAGACTTTTTCTTTTTAAATTTGTACTCGGCGGACTGCAAAACACGCGCAGAATTCTACCATGATTTATGAATAAAATCTTGTCATAAATTTTGTAATTTATTATTCCATAGTAAAACGAAATATAATTATAAAAAAGAAACTTTGGTGAAATTTTTGGTTCATTATTCAGATGGATTATGGTACGTTTTCATACTAAGTGTGATGTCCTCTAATTTTGTACCCTGATGAGATTTTATGTTGATATTTGGTAAATACCGTAAATCCTCGATTAACTCCCCCCTCGAATAACTCCCCCCTGTTTGCCGAGTGAGGAAATAATAACTCCCCCCTCGAATAACCCCCCTCTGATGTATACAAGATATGAAATATGTATAACTAATGTTTTATTGATGTATTCAGTTAAAAAATAAGTGTCATTTCGCTGTTTATATTCACTTCTATCAATTATATTGGGTGAATGATGATATATCACAGTAATTTGACTTAATTTATGCAGTAAATTGATTATCCAATTTACTTAATATTGTGGCGAAAAAAATACCCCCCCCCCTCGATTAACTTCCCCCCTCGAATAACTCCCCCTCAAAAAAATCTGACGAAAAAATAACTCCCCTGGGGACTTATTCGAGGATATACGGTAAGTCTAAAATATCTAAAAAGCTTCCAATAACTAAGTTACTGCAAGTAATATATAGCAGAGTTGTTAAAATACCGGTATTTTTGGAAAGCATAAGCGTAAGCGTAAATACACTTTCCAAATTTTGAGTATGGATACTAAAAGCGTAAGGTATTTTTAAAATACCTAGGAAAGCGTAAAATAAAGTGTAAGCGTAAATTTTTTCTTAGAAAGTGATCTTGCTGTTGAGGATCAGAAAACACCCTTGTATTCACTTTTAGATAAGTTCATACGTTGTTTCCATTCATTTTCACATTTTTTATCAACACAATCAACAATCACGATCAACGTAACAAATAAACATTGTTCAAAACCGGGGTCTAGTAGGACACCCACTTGGTAGTCTGCTCCAGGATGTTATGGCATTTCATAGGCAGCGGCACTCTAGTCTGCGTTATATTCTAACTGAGACTTAGTGCTATCAATAGTGACAACATCGTCGTCGGAATCAACTATGGCAACAAATTTCCGAATTCAGTAGCCACAAAATGTCTAGACACTCGAATACCTATTAAGCCAGTAGGTACATTGTGTTCATATTTACACAGGATTTGTACATGTGATGCTTTTTTCACAGGATTTGTACATGTGATGCTATTTTAGAGCGTTTCTACACACACGCAGTTACTTTTTATTGCTACACGTTCTACTTAACTTTCTGTTTTGTAGTTTTATGCTTTTTCTAAAGTATTAAAATTGGCTATGTGAAATATTTTTTACGCTTTCGGTACCCGGGTATTTCGGCCGGGAAAGCGTAATAAAGCGTACGGGTATTTTATGAAAGCGTAAGCGTAAGCGTAAGTATAAATACCCATTTACCCGGGTATTTCGGGTAAGCGTAAATACGCTTTCGCAACTCTGATATATAGTTCCTCAAAGAGACGTATTGGCATGTCGATCTGAACTATTTAGAAAGTTCTACAAATTGCCATATTGTGAGTATTGGTCTATTTTTAGCTTTCTAAACAATTTGCACATTCATTCGCAGGGCTTGGAAGCTATTCAAGATGAGCCTGCAGTGAATTAGAGATCAAATTAAAATGTGAAAATTTAGGTGAAAAGTTTCGAAACGCCCTGTATATTTATGTTATTTTTACATATTTTAGTATCGGTCGTAGATTACAGATTACGGTTGTACATTTTTGGTATACTATTTACTGTATTATTTGTGAGCGGGGTCGCGTCATGGAGATAAAGTGCGCTTTTGAAGCTCTACTTTTAATAGTTTCTTTTGTTTGTTTTTCACACATTATTAGAAGCGGAAACACAAACTGTTCAAAGGTACACAAGTAATTTCTTATCAGCTGAATTCATTGATGCTTTCCCTCTTGTATTTATAGCTGAACCAGTTGGTACTTTTTACACAAGAAACTTCACGCTGAAAAAAAAACATGAAATTTCTATGCGTGACTATTATTTTAGGCATTTTGTTACCCGCATCAATCTACACACATAACATTCACCTACAAATCACAAATTTTGGCCTAAAATCCATCGCTGAAAACTTTAAAAACTGGTTCGAAACTGAAGTAAACAATGGAACCTACTCACTGCCATCCTACATTAATAAAGATGTTAAACAGGGGACAGTCTCAAGCCCTGTAAAGTGTAAAGTGAGGTGTTAAATGTCATGTAAAATGTTAATTGTCATGACAAATGTCAAGTTAAGTGTCAAATGTCATGCTAAGTATTAATTGTCAAGTTAAGTGTCAAATGTCATGCAAAGTGTTAATTGTCATGACAAATGTCATGCAAAGTGTTAATTGTCATGACAAATGTAAAGGAAAGTGTCAAATGCCATGTAAAATGTCGTGCAAATTGTCACGACAAATGTAAAGTGTCAAATATCATGCAAGTGTCAATTGTCATGACAAATGTAAATTGCAGTGTCAAATCTTTCAGAAATAAAATCTTTTGTCTAAATTCTTTGTCTCGAGTGACATTTTCATGACATTTGACACTTCACTTCACACTTTACAGGGCTTGAGACTGCCACCAGTCTGTTGCAATTAGTAGTGCATCATTATCCAACACCGTTGTCGACTCTGTGAAAATGGAAAATGTTTTGTTAATTAATCATGAGCAAAAATCCATGGATGTACTGGGGTTGGGCCGGCGGCAAAGTGTGTTCACTGATTTGGACGTTGGCATTGGAGATTTGCAGGTATTTTACACCTGAGAGTTGTATTCCAAAAGTGCGTAAGTGCTGAATCGAGAAAAATGTATCTACGATTCACATGTGGTATATCACATTTTAGAAAACCGTGTTGTTGTCCATATGTCCCTGAGATAATTACATTGGTATCGCTTTTCATTAAAAATTTGAAGTGCATAAGTCTACAACGAGGTTTAATCTCCAGAAGTGCATACAGAAATTTCCAAAAGTTTCGGTAGCATATTTACTTAATTACTCGAAAATTCCCCCCTCCCTCTTGATTAATTCCCCCCTCGAGCACTTCCCTCTTTAGGCAAATGATAAAGTTGTTGGGTATTGTTTTACAAAAATGACATGTTATGTTCTTAATAAAGCATATTTCATCAAATTAAATATAAACGTGCTTGAAAATTTTGACGTAATAATGATTAGCCCTTTGAATCACCCCCCCCCCCCCCACCGTCAAAAAGTGATAAAAAATAACCCCCCCGGGGTAATTATTCGAGTGAATACGGTAGTATGCCTTATTTCGGTTGCCTCAAGGTATTTGCCTGCAGTCTTAAGTTACAATCCTGACAAATCTTGACCAACGGACACGCTCACCCCTCTTCCAAAATCCAATCTCCGAACCCAACCTATCAGGCACACGGTGAATGGTCTGCCAAAATGCTTTTCACCCTCCGTGGTCAAATAAGTGCGCACCTGGTGCCAGTCCCAGACCCTGTAAAATGCCCTGTAAAATGTCAAATATCATGCAAAGTGTCAAAAGTCATGGAAATGCCCTGTAAAATGGCAAACGCACGTTCGCCATTTTACCAGACATTTTCCATGACTTTTGACGCTTTGCATGACATTTTACATTTTACAGGGCATTCTACAGGGCTTGGGACTGCCCCCTGGAAAATGTAAAAATGCGCGTGTGGCATTTGAAGCCCATTTTGGTGCAGGGGATCCCATTTATAGATGGACCCATGAACTGCTCAATGACTGTTGGTAAAGTTCAGATTAGATTTGAGGGTGGTGGGAGCTGGCTTTGGAATATTGTGAAGCCTATTTTTAAGTGGGTTTGCCAGTGTTTGGAATCTTCATATTCAGTATTGATTTAAATTGGGGTTTTCTTATGTCTTATTCCCCATACTGGTTAGGGTTCAAACGATACTGACCTTTTGATACCATGTCTGTCCTTTTTTTCAAGGCTGAACACATGGAAGCAATCCCAAGCTATATAATGTGTAATGTCAAGTGTCAAATGTCATGTAAATTGTCAAGCAAAAGAAAAAATGTATTACTACTTAACTTGGCATGACAATTGACACTTTGCATGACACTTGACAAAATTGAGTGACTTTTAACATGACATTTGTCACTTGATGGTACACTATACAGGGCTTGACTGGCACCATTTGTCAAGACTAAGGCCAGAAAATCATGAAATTTTGTTGAGACCGAGATCGAGACCAGTGTCTCTCGACTTTTTCCAATTGGGACACAAGACTTTTTTCCAAGAAACAACTCCCTGTGTAAATTATGAGACTATCTGGGATGGGAGGGCATGTTCTTTTTCACCAAAAAGCCTTCGTGAAATAAAAGTCAAAAAGTGCATCCCTTGTATAGCCCCCCAGTATGAACACTGAGTGAACACTCCCTTGACAACTTTTCACTGATGCTCACTTATTTGATAGTTTGTGTACCATAATTTTTTATACACATTCCAGGGGTTTTATCAAGCATGAAACAGAATCAGTCCTATGTGCTGAAGTGGTCAGAGCTTTGAGACAATACCTCATTGGAAAATTATCAGCTATCAAATATGAAAAGTCACTTTTTAGCAACAGAATTCTTAACTATGAGCTCAACAGTTCACCAAAATTCATTAAAAATGGACTAATTTTGTCAAGTAATGGAGACATCTATTCACATAATGCATTTGATCTCACCTCACTGCTTTTTGGCACTTACACAAATGGCCATCTGCCAAGTGCTATATTTGACATGGATATTGATGAATCTGCTTTGTACAGGTTGGATTAGATTTCTTTCATTTGCCATTTGTGTTCACCTGATTGTTTACCTCTCATTTTTGATCAAATAATTACCCTGTTAGATGACTGAGAAAAAATAATCCCCTTGAATAATTGCCCTTTGAGGCATATGATAAATTTTGTGTGTCCTGTTAGAATTCAAATGGCATGTTTTTGTAATAAAGCATCTTTCATGAAAAAACATGCTTGAAAACTTTGATGAAATAATAATTCCCCCCCTGTAACAACCCCCCCCCCCCCTCTTGAATAGTTTCCCTCTCAATAATCTCACAAAAAATAATCCCCATGCGAATTATTTGAGCAAACATGGTATGTTGTAAATATGTATCTTTTCTCAGGGTTTTCCTACCATTGACCAAACTGCAACAAGCATTGGATCAAATCTATCAGTCAAATTTCACAAATCTATATTTCTCATCAGAAACTGTGGATGATATTTTGAGTGGAGTTGGCAATATGTCAGATATTCCAACCAAAGATTTCTTCAAGACTAACTGTGGACATTCTGAGCACAATCATAAGTGCATTGGAAATATCTTACAAAACTTGCAAAGGTCATTTCCAAATGAAAGGGCATCTGTTTGGCTGAGAATGGGACATGCACCGAGTGTGAAAATGCAGGTTTGGGAGTATGTGAATATATTTATAGATGAATACCGTATTTCATTGAATTCCTCCCCCCCCCCTTGAATTCCCCCCTCGAAATACCCCCCGACCTGTGCATATTTGTGTCTATAGACACTTATACATTTCTGCTATCATTGAATTTTGCTATTACGTACCTCCGAGTAGTGATGAAATGGCGCCATGGCGTTGGCGCCATTCAAGGGCGCCAAAGGGTGCCGCGCCATTTGCGCTTGGCGCCCGTTTCCTGTGGCGCCCAGTTTTTGAATAGCGCCATTGGCGCTTGGCGTCTATTTTTCTGGCGCTTTTCCATCACTACCTCTGAGTATGTGGGATAAAAAAATTCCTTACCAAATAATAAAAGCCCCTCAAATTAACCCCCTCAAAATTTCATGGCAAAATAATACACCCCCGCGGATTTTTTTAAAGGAAATATGGTATATCTTTGTAACTTTGTA
This sequence comes from Sphaerolaimus hirsutus, assembly GCA_964036195.1. Taxonomy (NCBI): domain Eukaryota; kingdom Metazoa; phylum Nematoda; class Chromadorea; order Monhysterida; family Sphaerolaimidae; genus Sphaerolaimus; species Sphaerolaimus hirsutus. The sequence continues at coordinate 21,419,813 of OZ038453.1, read as the reverse complement.
TGGTCGTTTTTTGTTCTCATTTTTTCAACATCACTATAGTTACTGACAGGCTAAACGTGACAAGAAATGGCTCATGGTCACTGTCCCACTTATCAGTGATGTGTATGTCAGGCCAAACACAACTTCTGCCTTTCAACATGCCATCACAGTTGAGTTCAATGTCACATATGGCTTTTTGCCAAGAAATTTGGCTGTGAGCCAAAATGGTCACAATATTGTCATTGATATGGAGAAATGGACAGAAAATGAGTTTACTAATGATGGAGTGTTTAGGATGAGATCAACTAATAGAGTAATATACAGGTTGATTTTTTCATTACTTATCAACTTAAAGCAAATGCGCCATCTTGATGTCATCTTTCATTGTCAGGATTGATTACCCCCCTGACAAAAAAAAATAGCTGGATCATTTGGGGGTTACCACAGTTAGACCCCCAAGCCCAAACAACCCACCCCATTGGCAACCCCGGTCCCGGTCCACATGCAAATAGAGACAGGACAGCCACTGTGCCCGGACAGGACCCCTGATATACTGTTTTGTCACATTTATTATTTTACCAGTTTTGGGTGTGTAAAGGTCTATTCTTTATTATGTACCTTCACGAAAATGTCTGACGAAGTAATTAACCCCCCCCCCCCGAATAGGCCCCCTCCCTCGAATTAACCAACACCCCCCCCCCCCTCAAAGTTGCCGGCGACATAATAAACCATATTGTGGTATTTCGAGGAGATACGATAATCGCTACATTTGTGCAACTATGACAAAAAACATCTTCAGAACCGCATTACATCGGATCAGCAGATCTGCGCCAGTTGACTCCGAAATCGAGACATTTTTGGATATACTCATGAGTTGGGTAGAAAAAATGTTTGCGCCGAGAATTCAGTTTCCGCTGCTAAGTTTCACGGCAAATGATAATCTGTTGAAAAGTGACAATTTCACTTTTCACTTTACCGGTGATTTTCTTGTATTGACGGTGTTGTGAAATTTCTATATTTATTATACGTGAATATGTTCATGCACGTTGCTACCGTATTTCTTCTAATAAAACGGCATATCCCCAGTAAAAGGGCGCCTCCAAAATAACGACGTGTAAAAAATTAGACGAAAAAATAGAACGGCGCTCTTGTATTAAAAGAAATACGGTATTTTGAATCTACGACAACCAAAATGAATGCATACTTTCGCACTGTTGATTGTTGCAATTCACGCAATTCGCATAGCATTTACATGGATAAAATTTCTTTCCCGCCGGCACCAAACTCGACAAAAATTGATTATGCAAATGAAATTTGCTATCCGGCACAAAATGTTTGTGCGACAAAATAGTGAAAAATGGTGCATTTATCTGCGTCCGTTAAGTACAATTTTGCAGCTTTAGCTAAAGTTCCCTATTTGCCGCATTGTTCGGGACGGCCCTGTGCCATTACGCATGTAAACCGTTTATACATCTAGAACCAGAACGCATTTAACTATACCAGGCATGCAGAAAATAAGCAATAAAACACATAACCTAGTGATTTTAAAGGTGAAAATCTATAAAAAGTATGAAAATTAGCGAGTTTGGGTGAAAATGAGGGTAAAATTGCTCAAAAGTGATCCAGATAGCTAAATAGCTTGGTAATTTACTTGGGGGGGGGGGGCTCGGTTCACGGAAAAGTAACCAACAAATTTTTCCTCTGGTATAGATAAATAGCTGGGCGGTTTGGTGTGGGGAACCCGCCCCCTTTCTTACCCCTGTGGGTATAATGTGTCTATGATGGATGTAGATGCGTAATGGGTTTACATGCGTAATAGACCTGACCCGTTCAGGACCGAGTCAATATTTTGTAAACATGTATTCCGTCATGATGTACCTTTTGTTTTTGCATGCGTGCATGTCTTCAAATTTCATTTCCGGCCCGATATTTGCACACTGCATTTAGCGCCTTTTTCCGCAGCTTAGAGAAAAAGAGGCATGCTTTTCAAAAGTGCATTAGCATCACTTGTTTTTTTGTTGTTCTAAAAAGGGTGTTAAACGATATTTTAAATGTTTTGAAAGTGTCTGTTTTGCAATCAGCCTGATAATCATTTATTTCAACGAATTTACTTAAAAAGGACTATTGGCACCCCACACACTAGTTTACACATGTGTGTCAACTTGCCTGTGTCAATTCAGATTTCGGCTTCACGTTTCGCATAGGGATCTCGAAAGGCAATGTTGAAAAATAAAAATTACGGCAATTGCATTGCAGAGTTGTTAGAATTACTGAACTTTTTATAAATTATATGTAAATGTAAGTATACTCCAGTGACTTTTTACTTTGCACGCGTGGTTCACATTGGAAGCGTGCCAACCATTTTGAAGGCGTGTAATTTTCATAAAAAGTTGAACAAATTCATTGCTGTTATAACATTTTACATAAACGCATTTACGGCATTGGATTTTTATATCTTTTTACACAAATCACATGCTTTTTTTATCATTGGCACAATTCCAACATGAGACATAAGTCAGCGCGAGTACAGAGTATCAAGTTCGCCGAGTATATTTATTTTTTACTCACCAAAAAGTATAGTAAATGTAAAATACTTTTTTCCCAGGAAAATGTAAAAGCTAGTATTTTTCCCCCGGAAAACGTAAAAGCTAGTATTCCCCCCGGAAAACGTAAAAGCTACTACTTTTTACATGTGAGAGTGAGGTTTACACTGGAAAACATAATAGATGTCATTTTTTAGTGATTATTTAGTCTTTTTTTGAAATATTATATGATTTCTTCAAAATTTTCGTATTTTAGAAACAGAAAATTGTGATTTTAGCAACAAAAATACGTTTGTTCTGTACACGAGTACTTTTAACACGTACGCGTAAAAGTGAGTACATTACTTTTTTTTAGTATATGTAAATGTATTTACCGCGTACTCGCGTACGCGTATTTTTCGAGTAACTGTACGTACATTTTAACAACTGTAGTGCATCTGAGTTGACACAGACCAGTTGACACACGTGTGTCAACTAGTGTGTGGACCGCTAATAATGACATGTCTGACTGACCACACAAATACACAGTTTCACAACAACATTTTTTGCGTGACTCAAAGCATCTGAAGGAAACTGTCAACTTTTCTTTAAATACAATAGTGGCTTGATTGCGTCTGCATGTTAGGGAAGTATCAGTTTTGTATCGCCCAAACATTCTACTTGGGTATTTGGCGTATTTTGCAACTCTTGTACATTTCTGTGGTGAAATTGTACGTTTGAAGCGTCTGGCAGTAGCGATGTTGATTTATTTTGTGCACATTTTCAACCTACCGTAATTCCTCGAAATACCCCCCCCCCCCTCAAAATAGACACTATGAATTTATTAGCCCCCACCCTCGAAATCCCCCCCCCCCAATTGAGTATAAAGAGAACGTAAATGACAATAGGTACGGTTTGTGGTCCGGACAATGCAGAACACACCTTAAAAACAATGACCGTGTTACGTTAGAACCTGTTTTATACCATCTACATACCCATATAAGTCTATAGACTCTTATACATAGTGATTATTGTTGTATTTTTGAACGTCTGCATACGTTACAAACAACAAATTAGTACTGGGAGTTCAATTTTCTGGCGAAACAATAAGCCCCCCCCCCCTCGAAATGCCCCCCTCAAAATTCTCACTCTGAAATAATCAACCCCCGGGGCCGGGGGTATTTTGAGTAAATACGGTAGTATACCGTATATCCTCGATCAAGCCTCCCCCTCGAATAACTCCTCCCTGTTAGCTGACTGAGGAAAAACAATTTCCCTGGGACATTTCATTGAGCCCAACCTACATTGTTCAATTTCGTTGATATTTGAAGAGAGTCTAGAAAAATAGAGAAAAACATTTTGAATTCATATCTGATTCCCGGATATTGAAACAAACACGGCGTTTGTATTTTATGTTTTTGGTAAGCACATAAAAAATTAAATCAGGGCCAGTTCCGCAAAAGAAGAAATGAAAAACCGTTTGAGAGATCAAAAGTCAGGTGGGAAGTATTTTAGTGGAATGATATGTAAATAGTTAAAAACCACGTAAAATGAGAACTGAATTGTGAAGTGAAATGAGAAATGAAGAGTTCACTTCTCCACTTGTGAAACTGCGAAACTTTCTGAACGACCCATTTACACCCATTTGACAAATTTCACAAAATTTCACTTGTTACGCCCGCAATTGTTCAACACTTTTCACGATTTTTGACAGTTGTCTTGAAGCGCGAAATCACTCATTTCACGGATGCGGGCCAAAAATTCTACCCCCCAATGCATATTGTTTTAGTGTCATGTCCGGCTTTATGTAAGCTTTTAATGGCACTTTCAAATGTCTGTGGCACTTTCCAAATGTGCATAGAACAGCTGTTTTATTGAATCAATATAATTATGAGACAGGGCAGCTTTCACCCCTATGTCTACTGGGCTGTGTGTAAATTTATGTTGGTATATATTTTCAGATGAAACACACTTCTGAAGGTTTTATTCCGCCCATATTTTATTCATGACTTGACTTTTTGTACTCTTAGAGAAATTCTTTCCCACCATAAAATTTTTCAATTGTTTGTTATGCAAATATGGATTTTCTTCTCGTTGACTTTCGCAGCCGTGGCATGACGGGTACTGAAAAGCAAATAGGTACTTTTTATTTTATTTTAACTCTGCTTAAAATGTGCATTTTTGATACATTTCCTGTCAAAAAATATGTAAATATTTATGATGCATACACAGCCTAAATGGTAGATTGATCACTGATGCAAAGTGCAAATAGTGATGTATTTATATTGTTATTTTGAGATATTTTTTATCATTAAATACTTGTCCCATAGAGAAAATATGTATAGGTTCAATGAGTATAAATATGGGAATATCTGCTGCAGTGAACAATTTTAACCTCAAATGCGTTGTTTAATTGAAACTTTCACAAGACAATAACACAAGCCTCCGATAAATTTACTTCACTCTTCTATAGACACAGTCACGTTTGTGCTAGTGCCCTGCAGCCAATAATTATGGCTGTATTTTACTTTCTTTCAAAACCTTTCAAACTACCTAGTAAATATAAATATGAATATAAGCAAGTGCAGAAATGGATATGAACATTGAAATGTGACTATGCTCACAGTATTTGCTATGTGTCATTTGTAGATGTTTACAAGAGAATTTGGGTGAATATTTACATTGCTGCAAATGTACCGTACTGCTCTGCGTTACTCATTCCTTTTTTATTTTTTTATTTTTCCGCTGGAATCTTGCAAAATTCGTGCCATATTGGCACCACACACGCTGGATGTCAACTGACCTCGTGTCAACTAAATTTTTGTGAATCATGTAATTTCAACCTTCCTATCTGATAGAGCATAGTTAATTTTACATAATGACACTGAATTTTCATTGATTCTGTTGAGTCTGCTGCTTTTTAATTTCTTTTTGTGTTATTTAATTGACATTGAATTGACACAAATTTGCGATGTCAACTAGCGTGTGTGGCCCCATTGTGCCCACACACACCAGTTTTCAACCAAAACTTCGAAAACTCCATAAATCCATTTTGAACGTATTTGCACTTACTATAATGAGTAATTTTTAATCTCCGCCAACTTTAGTTGACGGACATCTCATTCTAGATAACTCAAATGCGTTCAAACATGATTTATGAGTATTCGAAGTTTCGTTTGAAAACTAGCGGCGCAGGCACATTATGAACAGGGAAATACATATGTACTTAGGTTTTTACTAAAATGGAGAGTAATTTTTCGCACCCCAAAACAATTTTATCCGGAATTATTCAATGTTCCTTACTAGTGATGTAAAAAGCGCCATGGCGCTTTTCCGGAACTAGCACCAAGCGCCAATGGCGCCACAGCAAAATGGCGCCAAGCGCCAAAAGCGCCATGGCGCTTTTCTGGACCTTAGCGCCAAGCGCCAAAGGCGCCAGGGGGCCATGGCGCCAGCGCCAAAATGATATTGCCTTTAATGAGATAGGTGAGACAAGTACTATTTTCTTCACTTTCAGTAACTTGTATTGCCTCCAAAACGACAAAAATGGTCAAAAAATTGAAATCAATGAGTTTTCTTGCTCAACACACAAGTGTAACTAATACTGGTTCAAATAGATAGCAAATTGCCTCTCTGAAGTGGTAGAAGCTGAAAGATTGTCTGGGAGTTGGGGGTTGCAGCGTTTCAATCTATTGGATATTTCAAGATTTAAAGTGCAAACTGTGAGATAACAGGGTAAAAATAGCTAAATTACATACTGTATTTCCTCGAAATACCCCCCGGGGGGTGATTGTTTCAGAGTGAGAATTTTGAGGGGGGTTAAACGAGGGGGGTATTTCAAGGGGGGCTTATTTTTTCGCCAGAAATTTTTTGAAAGTCCAGTATTAAATTGTCGTATGCAGACGTAGAAAAATGCAACAATAACCGCTATATGAAGGGTGTGCTTCTAAAAGTACCGATCTACAAATTTTTCAAATTTGAGTTAGGACCATTTTTGGTGTCCCCATAAAAATGCGCTTCAAAAATATATATAATATGTGGGGGGTGCGAAATTCAATTTTGAGATATGGTGGGTCGAAAAAAGCAAAAAAATCGCAAAATACAGTTTTTGAAATTTTAAAAGTACCAATCTACAAGCTTTTTCAGCTTTTGTGTCTTTAAAAGTACCGATCTACACACTTTTTTTCAAAATTGTTCTTTTGAATGTACTGATCTGCACATTATTTTTTGTGCTTCTAAAAGTACCGATGTCAGATCGGGTTCCTGTTGCGCAAAAACTCATTTTGTGCTTTTTTATTATGGGTAAAAGTACCGATCTACAGCTTTCTGATTTTGTGCTTTAAAAAATACCGATCTACACGCTATTACCAATTTGTTCCTTTAAAATGTACTGTACTACAAAAATACAATTCCCTCAATTTTAAATAGCTAGTGTTATGTGTATAATCAATGATTATACCCATGCATGTGGATACCCAACAATATGGCCGAAATACACTTACCCAAAATTCCCATACCCAATACCCATGTATGGGTTTTGCAGGCTCCAAACTTTCAATCGCGATTATCTCAAAATCGATTTTTTTGTAGATCGGTACTTCTAGAAGCACACCCTTCATATATAAGAGTATATTGACTTATTTAAGTGTGTAACACTGTTCTGACGTAACAATTCATGATTTGAAATGTGTGTTTTGCATTGCCCAATCACAAACTGAAGTTTTGTCATGTATGTTCTCTGTACACTCAATTTGGGGGGGGGGGTATTTCGAGGGGATGGGTAATTATTTCAAAGTGTCCAGTTTGAGGGGGGGGGGGGAATTTCGAGGAAATACAGTATCTGAGTAAAACATCCATGTAAAATAATTACATACATGGCCAGAAATTGCTGAAAATAGGCAATAAGGTACATGAACACCGCGGCGCAATTATCATTCTCTGGCGCTTTTTTGGCGCTTTAAAAAATGGTAGCGCCAAGCGCCAATAGCGCCACTGGAAAGTAGCGCCAAGCGCCAAAAGCGCCATGGCGCTTTTCGGAAACACGGCGCCAAGCGCCAATGGCGCCACAGCATTTTAGCGCCAAGCGCCAAAAGCGCCATGGCGCTTTTTGCTTTGGCACTAGCGCCAGGCGCCAGCGCCATGGCGCTTTTACATCACTATTCCTTATTCATTCGCTATCACATCGAATAACGAAGCGTAAAAATTTCGGTAAAATATGGGCATAATTCGGCAGTTGGGTTACCCGAAAAAAGTGTTGGGCTAATTCAATTTTCCCCAGTTCTTAGACAAGCCGTTCAGCACCCCCCCCCCCATTTTTGGGGCATTTAGTGCCTGTCTGGTTGAATGATTCACACTCTGTAAATAAACTTTCTGGAAAAGACGAAAATCCTTCCGGTATCAAGATCAGTAAAAATACCTTTGACAGGTTCGGGATATGTGTACATTTGTGCAGGTGCAAATGCACACAAAAATTGTAAAGTGACGATAAAATATTTACAAGATTCTCGACACTTCAAATATTTTATCCACTAAAAGAAAGTCATTTACCTACTGAGCATATGCGAATTGCGCGTATACTTACTTAGCACTTCCGCTACATGTGTACAACTTGCCATTAATGGATTTTTGAATGTCTCCCACTTTACCGCATAGATCAAATAAAGGATAAAAAAGTACTTTCAATCATCCTTTTAATAAATATCCCCATGAATTTTCCAAACAAGTGATTGCTACAATTCCACATTGCCTGTTTGTATACTTCGCGAACCGCATGCTATGCATTTTTCTGAAGGAAACACTCCATCGTGACGTCATCATTAATAAAATTAAGATTTCTCAAAAAAACAATGTTTCAGGCTTTAAACAATGTACCGTATTACCTCGAATTATCCCCCCCCCCTTGAATTGACCCTCCCCTCGAATTAACCCCCCCTCAAAATGGGCTTGGGAAATAATAACCCCCCCCTCGAAATACCCCCCCCCTTCGGAATGATGTACATCACGTACATAATAAATACGTCATGTATGCAATGTACATGATGTATATTACTGTTTATTTACATTGCCGCTACACATAGACTAGTTTGTGTAGCTATCTACGTTTTTATGTCCAAATATATCCTGTTAAGACACATTTATTACCTGTTTTGGGTATGAAAATGCCTACTATTTACTACGGTCCTTACGAAAATTTCTGAGGAAATAATTAAAAAAAACCTCGAATAAACCCCCCAAACCCCCTCGAATTAACCCCCCCTCAAATTTTGCTGGCGAAATAGTAAACCCCCATGGGGGTATTTTGAGGTAATACGGTATGTGGTTCCACCTTTTTCTTTTTAAAATACTGTATTATTCTCCAGTTACTTTACACCTTGCACACGTGGTTCTCCCCGGAAGCTTGCCAATGGTATATAACACACACCACATTCATAAAACGTTGAAAAAAATTCACTTTTGTTATTACCTTATACATTGTTGTATTTACAGCAATGAGTTTTTCTACATTTTTATAAAAGTTGCATACTCCAATAATGATTGGCACACTTCCAACATGGTACATAAATCAGTGCGAGTGCAGAGTATCAAGTCTGTCAAGTATACCTTGAATTATTCACAGTTCATAGAATCATGATAAATAGAGTTCATTTAACATTTGATATGAAAATAGAGCAATATCATTGCACAATATCAGCCACTAAATCGCAGTGTCTGCTGATATTTTTTATTTTTTATGCATTTGCCACCATTCCAGCACTTAGTGTAAATTATATTGGAGACTGCCTTTCTATTTATTTCATGGCCCAAATAAAGTTGAAAAAGTGTACCTTCTATTGGATACCTGCCCTTCTATTAGAAGAAATACGGTAATTGAATGTAAAGAGAAGGTAAATGACAAAACCTGTGGTTTGTGTTCCATGTTAAAACAATGACTGTGTTATGTTAGAACAGGGTTTATACTCTTATGCATGGCAGTTATTGTTGCTTTTTTGAGGAAATGTGGTATTTGTTGTGAAAGTGCATACATAAGCATCCTGCTGGCGCGTTATCGACTAAGACATAAGTAATTTTGCACGCATACTTTGTGGTCAGCGGAGTGTATTTATTTCCAGTGTGGGCAAGAGATTGATTGCGCAGGCTTTGTATTTAGCAACAAAGCATTTATTGGCATTACAATATCTGTGTGCATTTGCTCAAGTTTGAACTTGTATTTATGCACTGGGCTCTCAATTTCATTTAATCCTATTTAGGCTTACTTTAAGGTTGCACAATTCAGTGGCTGGTATTGGAGTAGATATTTGCCTTTTTGGATTTAAATTGTGAACTTTTTCACTTGATTCACTCATTGAATCACTTTGTTCTGATTTTTTATCGTCAATTCAGTCTGAGATAAACATTTTCTCATTCAGAAATTGTTTCTTTTCACAATGAAACATGCTTTTCATGCATTTCAGCAGCTCAAAACAGCTCCCTATAAATTTATTGACTGTGCATACAATGTTGTCTATACATAATGTTAAATGCTTGACTGGTTTTCTTTAGTATAGCTTTTATTTTCCAAACTCAGTAAATATGTGCAGCCTTGTGTACTTTTACACTTTAGCTACCGTATTACCTCGAATTATCCCCCCTTGAATTAACCCCCCCCCCCAATTAACCCCCCCCCCTCAAAATGGGCTGGGGAAAGTAATAAACCCCCCCTCGAAATACCCCCCTCCCTAATGATGGACATAATGTATGCAATGTAAATACATGATGTACATATTTATTACTACTAATTTGCATTGCAGTTACACTTATACGCTTATTTGTGTACAGATGTACACCTAAATATAGCCCAAATATGACCTATTTTCTCACGTTTATTACTGTTTTTATGTATGAAAAAGCGTGTTCTTTACTATGAATTTCACGAAAATTTCTAACAAAATAATATTAAAAAACCCTCGAATAAACCCCCCCCTCCTCGAATCAACCCACCCCCCTCAAATTTTGCTGGCGAAATGATAAACCCCCATGGGGGTATTTCGAGGTAAGACGGTAGTTGAAAGAAGCAATTTTGAAATCATTTACATCGGTAACGTGCCTCCCTTACGCTAGGGTAGTTACTCGTACACTTAAATTATTCCTATGGGTAAACGTGTGTTTTGTACCGTATAGTCTGGAAGAAGACCCTTCAAAAGACCACCAATTGAATAATTTCCAAACAAAAACCGAAAGTCGGGCAATTATAACACAAAGTCCCTTAAAGTAACCTTTATTGCACAATTAATAAAGTTCAATTTTTTGGATTGAGAATTATCATTTTATCAAAAGCATATACCGCTGAATTTCTCCCCATAGAAATACCCCATCAAATAATTCCCCATCGAAAATAGTCTGAATTAGTGATGTTAAAGGCACCGGGAAAAATGGCACACCACCGCACCGGCACCTTTGCCAACACATGAGAAGGGCACCTGGCACCCTGGGGCACCGGCCAGAAAATGGCACCGCACCGCACCGGCACCGGTGCCTTTTGGAATAAATGGCACCGGCACCGAAAGGCACCGGCGGGTTGCCGGTGCTAGCACCGAAAGGCACCGCACCGGGCTGGAATTTCTGAAGTAAATATCGGGCAGTTTCTCAGTGGTCTCACCTTTGGAAGTGCATATTTCCATGAATTTTCAACCGATTTTGATGGTTGAGCACTTAAAATGATCAGAATGGTGTGGCAATCACTTTTATGATACAATTACAATGATTACAAATGATAGATAAAATATTCAATTCACTACAATGTCCTTAGCCACTATTGTCTACTGATCAGAGTCGTTGCTGTACAGAGAATGGAACTATCTCTGTCATAAACTGACAACAAATTTTGAACAAAAAAGTAAGATAAATATAAAATATAAAAATGATTTAAAATTCAACAAAATTTTAGATTCGATCATCAGATCACGTATCGGGTATAATGGATTTCACAGTAGGTATATTTATTTGATGGGAGGTTTACAAAATGAGCAAAAACGGTTGGGTAAATATATCGCTGTTTTTTGAAATATGAATAAGCACATACGATGGACAAAATTGCACAGCACATGAAGCCTTGACCGGTGCCTTTCCCGTTGCCTTTTACTTTGCCCTGGTGCTAGCACCTTTGGCACCGGCAAAAAAATGGCACCGCACCGCACCGGCACCGGTGCTATTCTGAAAAAAATGGCACCGGCACCGGCATGGCACCCCTGAAGATTGCAATGGCACCGCACCAGCACCGGTGCTGGTGCCCTTCGGTGCCCAGCACCGGGGCACCGGTGCCCCGGTGCCTTTACATCACTAGTCTGAATATGTATAACACCCATGGGGACTTATTCAAGAATATGCTGTAGATAGCACTACTCCTATCTCATGATAAAAATTTATCTGTAGTTATCAGTTTATACACACTTTAGTTACCATAATTGTGTAGTAAAATAGATAGGTAAGGCGAAATGGGAACTATTTATAATCGTTCTCGAATGTTGGTTAATTTCAAAAACCCTGTACACTTATCACCAAACTTATTACATTTTTATGGTTTTTCATGTCTGCGTGCACTTCTCTATCAGCTAAACCTTAGCAAATATTGCAAAATACATAAACATATTTATAAACCTAGAACACTTGGATTTGATGCAGCAAAAATATAACATCTGAAAATTGCCCTTTTCCTGAAATTAAACCTCTACTACACTTTAGAAAACTAGACCTGGCGAGCAGTTTGTTTCGAAACTTTAGCACATGCACTGGTTTCACAGGCCAATTTTAGCATCATTGCATCTGCTGTGCTGCCGTGCAGTTTCAGTTCTAGCATGACACGCAGCACACAGGGGTATATTTCTTATTTATTTTGTGATTATAACATACTGTGATTGTGACATGCTGGGCTGGCATTGTGACAGTAGGTAGATAAATGTTAGATGTCATATGCTACAGATAGGATGCTGACAATATGCCAAAAACATGCATGTGTGCACTGAGGTAATAATGCATCTACAACATGAGCATTCATGCATGTATTTTTTATTTTTTCATGCTGTGTGTAATCTATTTGCATAGGTATGTTTGTCATTGTCAAACCAACTTCAGTCGCAAATTGGTGAAAGTTTGCCATTATGATAAAAACTATCAGATGGTCTAAAATTTTATTCACTGAACTGCTTACAAAGTGATATTTGATGTGAGTAGCAATAGATCCCTTTAAAACATGCATGTTTTTACTTTGCAACTTGTAGGCATGCCATTACATATCTTAACAGAAAAATGTCATATAAATGTCAAACAACCAGTAATAACAATAAATTTACATTTTACATGATATTTCACATGCTCTGATGAAATGGGGTGACCCCCAGGTGCAGTCCTTCATCTTGTAAACTGTCATGTGAAGTCTCTAGCAAAATATCATACAAATTTGTCAATTTTCATACAAAATGTCTACAAAATATTTCATATTGTATTTTATTTACACTTTCCATGATGTTTGACGCTTAACATGGCTTGGGACTGCCACTTGGTGGCAGTTCCATACCCTGGAAAGTGCATTAAGTGTGGTCAAGTGTAAAGTTATGTGTCAAATGTAATAGAAATTTGTCAATTTTCATGCAAAATGTCAAAAGTTAGTAATACCGTCTTTTCTTTTTTATTGTCATTTCTCATGACATATGACTCTTGATGTTACTCTTCACAGAGTGCAGGGTGTATGCATGCCATCTCACACACGCAGCATTAATCCCATACCAAGATGTCATAACCCCTAGTATGTTACAATCTACAAATGTCATTAGCACGTAGCATTCTCAGCACACACGCACTGCTTTGCATGTGCACAGTGTGCGTGTGCGGTGTTCCCAACTCTGTGGCACTCTCACAACGCACAAAGTAAACTAATGTGGTCGGGTTTGTGGGGGCTGTGTGTGTGTCTTGAAGTACTGGGGTGGTGATTGGTGGATGGGATGTTTAATAGTGTGTTATAATGATGGGCATCACTCCTTGGTTGTGTCGTGGGTGGTGTTTATGATGACAAAAAAATATCAAGTAAGTTTCATATTACAAGGAAAGAGTTCCATAATTGTGTGAAAAAGCAGTGAAGTATACATACTATGTGACCGTACACCCATGGCAAGTTTCTGATCATTTGTGCTTGTTGATCATTGTGACTGAGCCGCAGCTGAGCTGCAATGCAACTACAGCAGCTACTTCTTTTAATGCCTATAACTTCTGAGTGACAAGCACCACTTATCTGAAACTTGACATGTGTATGCATGTGTACACTCAAGTAGTATGCATACTTCTATGCATTTTCTCACAAATTAGGAACTTTTTCCTTGAAACATGAAACTGTAAAAAAAATTTTTTCCTGCAAACACCGCCAAAAGTCATTCTCTGAAAAAGGAAAAATAAGTGTGTTCTTTTAACTTGGCACACTTTTTCACTCATTTTTATCATCATTCACTTTCTTTTTTTGACACAAGAACACTAAATCACAAAAGGGCAAAACAGTGTACCTATCAAAACATATACAATTGTGAAAGAATTGCGTGCTAGGTATGCCTAATGTAAAAGATAGGACGCACAATCACAGGCCTCATTGTGCCCAATTCGTGTGTGTTTTTGCACACAATGCAGTCACTATTTATTAGTACAAATGCCCTTTACAAACACGATCCACAATCTTGACAAACAGGGTTAGTAGATGGCAAAGTTGCTTCCCAAGAATGCAATTGCACATGTATAGGGGGTTGACTTGAGTTTTTAGGGGCTGAGTTTACAATTCAGGGTTGAGTTGATGGGTGTTTATAAATTAGGGTTGAGTTGACAGAAGTTTAAAAATAAGGGGCTGTTGACACAAGTTCACAAATTAGAGGCCGAGTTTATGGGAGTTGAGTTGATGGGTGTTTGCCAAATTAGGGGCTGAGTTTATGGGAGTTAACAATAACATTACCATAATCCTTAAGTGAGGCCCCCGGGGCTAAAAAATATAAATTGTGATATAATGCATTTGTGGGTTACTGATTACAATGATTTGAAATATGCACTCCATTCTGACAGTACATTACAATAACCCTGAAATTGAACCCAAAATGGGGCCAAAACTTTCAAATTGTGAAATGATGCATTGTGGGTTTCTAATTGCACTGATTTGATATATAATGCACTCCATTTTGACACTACATTACCATAACCCTGAAAATGAACCACTGGGGCCAAAAACTTTCAATTTGTGAAATGATGCAATTTTGGGTTTCTGATTGCACTGATTTCAAATTTAGGTTTCTGATTGCACTGATTTGATATATGCACTCCATTGACACTACATTACCATAACCCGTTAATGAACCCATGGGGCCAAATACTTTCAATTTGAGAAATGATGCATTTTTGGGTTTCTGATTGCACTCATTTGAAATATGCACTTCATTTTGACACTACATTACCATAACCCTGAAAATGAACCACTGGGGCCAAAAACTTTCAATTTGTGAAATGATGCATTTTTGGGTTTCTGATTGCACTGATTTCAAATTTGGGTTTCTGATTGCACTGATTTGAAATATGCACTTCATTTTGACACTACATTACCATAACCCTGAAAATGAACCACTGGGGCCAAAAACTTTCAATTTGTGAAATGATGCATTTTTGGGTTTCTGATTGCACTGATTTCAAATTTGGGTTTCTGATTGCACTGATTTGATACATGCACTCCATTTTGACACTACATAACCATAACCCTAAAATGAACCCCCTGGGCCAAAAACTTTCAAACCATAAAATGATGGATTTGTGGGTTTCTGAGTGTAGCGATTTCAAATATGCCCAGGGCTTAAAAAATTAGAAATTGTGAAATGATTCAATGTGGGTTTCTAATTGCACTGATTTGAAATATGCACTCTGTTTTTACACTACATAACCCTGAAAACTACATAACCATAACCCTGAAAATGAACCTCTGGAGCCAAAAACTTTCAATTTGTGAAATCATTCATTTTTGGGTTTCTGATTGCACTGATTTCAAATTTGGGTCTCTGATTGCACCAATTTGATATATGCACTCCATTTTGACACTACATTACCATAACCCTAAAAATGAACCCATGGGGCCAAATACTTTCAATTTGAGAAATGATGCATTTTTGGGTTTCTGATAGCACTCATTTGAAATATGCACTTCATTTTGACACTACATTACCATAACCCTAAAATGAACCCCCTGGGCCAAAAACTTTCAAACCATAAAATGATGGATTTGTGGGTTTCTGAGTGTAGTGATTTCAAATATGCCCAGGGCTTAAAAAATTAGAAATTGTGAAATGATTCAATGTGGGTTTCTAATTGCACTGATTTGAAATATGCACTCTGTTTTGACACTACATAACCCTGAAAACTACATAACCATAACCCTGAAAATGAAGCTCTGGAGCCAAAAACTTTCAATTTGTGAAATCATTCATTTTTGGGTTTCTGATTGCACTGATTTCAAATTTGGGTCTCTGATTGCACCAATTTGATATATGCACTCCATTTTGACACTACATTACCATAACCCTAAAAATGAACCCATGGGGCCAAATACTTTCAATTTGAGAAATGATGCATTTTCGGGTTTCTGAAAGCACTCATTTGAAATATGCACTTCATTTTGACACTACATTACCATAACCCTAAAAATGAACCCCCTGGGCCAAAAACTTTCAAACCATAAAATGATGGATTTGTGGGTTTCTGAGTGTAGCAATTTCAAATATGCCCAGGGCTTAAAAAATTAGAAATTGTGAAATGATTTGATGTGGGTTTCTAATTGCACTGATTTGAAATATGCAATCCATTTTGACACTACAAAACCCTGAAAACTACATAACCATAACCCTGAAAATGAACCTCTGGAGCCAAAAACTTTCAATTTGTGAAATCATAAATTTTCAGGTTTCTGATTTCACTCATTTGAAATATGCACTTCATTTTCACACTACATTACCATAACCATAAAAATGAACCCCCTAAGCCAAAAACTTTCAAATCATAAAATGATGCATTTGTGGGTTTCTGATTGTAGCGATTTCAAATATGCACTCCATTTTGACACTACATTACTAAAACCCTGAAATTGAACCCCTAGACCCAAAAATTTCTTATTGTGAAATGATGCATTTTGCAGGTTTCTAATTGCACTGATTTGAAATGACTCAATTTCAACTCTACATTACTGTAAGCCTTTAATTGAACCCATGGGGCTAATAAATTAGAAATTGTGAAATGATGCATTTGTGGCTTTTTGATTGCCTTGATTTGAAATATGCACTTCATTTTGACACTACATTACCATAACCCTGAAAATGAACCCCCAGGGCCAAAAATTTTCAAATCATAAAATGATGTGTTTGTGGGTTTCTGATTGTAGCGATTTCAAATATGCACTCCATTTTGACACCACATTACTTAAACCCTGATAATGAACCCCTGGGCACAAAAACTTTCAATTTGTGAAATGATGCATTTGTGGGTTTTTTATTGCACTGATTTGAGATGTGCACTCCATTTCTACTCTACATTACCATAACTTTTTAAGTCTACCCCCTGGGGCTAAAAAATTGAAAATTGTGAATTGATGCATTTGTGGATTGATGATAGTGATTTTTTGAAATATTCATACCATTTTCCAAATTAGGGGCTGAGTTTACAGGAGTTTCCAAACTAGGGGCTGTGTTTACAGGATTTAGAGGGGGTCCCCATGGGGTGCCATTTTTGGGGGGTCTCCAGGGGGTGCCATTTTCTGGAGGTACATATGGGGGTGCCATTTCAAGGGGGTCCACATGGGATGCCATTTTTTGGGTGGTCCCCAGGGGTGCCATTTTTTGGTTGTCCTCAGGGGGGTGCTATATTTTTTTTTGCGGGGGGGGGGGTCCATATGGGGTGCCATTTTGAGGGGGGGGGTCCCCAGGGGGGTGCCATTTTTGGAGAGTCCCCAGGGGGAGCCAACTTTGGGTGGGTCCCCAGGGGGTGCCATTTTTGTGGGGGTTCCTAGGGGGTGCCATGTTTGGGGGGTCCCCAGGGGGTGCTATTTTTGGGGGGTCCCAAGGGGGTGCCATTTTTAAAGGGTCCCTAAGGGGTGCCATTTTCTGGTGGTCCTCAGGGGGTGCCATATTTGTGGGGCCCTAGGGGGTCCCATTTTTGGGCGGTTCCCAGGGGGTGCCACTTTTGGGGGGTTCCCCAGGGGGTGCCATTTGGAGGGGGGTCCCCATTGGGGTGTCAGTTTTTGCAAGCCTCTGAGAAGTGGGTACCTAAAGCAGGATTCTCTCCAACCTTCAGTTGGGTTTTGTAGAGTCACCAGGGGGAGCCAACTTTGGGTGGGTCCCCAGGGGGTGCCATTTTTGTGGGGGTTCCTAGGGGGTGCCATGTTTGGGGGGTCCCCAGGGGTGCTATTTTTGGGGGGTCCCTAAGGGGTGCCATTTTTGGGGGGTCCCTAAGGGGTGCCATTTTTTGCTGGTCCTCAGGGGGTGCCATATTTGTGGGGCCCTAGGGGGTCCCATTTTTGGGCGGTTCCCAGGGGGTGCCACTTTTGGGAGGTTCCCCAGGGGGTGCCATTTGGAGGGGGGTCCCCATTGGGGTGTCAGTTTTTGCAAGCCTCTGAGTAGTGGGTACCTATAGCAGGATTCTCTCCAACCTTCAGTTGGGTTTTGTGGTTCTCTACAATTTATACCACAAGGATTTACAAACACAAAAAGAACAGCAAAGCACAAATGTAACCAATTGAAGATTACAACAAAGTTTGACACCTTGCAAAAACCACACTATCATATCACAAAACCTATACCACACAGATTGCACACTGCACACCATCATACCAAATCGCAAACTGTCTACATTTTACTACCGAGTTTCATGCCCAACCATTTTACAGAAGTTTACAAAAATCCATTCCAAAACATTGCATCTTTGGTATTGGTCTTGTTATTGTTGGTAGATTACATACCGCATTTCAAAACACATGCCTAGCATGTGGGCAAACTTAACTAAAGTATCATATTTTCTCCAATGGTATTAATTGTAGAGAACCACAAAACCCGACCGAAGGTCGGAGAGAATCCTGCTAGTATAGTTACAATCCTGAAATGTCTAAATACCATCCCACAACTTCATACCCAAACCAAAGCCCTGGCACGCTCGGGTGTTCACTAGTTTACTTAGCACTGCAATCCAACACACTGCTTTAGCTCATGTATGTATTGCATGTATCGCGTACGCATGCGCGCCTGCATGTAAATACGATCGGGGATTCACCATGCTTGCGTGCATGTACACACGTAAATACACGTGGCATGTATACTGCGCATGTAAATACATAGTACCGAAAAGTAAATAGATCGGCATGTGCTGAAAGTTAGCCCGATGCTTAGAAAGTAGTGCACTGCTTGCAGAGTCATTCCTGTCGGATTAACTAGGTGCGAGGTTCCAGAGTCTGTGAAATGTCAAGTGTCATGTAAATTGTAAAGTGCCAAAAGTCAGGTGAGTTTGTCAGTTTACAGGGCATTTTACATGACTTTTGATACTTTGCAAGATATTGGAAATTTTACAGGGTCTGGGAGTGCTCCCAGCTGTCTCACTCCGAAAACAGAAGTCTCTGTGCTACCAAAGGTGCATCATACCCCGCGATTTTTCTGGAAACAAGTGAAATTGTAACTTTTTTTTACTTTTTACAATCCACTGTTTTTTTATACTTCTTACAACCCACTGCATTGTGTTACTGGGATATTGGGTCGCGCCATTTCATGCCTTTACATTCAGTTAAATATAGGTTTAGGTGAATCCTTTCTACTCGCCACCCCACGGCTTAGCTGTTGTTCCGACAGTTTCGATTTACTACTGCTATGTGGCTACTTTTTCTTTGATGTTTCTTCAACAAGTGCTGTATACATGTATTTACATGTGAACCGGGATTTATGTACCGTATTTCGTCTGATAGAAAGCGCTGTTCTATTTTTTGTCAACTTTTTTACCTGCCGTTCTATTTGAAACCGCCATTCTATTTTTCTCACCAATTTTTTCACACGTTGAACTTTTCAACACTTTTCAGTTTTCCTTTTTAATGAAGCTTGAACAGTATTTTTCTATTACAGCATTAATTTGAACTTGATAATCTCTTTGGATGCTATGAATGTGTTCGCCCTCCTTGCTTCATTTAGTTGTATTTTTTTGCAATCTAAATTTTACATGCTGTTGCCGTTGTGTCCGTACTGCCGTTCAAATGGAGGGTGCCGTTGTATAAGAAGAAATACGATAAATATTTAGAATATATCAGCGTCGTCACGCGCCATTTGCTGCGAACATGTGGCCTAATTAGCCCATAGCGTTTTTTATGCTGCTTCATTTATCATCTTGGAAGCATTTTACGTTGCCGGATTGAAGCTCGTTCGCGGGATTGACGCATTTTTAATCGGGCAGCTATTATTTCAAATGCAGTGAAAAGGGCTACCTGTCGGGCTAATTAGGTTCCAATCTTGAACTGACCTTTTACATTTTTTAGAAACTGCCTATGTTACCTATACTCGAGGGACCGCACAGTATGCATGAAAAATTACTTATGTTTTGGTCTTTTATTCACGAGCAGGATACTTATGTATGCACTTTCCCAAAAAGAAAGCTTTTTTAAAAAGAAAAAGGTAGAGTCGCATGCAGATACAAGCAACGAATGTTTTTTCGTTTTTTAAACAATCTTAAATTTATAGTGATGACATCATGATGGAGTGTTTCATGCAAAACAACGCAAAGCATAGTATATCATAAAATTTTTAGTGGTTTGTCTTGGCTAAAAAATGCAATGTCGATACGCTTTCAATCCATGCCCCATTTCACCGCTGTTTTTCTCATCATTTTTTCTGCATTTACGATCGGTACGCACACGCAAAAGCAATGATTTTTACGATCCGGACACTTTTCACATTTACCAACCCCCTGAATATTTTTTTCTCATTTTCAAGTGTCTGGCCCGTCGTGAAAATCAATGATTTGTGTGGAAGAATAAATAGCAGCGGGGCGTATGAATTTCGAAGTGGCTTCGCGAAGAAATTTCTTATCACTGTTTGCAGTGATAAACGGGGGTAGATTCAGGTTCGACATAGGGCGCGAGTAGGGTGTCCGATCCGAAAGTACCTATATAAGTTGGTGCATGAAATAATGAGAAACGATGGCAAACTCTCTGGAAAGTGTTTGAAAAAATTCAAGTGTTTAAAAAGGACATTTCGAATTTCGAATTTTTCCACAAATTTTTTTCAAAATTTTCGAATTTTTTTATCTTTTTGATTATATTTCGAATTTTCGAAATTTTCAATTACTTATCGGATTTTTCAAATCAATTCATTGCATTTTCGAATTGTTTCGGTTAATTTTGAATACAATTTCATTTTTTACAGCTTTCTGAACTGTTATCGCAGCCACAGATACATCTGCAAATCGAAAACACGCTTATAATTCCCTAGAAAAAAATCATATTTAAGTGTTTTTCGGGGGGTGAACCAAAAATTCAAAACCCCCGAATTTCCGAACTCATTAACCACGTACGCGCAAATGTCCGATTATAAAACTAGGTACTCATGTGTCCGGCGCCTTACATGCACCCTACACTCCCATCGAATCAGAACCCTTCACTCGTTCTGCACAAATTGCATAAACGCCATCAATTTGCAAATATGCGAGCGCTTGCACTTGGGCCCACGCTTCTGCAATGATATCTACAGAACATATTTGCATACATGTATGCAAGCTGGGAGTAAGACTTTGTGTGTGGACGTTTTCACGTCTTACTATGTGCTAGTGAATGTGCTGTAGTAGAGAAGCCACAAGTGGGTTACCGTAATTTCTGGATTAGATGCCCACCAGTGGACTTTCACTGAGCGAACTGTGGTCACCCTTTTTCTACTGGTATCTGTTTTTTCAATGAAATTTTTTTCAAAGTGGATTCATTAATTTAGTAAATTAAGAAGCTTTGAATCAACATTTTTACAGCAAAGAAAAATTATGTAGAAATAGCCCAATGTGCATTAGTCACAGCTCTCAAACTGCCTCATATTTAATCAACAATAAAAGCCTGGCTAAGCGCCAAAAAACGCCTCAAATGCAGTCACAAAATTTCACAAATCCGTGGCCCCTATTCAAAACCTCACAGTACCCACAGATACGCATACATACATACACAAGTACATACATACATAAGTACATACATAAGTACACACATAAATGCAGTGGAACACGCAGTCCATTAGATATTCCATTCATCATCATCATGCCTCCAGATGACTGGAAAAGCTTCTCTCCTCTCTTTGCTTAAGAAATGCCATCTTGACATAAAGGCGCGCTGCGTGCAGAGTTGTAAAAACGTATTTACGTTTACTCGAAAAATACGTGTACTCGAGTACTTGAGGTGTGGGTAAATACGCTTTCGTTTACTTTGAAAATATACCTGTACTCACGTTTTCATATAAATACTTTTTGAAAGTAATCGATTACAGAAAACGTGTTTCAGATAGGCTTTAATTTTATAAAGGCTTTTTGTATAAGTTATAGGTTTATATAGGGTAAAAGTGCTACGAGGGATAAATGAGAAAAAAGCTATAAAAAGAGCAAAAATAGCTGAAAAAAAGCTGAGAAAACACACAAACAATTTAATTTGAATGTGAAAATGGTCGAAAAAGTATGGAAATGTTTGAGTGAAAATTAAGGCAAAATTTCACTTACAAAAATACTCACTATTACGTTTTCTGGGAAAAAAAAGTATTTTACTAACATTTACTCAAAAGTAAACGTAAAAAATACTTAACGTTTCTCTACTAAAGGTTGAGCAAAGAAGAAATACTTCACATTAACATATATTTACTTAAGTGAAAAAATCAGTACTTTTAACAACTCTGGTGTTGCCCAGATATCTGGACCCCCCGCATGCCATCACTGGAATGGAATACAAACTAGGAATTAGCCATATTCGATGCAGGGGGGGGCACTTTGTCATATCGTTTCAGCTGTCCCCTATTTGAAGTCTTGGAGCTTTTTCATGCCAATCAATAGTGATGGAAAAACGCCATGAAAGGTACAGTAAACGCCAATAGGGCAAAACATAATTGGCGTCGTTAACTAGTCAACAATGGCGCTAGACTTTTGGCGCCAGGAATATGGCGCCAAGCGCCAATGGCGCTCTCAACTGGCACCATTCCAGCGCTAATTGTTGATGGACGTGTTTTTGAATGGAGCTTTTTTCAGCTTTCAGGGGTGCAAAAGTGAGGTATTATGTTGATTAGATTTTTTATTCTATGTTTCAGGTATCCTTTTACTTCGGTATTTATGTTCATTATTGATGTATCTTATGTATTGCTTAATATCCATCAGCACTTATGCAACATTGATTTCTTATTAAATATATTATTTTTTTCTTTTTTCTCTCAAAACTCTGAAAATAGGCACCTCACTTTTTACAATTAACAAACTCTGGTCTGATAAATTCAGGGTACTTTAATAAATGAATACACCAACAGATTTTTGTGTTGACAATTATTTACATCCACATCTTGAAACTGGTTATCATGCAATTCAAGCACAAGTAAAGAAATGGGAATAATACCTATGATGTTGCTAAATGGTTGCATGCTTCTAGATCATTTTCAAATAATGATTATTAGAATCGAAGGCCTCTCTCAAGTGCCAGTCTACATGAAAATGTGCCATTTAGTTTGAGATTGAATTCACTTCAAAGGTTTTATGCTCATTTTATCTCTGTAAATAAGTTTTATGACAGCTCAAACTAATATTTTACAGGTGGTGGATGGATTTAAACATCAAGGAATTCAGTTTCAAAGGAATGTGGAAAGTATTTTTTTCCTTCACATTATTCATCTCAATGACTAAATTCCTTGTAAATTTGTCGACTTGCTGAGAAGTAAATACCTACATTTATTGACTTCTTAAGGCATGCTTTAAAAACAATGTAAACTCCCCAAACCTACCCAAATTTCAGCTTCCAAATTCAAGATTATTTATATTTTGGAATGGCAATCAATTTAACAAATAATACTTCAAGCATATTGTAAATATATCATACATGTCCTATTGCAAAGACTAATTGGTCTCTACAATAGCTTGTTACTTAGTTACAAGCTCTATTAATTGATTCTGACATTATTCAGACTTTTATTTATCATGTATGGCAACAATAACCTCCTAGTTGGTGATGCCGCCGATTTCTATGCCAGATATGAACTCTGTGAGATTATTGGAAAGTAAGTTTATCATTTTTGACAGTAAAATCAGATTGGCACAGTGCCAACAGAAACTTGGCATGGTGCCAAAACATTTCGCTCACATCCAGGGGCCCCTACAGCGTAGTGTGGCGTGCAGTGAATCAAAACAATGGTACGCAGCACCAAGAAAATGGCGGTCTTTCTTCAAGTGCGAGCAATACACCTAAAATGACAAGTAATGCGCAATTTGCAGTGAGACAGGTAGATATTGCAAAATACACCATGCACACTGGATTGGGATATGAAGGTTGCGTTTGCAGTTTTTTTATGTTTTGAAGAATTTTTTCGGCAATTTTGGAGATTTATTTTCCAAAATCAGCTCTTTACTTTGTACAGTCATAAGCATAATCTCAGTGGTTAAAAAGGATTACAACTTGAGCAAAAAAGCTGTTTTAAAGATGCAGAGCTAGACAGTTGCACGATATGACTCGTAACTTGAATATAAATAAAAACATAAATAAATAATAAATAAATAAATAAATAATTTTACTAAATATCAAAATAAATAATTCAAACCTATAAATACTTCAACCACCTAAATACCAACACTTCAAATTTAAAAAATAAATAAAACGAATCCAAAAACCTTGTTTTCAGATCTGCTCAGTGAGGTCGATATTGGATCATCGCTAAAACATCCGTTCATAATTGAACTCCATGAAGCATTCGCAACTGAAGCGCAGTTCTACTTTGTTTTCGAATTGTTAGCATAACCCTCCATTTTTATTTTTATTTTATTTTTATGTTAAAAAGCCTCGGAAAAGTAATTTCACAACTTGGCGCAGTGCCAAGAATAAAATTCCCACACTTTTCCAGCCTCGACGGGATGGATCTCGGCTACGAGGTGGTAAAAAGAGCGCAGTCAGGATTCGTGTACAGTGAATCAGTTGCCAGTCACTATACAAGGCAACTGTTAATGGCTTTGGCGCACTGCCATGACAGGGGTGTTGTGCACAGGGATTTGAGGTGAGTGTTTCCGTCGCATGGGGCGATTTAATAAATAGTCCAACTGTTTTTCCCCCCCCCCAAAAAAAAACACCTCTTTTGGAAAGTTGGCAGTGTGCCAAACTAAATTTTTAATTTGCTCGTCGATGAGGAATATTTGTTTGGCACGCTGCCAACTTTATAAAAATGATCTTTTTCAGGCTACAGTCAGCTTTATTGGCCAACCGAGAAACGACTGCCCCAGCGAAACTTTGCAATTTTACTTATGCTGTTAGACTGAATGAACCCGGAGGGGTGGTCGCCAATGGTTTGTTTTTGTTCTGAAATCATACTTTTCGTTTGAGTTGACTCAAGACAGAGCCAAATTCCGAACAGTGAAAGCGCCCTGGCAAGTGACAAATTTCAGACAAAAATTCAAATTCATGTTAAGCATTTACAATTTAGTGAAAATTGGCGAAATGTCTAGTTGCAGGTGAAAATTGCTAAAATAGAGCGAAATTTACCGATTTTGAGTAAAACATGGGCAAAACTGGAGCGATTTCGAGGGGGGTTGCACCCCGCTCCCCCCATTGAAGACCCCCGGTTTAACAACAGAACATCTCAAGAGACATTTCTACAAGGGTTTACATAAAATACTGCAAACTTCCTACATTTATCTGATTCTCACATCCCAAATTACCCCCCCCACGTCATTACGCAGCACCCCACATCGGTTCCCCATTATATTTGGCACCGGAATTAGTCCTAAATCAACCGTATACGAGCTCAATTGATTTGTGGTCAATGGGTGTGCTTTTATACATTCTTTTGTCTGGACAGCCGCCTTTTTGTGGTGAAAGGGGCTATATTTCAGAGTGTATTGTTAGGGGGCGATATAGCGTTGGTTGGGGGGTGGCATTTTTTTTTGTGGGGGGGGGGGGGTTGGGGGGGGGGGCGGAGAATTTTATTAGAAAAAAATTCGATGGCACTTCATTATGTTAAAGTTTCTGATCCGGCTTTCGGTAAAACAACTGTTTTTTGAAACTTTTCGATGTCGATAAGACGATAAGTAAATATGTAAATGCTTTGCAAAACTGCACCATAATTACTTGAAACTCTTTTCGTATAATTCTATCCCTAATTTTATACCAACCTAAAAACGATCAAAAATACAATTTCCAAAATTCAAAATCCAAAAATACCCCCAAAATACCCCCTCGCAGCTCAAAGGTGCTCGCTGGGCCCAAATCTCAGACTATGCAAAGGATTTAATAATGAAAATGCTCACAGTGGATCCTAAACGACGAGTTACCGCTCAAATGGCGCTGCAACACCCCTGGCTTAATAATAGGGACCAGTGCGCTAATAGGGCACATTTGATGGACGCTGTGGACAATTTGAGACGCTTTAATTTGCGTAGAAAGTTGAAGGTTTGGGTGGTTTTGAGGTTTTTGAGGGTTTTCTTGGAGGTTGTGAAATTTTACTCGGTCGACTTGATACTCTGCACGCGCACTTATTTATGTCACGTGTTGGAAGCGTGCCAATGATAATCAAAGCTTGCTATTTTTGTAAAAAGATAAAAAATCCCTTTTTGTCACGTTAATGTATAACGACTAACGTTATAACATTTATCATTTTTTTCTTCATTTTTGTGTGAAAATTGCTGCGTTCAATAGGTTTGGCACGCTTCCAGCGTGGTCCACGAGTGCCAGGTGTAAAGTCACCCGAGTATACTAAGAATTTGAAAAGATAAATAAATAAATTCACGACCATTTCTATCGATGTACCGGAAATATTTTGGGTTTTATTCAATGGATCTGGGGGTTTTTCTCGAGGATTCACGGTTTTAATCTTTACATGGATTTCCCAATTATTTTTTTTATATCCCCTGAAAATGTATTGGTTAATTTTTATTAATTGATTATAAGCTCGTTTTTGCTTTTGTCTTGTTCTTGATGCAGTTCGACTGCGTGAAATCGAACAAAATCCGAGGGCAAAAACTATGACTTCCTAAACATCTAAACGCCAAAAAATTCCACATAAAATATTCACAATATTTTCCAATTTTTCACATTCAATCCAAAAAATCCCCCCCCCAGAGTTCCATCCTAGCCTCCGTAACATCAGGCCATTTCCACACCCCATCTACATCGCACCAGGCGCCAGGCGCCACAAAAGTGACGCCAAATATCCCCCCTCTCGCGTCGCATGTCGATGTAGCCGATCCCGATGTGAAGAGCCACCCTGAATTTCAGGGTGTTCAGTATGTGGGTCACTTTGTTTTGTGTGTTGTTGAGGATTTTTTTTTTGACTGGAGTTAGGCTCTGGATTTATGGTTATTTTATTTTTATGATACCTCATTCACGGAACAAAATTTATTTCCATTTAATTGGTTAATGATCGGAAATTATTTTGGTGCCACGGGTGAGTGACGAGTTACTACAGTGTAAAACATGATTGTCAATGTATGTATTAGCCTTCTCTTATAGCCTTATTTTAGCACGTTTCCATGCTCAACTTCGAACGAGCGAACGAACACTAACGAACGTTCGACAAAAGGCGATATACATAACGATCAACAAAAAAAAGGTTTTTGACAGAAATCACCACTTATACTGCTTTAGAATGGCTCCACAGCCATTCTATAGCTATATGTAACATCACAAAGTACTGACACTTGTCTGGCATACCTGTATTTTGATTCATAACCATATTTGAGAGCTTTTGAAAAAGTTGTTTAAAAAAACGCTTTATAAACAGGGATTCCATCTCTACACTTACCTTTATCAGTACCTAGCATTTTTCTAATCACTTCTCCACTCTTACAATTGGCTCTACTTTTCTAAAAAGTTTCAAATTACCCCCCTTTTCAAAACCCCCCAACCCTTCTGATTTACCCCCCCCCCCCACGCAGATCCTGTACACTTTGGACCAGACGGCACTTTTGGTGGACCGGGTGTCCGCTCAAGACAGCACTTTATGGACTTATTTGCAGAAGGCGCTGGGGGACGAGAGACTGGTGAAGATGTTGGAGGTTGGTTTTGGGGGTTGGGGGTTTTGGGGGCGTTTTTTTTGTGTGCGTGTGAATTTTTAGGTAAAATGGGGGTACCCACCTGGCGCGGTATTTGCGAAACTCATAGTTCTGTTTTGCACAGATTTGAGTTCACCGGAAGACGAAATCTGTCAACTACTGTTGATGGCGATCAAAAATAGT
The DNA here is from genome assembly GCA_964036195.1 of Sphaerolaimus hirsutus. Lineage (NCBI taxonomy): Eukaryota > Metazoa > Nematoda > Chromadorea > Monhysterida > Sphaerolaimidae > Sphaerolaimus > Sphaerolaimus hirsutus. Next base: position 21,391,872 of record OZ038453.1, on the reverse strand, counting down.
TCATTCTGGTAAACTCAAATGTGTTCAAAAATGATTTCTGAGTTTCCCGAAATTTCAGTGGCGTACCAGTGTAGTGTGCGTAGCGTAGCCACAATGCAGTGAATTAGATGCGGTATACTACATTGTTTAGTGGTGTGAAAAATGTGAAAATTTTGGTTCCACGCTCCAAAAATTGCATTATACTCACCAGACGCACAATGCCGAGAGAATGTTGTTAAAAGCGCGTTGTTTTTGTTTTTGTTAAAAATACCATTGTTTCCATTTTTTGCCGTTCCCTAGCGCCTTTTCATCGGGTTTCCGTGACATGCAAAAGAGCTATTTATATCCATTTGCGTCATTACTGCAGGTGCCAAAAGCGCAAGTGACGAAAAAAGTGACAAGTGTTAAGTAAAGTGATAAGTGCGCAGTCAGACTCAAGTGACTCAATTTTTTCGAGTTCTGGGGTTGTTTTTTGTCGTCAACTTACTCGTCACTTATTTATAATTGATTTGTCGCTTGACTTGACACTCATAAGCTCATTTATCACCATAATTCTGGTTATTCTCGTTATTTGCTTACTTGCGAAATTGATGCTGCACGCGCACCAGTTGATACCGGGTGTCAACTGGTTTCATTTAATGTCAACTCGGATTTTTATTTGTGGGTCGCATAAATATATGCATGTTCGATCAAATGCACCACTGTCGCTATATTTATCGTTCAATGTGGCATGTGCATTGCAATTGACAAAATGTTTACAACATTGTCAACTAAAATCTTAATTGGCATGATGTCAACTGATAATGTGCGTAGCGACATTGGGCCCACACACGCTAGTTGACATCGACAGCAAGTGTCAACTGGTGCCGATCCTGATTCAAAGCTTGCTGACGAGTGGACAAACGACGTTCAAACGCAATCTTTGAATTGGGAACGGAACCAGTTGACATTTGGCGTCGATGTCAAATAGCGTGTGTGGGGCCATTGGCTCCAGGTGAAATGCGAAACTCGTGAGTTTGCGTGCGCTCACAATCATTTTTGTATTCATGCCACTTACCGTATTTCTTCTAATAGAACGGCATACCTCCAATAGAAAAGCATCACAATAAAACAAACAAGAAAATTTGTCGTCACAAGTTGTCGGTTCGAGTTGTTCCCGGGAGCCTCGTTAACGAGGCTCCCGGGAACAACTCGAACCGATAACCTGTGACGACAAAAATTTTGTTTCGTTTTATTGTGTATGATAACGTCATATATAAAAATTTATGTTTGTCCTAGGCAGAAAGAGTGATCGAGATCTAGGTGTCTGACACAACAATTATTCAATTTTCGTGACATAAAGAAAGTTGAAAGCCCAAAAAGTTTTTGTCGTCACACGTGTCAGTGTAAACGCCGCTTAAGTTAAAAAAATCAAGCTAATAAATGCTATGTTCACATATAAAATTGGTGAAAAAATCGAACGCCCTTCTATTAGCAGAAATACGGTAATTGTCAGATATTCGTCAATAACACAGGAAAGGTAGTAGTTCTATCTCAGTTTTCTATGGGCTCCATTTTTCACGAGCGATATTTTGTATCCTCTCGAGTTAAAGAAATCAAGTTTCGGCAGTTTCATAAACAAACACATTTTAAGCAAATCTGTTACTTGAAAGGTTTTTTATTCATTACGTCCTATGTAGTAATTTGAAGTTCTGCATGTGACATCCGATATGACATGTTCGAATATATACCATACATTTTGAATATTCATACCACCCATTCCATTCAGCGTTTTTAACTTAATTTCTGATAAATGCTCGCATTTTTACAACAATAATTACTCTTATAATTTCAAGACCATTCCCTTCAATTCTTACAAAAAATCACTTTTTTTCATTGTCTGAAACCCCATGTTTTCACTTTTCACTTTTTTTTAGAGATAAACCATACTCATCACTAAAAATACAAGAAAAATGTGATCTCTCACAGCTGAAAAACATCTCTCGTGATAAGAAGGCTGTATTATTTATGTGACTTGGGGGCAGTCCCAGACCCTGTAAAATACCCTGTAAAACGTCAAATGTCATGCTAAGTGTCAAAAGTCATGTAAAATACCCTGCAAAATGACAAACTTGCCATTTTACAGGGCATTTTTACATGACTTTTGACACTTTGCATGACATTTGACATTTGTCAGGGTCTGGGATTAGCACCAGGGAATGTTGGTCTAACTAAATGACCCCTTTCCTGTGGTTGGTAGGGCAAAAATCAATACATTTTTATTGCTTTGCAACTTCCATTGAGATTCTGCAATATAAATGGTTATTTTTATACATTATTAGATTTTGAAGCATTGTAAACCAGTTTCTTTTTAATGCTCTGTTTTATTTCATCCATTTTAGGTGCACCTTAATGCATGTGCTTTTATCAGACAGAAAAACTGTTCAATCATTATGACAAGACATCAGTTACATGTAGGGATGGCTCCAGGGTTGAGAACAAATTTTTTTTTCAAACGGCTGGATTTAAAAAATTAATTTTTTTAAGAAAATTGATTTTTTCAAAATTGTCCAAAATGAGTGTATAGAGCAAAATATGTGTATGTTATGTGCCACATAATATAGTGCTATGTATATTGCTGTCATAATGTGCCTGCGCACACTAGTTTTCACACGAAATTTCGAAAACTCACAAATCAGCTTAGAACGCATTTGAGTTTTCTACAATGAGATGGCCGTCAACTACAGTTGACGAAGATTTAAATTGAATCATTGTGGAAAACTCAAACACGTTTAAAGCTCATTTATGAGTTTTCGAAATTTCGTGTGAAAACTAGTGTGCGCTGGGCCATTATGACTGTGCAGTCATGGGATAGCATTTAAAACAGAGATTTCTACCTAAAAGTATTTTTGTCAACTTCCAGAGATAGGAATTGTGCATGGAATCCTGTCGAAATATGCTAAGAAGAGTAGCTGAATGTATTAAATGTAATGTTTCCTAGCTTAAAAGTGTGTGGCAGTATATTTGATGGATTATGTATACTACACTAACATATCATGGCATATTTTTTTAGTGGCATATAGAAATTGAAGGTTTGCCACTAAAAAGAAAAGAAAAGAAATGAAAACAACTCTCACTGACAATCTAAGTGAAATTGCACCTTGTCTGCAAAAAAATGTGAAATACATAGTGCATCTCTACCAGAAATTTAGCCTTTTCAATAAAAATCATTTGAAAAATCAAGTGCCATCCCTAGATCGCAGTGGCACTTGATTGTTAACTGAGTTTTTATCTGACTTTATGGGCTATTTATTTTAAGATCGATTTTTTAAATTTTTTTTTTAACTGGTTTTTCCCAACCGCAGTTACATGCAAAGATATCAACTTTCGAAATGGTCTATTATTTCTTATCTATGTACCTAAGTCTGATATGTTTATGTTTGGGATACCTAGTTTGATTGTCTTGGGAAGACAAATTTTATCGGACCTTTTTTTGACGAGGCAAAAAAGTTACCGAATATAACCAAAAGTGTGTCAATTGTAGTATTTCATAGTGCAAGTTGAGAGATTTAAGGACATGCATTATCATGCTAAAGCGTAAATACATTTACATAATACTTGAATACCAACATAAAGTACGTGTGCTTACTTTTCAAGCATTTGAAACTTTTGGCTTTTCACTTTGCATGGAATGCATTTGTAAAGTTGCAGCATTGTTCACTGGGGGTCTTTTGTCCTTTTCTTTTTTCTTCACAATCAGATTATTGCTTTAAGAATCAAGTAAATAGGTGTATTTTTGTAGTGTTTTTGCAAAAATTTAGCACGCGTTTCTCTACCGCACAAGTAGGGTTCAAACGGGATCCCGATCCCGATCCCGGATCCCGTGAAATTCCGGGATTTACCAGTCTCGATCCCGATCCCGAAACCCCAATCCCGATCCCGATCCCGAAATCTCAAAAATACCAATCCCGATCCCGATCCCGAAAGTTTTCAAATCCCGATCCCGATCCCGAGAAACTCCCAAGTCCGGGATCCCGATCCCGGAAAAATTAGTGGAAATTATAAAAAGTGAAATAATGACGTTTTTGCATGCAAAAAAGTGGATGCAAACCCCCAGCGTCAATTTTATGCCACTTTTCTGGCATCCAACAGTGTTTTGAGACCTTTATGAACAACTGTGAATGCCAGAAAAATGGCCAAAATCTCTATCCCTAGAACCCAATCCCGATCCCGGAAAAATGCCTATCCCAATCCCGATCCCGATCCCGTGACCCCAATCCCGGCCAATCCCGATCCCGATCCCGAAATCTCAAATTACCAATCCCGATCCCGATCCCGATCCCGAAACCCCAATCCCGATCCCGATCCCGATCCCGAAATCTCAAAAAGTGAATCCCGATCCCGATCCCGAAAAGTCAATCCCGTTTGAACCCTACGCACAAGACCTTTTTTGCATAAGTACGAATTAAATAGTGATGGATTGGCGCCATGGCTCTGGTGCTATTTAATGGCGCCAAAGAGCACCAGCGCCACTGGCACTTGGTTCTCTATTCCCTGGCGCCCGGCGCCATTCTTTTCGATGGCGCCATCGACGCCATCTTTTGCCGACGAAAATCTTCAATAAACGTATTGGCCAATTGGTGATATAGATAAACATACCGAAAGATTCAGTAATACCGTATATCCTCGAATAAGTCCTCCGGGGATTTAATTTTCCGTCGGAAGTTTTTGAGGGGGGAGTTATTCGAGAGGGGGAGTTATTCGAGGAGGGGGGTTATTTTTTCATCAGTATTTCCAGTAAAATGTTTGATAAATTTACTGCACAAATGGGGTTAATTTGGTAACATAAATCATTTGTAGGATTACAAAATTCACAATTCAAGCAGTGAAAACAATGTTAGTTAACTCTAGCTGCAAGATATTACATATATTTACATATTAGATACATAAAACGTTTTTTATAAATGTGAAATGTGATGAAATGTTTCTACCCATCAAAGTGGGGGGAAGTTATTCGAGGGGGGGGAGTTGTTTTTCCCTCACACTCACAAGAGGGGGGAGTTATTCGAGAGGGGGGGACTTATTCAAGGATATACGGTATTCAAGTTTTGGTGTCTAGCGTCATTTTTCTAGGCGCTTTTCCAGGACTAGTACACATACGCTTTTTCTTGCCTATAAATGGCGCCAGCGCCATGTTTCCATTCCTTCATTACATACAGGGACACAATCCGCCCCCTCCAAAATCCTGGCTACATTCCTGAATGTATGCGCATAAATGTGGCATAAAAAAATTTATGTAGCATAAAGCATTTTTATATTCACCAAAAACCCAAAATTCAAGTGCCAAATCTGCGCAACAAATGCACAATTTCTCGCAATTTGGCCGCGGCCCGACACTCCCAGGGGGGATTTCCACTGATATAATGCTTATGCCCGCTTTTCTGGCTTACTTGCATAGCCATGTGTGTGGGTTTGAAAATGTGCCACCTATAATGGTTTAGGTGTGCAGTTTTGGGTTACTTTTATTACGGGGGTTATGGTAGTTGATTTATTTGTGGATTTTTTTGTGATGTTTTTTCAGGCATTTTTTTAGCGGGATTTTTAAAGGATGGTCGGGAATTTATCGTACTCAAAGAACTGATTTAAAAAAGATCCCTTCAGGAATGACCGAAATCATTAGAATTTCGAAATTTATCTCGGCACAACTTTCATTTACCCTTTTCAAGCCGACGTACTAAATAAATAATACCCGTCTGTCGTTATATTTATTTTGTTTTATGTCACTTTATTTATGCCCTTCCAGCTACACTGAAATCACTGACATATGCATATTATCAGTTGTAGCTGCATCGCCGCTTACAACACAATTGCACTTAGGCTGATTCAATTATGAATGAAGTGAAATGTGTTAGGGCTGGAAATGGAACCCGGTTCGGTTGACGGGTTCCGGAATGTAATCATGGAGAAACCCGATTGGCGAATACCGTATTTCTTGTAATAGAACGGAATAGCTCCAATAGAAGGGCACCTTCGATAGAACGGCAGGTTTTGGCACGTTTTTACAGTCACCAAAAATAGAACGCCAGCCTCCAGTTGAACGGCACCTCGAATTGAATCGCATCACCAATTATTTTGGAAGGGTGTCAGAATACAAAAATACTAAAACAAATGGAAAGTGGGAATTTCCAAATTATTCAAATATTCATAAATATTCATATTCATTAAATTTTCACTTGATGCTCTGATATCAAAATGTTGATTAAGTTTCATAGACAATAAAACTATTTTGACGTGGAAATTGTGTGAAAAAATTAGTGAAATACGGTAGGCTCCAATAGAACGTCACCTCCAGTAGAACGCCAGGTAAAAAGTTGGTGAAAAAATAGAAGGGGGCTCTTCTCACACGAGTGAACGTTCGACCCGCACAATTTTAGCACTTGCTCGTGTCGGGTGACCTCAACGTGCCTTACGTTCCAATTGGATCTGGCCCCAGGTTTTGTCGGGCACTTTAAATCCGACACCCCTGTCGGGTCGGGTAGGACATGCCGAGTCGGGTCGAGTCGGGTTGAATTTTGAGAGCCATATAACCCCATATTCGCCATGATTATTACATTTTCATTTTTAATTACAATCGCACATGGTTTCAGTTAAAGTGAAACCATCGGTAGAAATGTGCGTGAGTGGTGAAATGTTGTTGATTATTTCAGTCGGCGTGCATATTGCATATGCCTTATTCGTGATTTGTCTGTCCTAGTTTAACTGTTCGATTTCAGGACATATATATCTTCCCATTGAAGTGCGTCTTTTGAGATGTTTATCACAACGCTCTAAAAGCACTGCCACAAGATAAAGTACGTGGAAATACATGGCCCACCGTGTTTTCGATTCAAAAGTGCTCCCATTTTTGATTGATTATTTCTTTTCGCCGCTGATGCACCCCATTCCAACTTCAAGCGCGTGTTGCCAACTTTAACTTGATAACAAATTGTGCTATATATGTAGGCTCTTGGTTTCATGTGATATAGCGGGGGCAGTCCCAGACCCTGTAAAAAGCCCTGTAAAATGTCAAATGTCATGCAAAGTGTCAAAAGTCATGGAAAATGCCCTGCGAAATGGCAACCGAGTTGCCATTTTGCAGGGCATTGTCCATGACTTTTGACACTTTGCATGACATTTGGCATTTTACAGGGTCTGGGATTGGCACCTGGACGGACAGGAGGCTTTACAATGAATTATACCGTATTTTGATGGATAAGGTCATGTGAATAATTGTGTGCCAAATTTACCCAAGGTGGGAGAAATGTGATGTGATGATAATTTTTTATCTGTGTTCGTTTATTCAGATGGGATACGGTAGATTTCATTCTAAGGTGTTCCGTCAGAATACTATACACGGTGGCCCAGTTTTTCACCATCTTCGATTAAATATCTAAAAAAATGTCATACCATTTTAGTCAATTTTATCCACTGATTGACTGTTATTTTCAGCACAGGGCATTAACGGATTTTAGATGTCTGAGTGCTATCAAATATATGTAATTAGGATGGCTAGACAGTGGGTGGATAGCTGAAAAACGTTTGGGGAACTGGGTGGGGGTGGTATTATCACCTATACCGTATTTTTTCGAATACTTCCCCTGGGGAATCATTATTTCGTCTGACTTTTTGATTGGGGAACTTTTGAAGCGAAGGAATTACTATTTCGTCATAAATTTTCAAGAATTTTCTATCAAAAAATTTAACGAAATAACATGTCGTTTCTGTTCAAATTGGACAAAACAAACTGTATGCCTTAAGCGGGGAATAATTCAAGGGAGAATTTTTTTGTTCCTCACTCGTCTAACAGGGGGGAATTTTTCAAGAGGGGGTATTATTCAAGAAAATACGGTATACAGCTAGGTTTTTAAGCACCAAAATTCCAAAAAGGTGTGTTTTCAGACTAGGTGAACTTAAAATGGACCATTTCAAGAGTTGTTCCGTTGATTTTCTTTTATTTTTTTGGCTACTTTACCCTGAACTCCCCAATCGTATTTGCTATCTATTCAACCCCCAGAGGGTCAAAATTCAAGATACCCCTGTTTCCCCCGTAATCACCCAAACCTTGGAGACCCCCTGTCAATTTTATCCTCACTTTTATCACAAGTACAGCTTAGCTGCCCTTCTAACACCGAGATGCTTCATAAAACGCGTGGGCCGCGTCAAAAGTCTTGTCGCATTAAAACAGCCCATCATTTATATTTGCCATTCTGAAGTTTCCTTCAAGCCGCTTACAGTTCTCAAGTTGACAATCATGCGATTATTGCATCGAAAGTAGGGCCACATGTCACTTTGTTTTGTGCCCGGAATCACTCGTTTGTGCCCTTGGCTGCAATTTTGCTTGGTGGTGTTTTTAAAGTTCTGAGACAGTTGATTTAGTTTGCTTTTTTTGGCATTTGGCTACATTTTATTGTCTCATTCTGGCTGTTTAACTCAGAGTTGTTGAAAGTGTTGAAGTTTTTCAGAGAATATGTAAACGTTAAGTATTTATTTTACTCTCCTGTGACTACACAAAACGTTCAGTAAAATTATTTTTACTTTTACTCATGAGTAAACAAGGGTAAACTACTTTTTTATTGGAAAACGTAAAAGTGAGTATGTTTTAGAAATTTTGCACCAATTTCACTCAAAATCACTAATTTTCATACCTTTTGCCTATTTTCACATAAATACAAATTCACTAGTTCATATGCTTTTTTGTCAATTTTCAGCTATTCTTGACTAAATAGTCCATACCAAATTGTGACTATTATCATCCATTTTTAGCTTTTTTTCTCCCTTTTCCCCCTTGCTGTGAAAAAGCCCATATAAAAGCCAGTATGTTTTATGTATTTGAGTACTAAAAAAATCCGCGAAGAGGTGAGTGCGAGTACTTTCTGTCAGAGAAAACGTAAACGATTTTACGCAGTGATCGGGTATAAGTATTTTTCGAGTAAACGTAAATACGTTTTAACAACTATGCTCCAAACGAGTCTTTGGGATCGGAGTGGGACAGATTTCGGAAAGTTGAAATCGGAACCGGGATTAGGGTTTGTTTGGTTCGGGACTGGAAAACCCGAACATTTGTCGGATTTCAGATCGGGATCTCGTTTAAACCCTGCATACTGTCCCAGGAATTATGGAAAAGGGCTGAAAAATGTTCTGTTGGAGCTAAGGCAGCTGTGTCAATTGTTAACTTTAAATGCTTGATTTATCAACCTTTTGTAGTTTACTTCCCGGTTTTTGTTGGGAAAAAAATGAATAGAACTTCATTTTACACAGAGCAACGTGCAGGTGTTAGCTATTTACGTGTCTGAAAAGTTTTTCCACAAAACAGACAAACAATTTTTTGTAGGTTAGGATGGTAATTTTTGTGTAGTGTGTTTTTGTGTCGAGGAAATAAATGGGCAGTTTGATTCGAATTTGTTTTTTCTTCTTGCATTCAAAACACTTCCAAAAAAAGTTGTCGCATTATTTGAAGTATGCCATAAATCTTCAGATAAAAGCACCTGTACAGTTCTCTTTTTCCTTTTCTTGGAGTTTTCTGCCTCTTTGGGCCAGACACGCTAGTTGACATCGCAAATATATGTGAACTGAATGCAGGGGTCTCGAATGGGGGGGGGGGGTTGGGGGGGGGGGTTACCCCCCCCCCCCAACCGCCCAGCTATCTATCTATCCCGGAGGCCGCTCAGCTATCTAAATATCTATCCCGGAGGCAAAATTTTGGGCTACTACCGCCTAAACCCCCCCCCCCAAATCGCCCAGCTATCTACCTATCTGGAGCGATTTTTCAGAAACTATACCCCAATTTTCGCTTAAAATCGCCATTTTTCATACCTATATATAGATTTTCACCTCCAAAATCACTGGTTCATGCGTCTAAGTGCCTATTTTCAGCTATTTTAAGTACTATATGCTCTTGTATACCCATTTTGAGCTATTTTACACCTACTTTTAGCGATTTTTCCCCCTTTTCTTCCTTCTATGCCCCGAAAAAGCCTATATATCGAACCACCACTACCCCCTTCCCCAAACCCCCCCCACCCCCCCAGAAAATTTTTAAGCTATCTATCCCTCCGGAGGAGCGATTTGCTATCCATCCAACTAGGGTTCAAACGGGATCCCGATCCCGATCCCGGATCCCGTGAAATTCCGGGATTTACCAGTCCCGATCCCGATCCCGATCCCAAAACTCCAATCCCGATCCCGATCCCGAAATCCAAAAATAGCAATCCCGATCCCGATCCCGATCCCGAAATGTTTCAAATCCCGATCCCGATCCCGTGACCCCAATCCCGGCCAATCCCGATCCCGATCCCGATCCCGAAATCTAAAAAAAACAATCCCGATCCCGATCCCGAAACCCCAATCCCGATCCCGATCCCGATCCCGAAATCTCAAAAAGTGAATCCCGATCCCGATCCCGATCCCGAAAAGTCAATCCCGTTTGAACCCTACATCCAACCACTCGGAGGGTCAAAATTCAAGATACCCCTGACTGAATGTCAACTCAATAACACAAAAAATGTTAAAGCATCACACTTAAACGAAACAATGCAATGTAAGTGTCACTGTATAAAATTTAGTATTCTCTATCACAAAGGAAAATTGAGATCACATAATTTATCAAAATTTAGTTGACACTAATTTTGATTTCAACTAGTGTGTGTGTGTCGACCCTTCCTGCCTTCTGGGGGCACTCCCAGACCCTGTAAAAAGCCCTGTAACATGTCAAATGTCATGCAAAGTGTCAAAAGTCATGTAAAATGCCCTGCAAAATGGCAACTCGGTTACAGGATCTGGGATTGGCATCTGGCTTCAGACTCTTTGCAAAGAAAGTTTCTATTTTAGCCAAAAACAGGTATTGATTATAATTCTACCTATTTATCTTTCCATCACATTATTTTATTACAATTCTATGTCCATTCGCAGTCATTTTTTATTCTTATCGAATTTATCCATCGAATAGAAAATGTCGACTAAAATTAATTAATATAATTTGATCAACTCATGTATGGCTGATGAAAGTGGAGGGGCAGAACGGAGAAAACAATTGAACGATATAAACTTGGGTTATTTGCAAATTGTCACGTCGCTGAGCAGACTTTTTGCCGATTTTGTACAGCTGGAAGAGGTGAGATTTTTTTTCCTTCATTTTTCCCCAATTCATAGTCAACTTTTTTGTCAATTTATTCATCTGCATCGAATTATTTCATTTCATATATCCACACTTCACATCGCAAATGTATATATCAACCACTTTCAATATGCCACTTTAAATCACTAGAAAATTGCGCTGAAACACAAGACTATTTGAACAGTGAATTTAACTGGATACCTTCAAAAACGGCCCGCTTTTCACGGCTTAACACATCTGTATAAAATAAACTCCAGCTTGAAAGTGAGTTTGTGCTAGCTGCAGCTAAAATGAGTTCTCAAATGCGGAATGCATAGACAAATACAGGGTGTTCCATTTATTCTGCGATTGTCACTTTTTTCTAGATTGTTTTGATTAGAATAGTATAGTGTATTTCCTTGAAATACCCCCCTCGAAATACCACCACCCTCGAAATAACCCCATGTCTGAGCGAGCCTATGAAAAATAAACTCCACCTTACAAAGGAAATACAGTATATAAATACCTGTGTATGATTCTACATATTAGCAGTGTGCATTATGATAAAAGTTTCTTGATTCAAATACTTAGGAGAACATTTAGTGATTTTGACTGTTTAAAAATGTTGTTTTTTCAAAAACACACACATCAAAACGATTTTTTTAGCAGCAGCTTAAATTTTCAGTAGTTATTCATGAGGTATTTTGCAATTTTAGCATACAAGACTGATTAGTAGTTCAAATTGATTTTGTTATGTTTTTACTGGCATAACCTTCCATTTTTGCCATTATAGTGTAGTATTCAATATCCAGCCAATGTGCTCCCACATACCTCCACAGTGTGAAACATCACTCTCAATGTTTTAGCATTCTTTTAACCATTATTACACTGTTACATTCCCTACTTCACTTGAAGTCATGAATATGAAAATGCTGTTGTCACAATATTCAATATACTTCAAACAAAACTGAGTGATTTTTCTGCGGGGGTTGAATCAAATGTCAATTTAAATGAACGAAATAAATTTGGACAACATTAAAAGAATTGAGTTGAACGCCTCTTCCCACCCCACACCATCAATAAATGTTGATGGGAAATGAAATTGCTTCATGAAAAGCAGAACAATGGAAGAACAAAATTCTAAAAAATGAATGAATGTTCTATGAAAAGCAATATTGGCAGAAACTGCCGCTTATAATGCTGCCCCAAGGGTCAGCATCAATTATATTGCTATGTCTTACGTCAGAAAATACCACAACTTGTATAATATCCCTGTGTGTGTGTATAACATTATTTTGGAGCTTAAAAAAACCATTTTATCAAAACAATGGTTACATAAAAAGTATTTAGTCCCATCTCTATGCTAGATATGTGAATACAGTGACAGTGAAAATTTGTTTGAATGTGTTAAAATAGGACCTCTATACACACATTTGGTTGAAATTCAGTTGACATGAATTTTCGATGTCAACTAGTGTGTGTGGGCCCAATGTACTCACATCACTGATTTTAGATTTTTTGCAGTCATGCAAATCATGTCACAATCATTTATTTCATCACATTACAAATTCACTAGAATAGATGGCATGTGAAATTATTGTCTACAGTTCACCATTATTTCCAGAACCAAGATAATCTGTGGAATACACGTGCAGACAATGAACACCTCCCATACATTGTTGCACATATTAAATGACACCCTATACATCAACATGTGTTTCAGCGTGTGTGCCGATGTCACACTCACACACACATTTCATATCGGTATATCTGTTGACTGTGTGTGGGTAGTGCGCAAATGTGCATTTGTGTGTGTTTTCTGCATTCAGCTTGTAAATTTGCTTAGTGCATGTGATATGTCGCATGGGCTACGGATTGTGAAATTGCCCAAATTTAAGCGTTGTCTTGTGGGTAGGGTTCAAACTGGATCGGGATTTAGAAAAACGTTTTCCTATTATAGGTTTCTCTCTAATTTGACACAAAAAGCTTAAAAACACACTTGGGTGCCAGAAAAATTTCATAAAATGTAAAATGGAGGTTTCCGTTCACATTTCATAGTGGAACAAGGTCATTTGGTTTACTTTGCAAATTTTTACGGGATCGGATAAGTGGAAGAAATTCGTTATCGTGATGGGGATTTGAAAATTTTCGGTATCGGTATCGGGATTGAGGCTTCGCGATCGGAATCGGGATCGATGAGTAGGGATTCGGGATCGCGATCCACGTTTGAAACCTACCTGTGAGTGGACCAGAGTTGTAAAAAGTACCAAACTTTTTTCAAAGTATACATTTATTTTTACTCACCCTCTGAGCTCTGAGTACACAAAACGTAAAGTATAGATTTTTTACTTTTACTCACGAGTAGTGATGGAAAAAGCGCCAGGACTTTGGCGCCAAGCGCCAAAAGCGCCATGGCGCTTTTCCGAACCCCAGCGCCGAGCGCCAATGGCGCCAGAGCAAAATGGCGCCAAGCGCCAAAAGCGCCATGGCGCTTTTCTAGACTATGGCGCCAAGCGCCAATGGCGCCAGCGCCAAAAACTTTTTGCTTCTCATATATGCAGCCATGCTGATGCGCTGCTATTTATATTTGTTTTTGGCGCAAGATATAAGTCAACTCCAGTCACTTTGTTATTTTTGTATTGATATTTTACAGCTGGGTGTTTGGGCTAACTATAGCAAACCATCTGTAAAAAGTGCTAAGATTTATAGGTGTTTTTTTAAAATTACTTTAGGAATTTAGTAGTTTTTCCCCTAAAATAATTTTCTAATTTTCAAATGAAGTATTCAAATTTTGGAATACTTTCGATTTTTCTACTAGGAAATGGCAGTTTCCAGTTTTGCTAGTCAATTTTGAACACAGGATTTTGAGGTTTCAAATTTTGGATTGCCATTGTTGGAATGGCTTCAGAAAGTGATTCCAACCCCTGTGATTAGAACTTATTTTGCTTGAACGAAAAAAGAACTTATTTTGATTGAACTTTTGACATTTCGCATGACACTTAACAAAGTTGTATTTACGAAATTTTGGATGATGTTCTTTACTTAACTTTACAGTTTACAGGGTCCTTTGACCCTGCTTAAACAAAACTGCAAGGAACGAGCTCAGTATAGTGATTTAGCTAAAACCTATGTGGAGAGTGTTACCAGTCTGATGAAAAGTCACATAAAGCCTTACATAATTCGGATTAGATAGGAAAAGTGTTGAATACTAATGCAATCACAGGGACATTGTTCTCAAAGTAATCAAGAATAAGGTATGTTGATCCTGGAATACACTTACAGTAGCACATATACTTATGTAAATTCAATTTAACAGGTCTTTCTGCATAAAATAATAATGAATTTTTAGTGTTTCTTGGCGCTTTTTTGGCGCTTTTTAAAACACTAGCGCCAAGCGCCAATGGCGCCACAGCAAAAAGGCGCCAAGCGCCACAAGCGCCATGGCGCTTTTTGCTTTGGCGCTAGCGCCAGGCGCCAGCGCCATGGCGCTTTTCCATCACTACTCACGAGTCAACGTGAGTAAACGTATTTTTTCTCCTGGAAAACGTAAATGAGAGTATTTTTGAAAAATGTCCCCCTAATTTTCGCCCAAAACCACTGCTTTTTTGTAACTTTTTGCCTATTTTATCAACTTTTATGTATGTGCTTATATTTCGACTATTTCCCCCTATTTTAGCATATTATCTACCTTTTTCCCTTCTATGTCTTTAGAAAAGCGCCATAAAAGAAAAGAGGTTTTCTGTACTCGAGTACTTTAAAAAAGTATACGTAAAAGCGAGTACAGAAACTCTTTTCGGAGGAAACGTAGACGTATCTACTCTGCACTCGAGTATACGTATTTATCGAGTAAAAGTAAATACGTATTAACAACTATGGAGTGGACAAGGATGCTCAAATGCTTGCATTTCTGTTGTTGTAGACAGGAAATAAATAAGTGGCTTTCCAATTTCTAACAAAACTGAGTTTTCTTGTAGTTTTTAATAAATACATGTACATAAATACATATTTATGTATACGATCACAGCTAAAACTCGTGCGTTTTTGCTTCACATAATAGTAAGTTGTTTTTCAGAAAAAGATCTAGATCAAATTTCACTTGCTCTAACATGACACTGCCAGGATTTTTTGTGTGCTACAAGTACAAACCTACACGTCTCTGAAATTTTACCCAAATTGATGAACAAATGACTTGACTAAACGTTTCTCTTGTGAATTACTGGCACATATTTTCAATTTATTTAATATTTCTGGTCCATCAAAATTTGGTGGATCCAGCCCAGGTGCAAGAAAGTGAATAATTTTATCTTTATTTGCATACTAATGTGGTAATTTTAAATGCATTTATGCCAAATAGGTTTAGTGGTTTTATGTCATTACCCACTGCCTTCCAGTACTAGAATCTAAAATTCAAAATAGCCCCCATTTTATTTTGAATGGCATCTTGAATGACAAGCTGTAGCACGAGTGTTGACATTCAGAAAACCTGCGTGAAGTGAAATCTATTTAGACCATATTTTGAGCCAAGTTCTTCCAACTATAAACCTTTTCGGATTTCATAAGACCCACTAAATTTCGGCTTTTAAATATTTTTGTTTTCACCATTACCGGTATTTATGTACATTTGAAGTTTTCACGGTTCTAGAAATCACGGGTTTTTGGTGGCTATATGCAGTGGTTTTTTTGTGGTATGTTCAGATCGACTGCAAGCTCAGTTCAGATTTCGATTTACATCACTAAATTGAAAGTGGATTTTCCACTTAGCAAAATGATGGCAGGAATGACTGCAGTATAAGAAGAAAATCGGCATGATATGTTCATGTTTACTTTTTTTTAAAGCAATTTTTAAGAATTCATGTTCAAGCTGTTCCAACATTTTTTGCTCACTTACTTTCCAAATTTTATCATCAGTATGATATCTTTTTCATGCCAGTCCCACTTTTTCAAGTGACAAAACAAAGTGTCATGAATCAAAATCAATCACAAATCTATACCAAGTGTCAACTGGTAAAAAAAAATAATAAAGAACCACCCTGTACTTTAAATGAGCAAATTTCAGTAGGCGGGGACAAAAGTACACACAGAATGAGGTAAAAATGGCCTCAGGGCCAGATAACCATGCATAAAGTCAATCCAATGACATCACATTCACATGCTTCACTTGGCTTGATGCTTGTGTTTAGTTTTAGCTCTCCTATTTACTTGAGTACCATTTTAACTCTGAGTGAGCTATTTTGATGAAATTTATGTGTTTAAACTGCACATTTGGCTTGTTGAATCAGAATTCAGCTGGGATTTTATTCTGAATTTTATTTTTCTGAATTTAAAGGTATTGGTCCTTTTACTGGTACATTTTTTATTGTCTTTTAAATGACCATTTTCTCTGTTGCATTTAACAGGTGATTCAAATATAATAAATTTATATTCATAACTGATGCTTGATTTTACACTATTCATATTTATGCCTAACAATGATTTTTACACTTCATTCAGCTGTAAATTTTCAGAAATTTTTCTGACACCATTGTTTTGTTTGGAGCGGCAAAATGGTAAATTTCCTTTCCCTTTTAGTTCATTTTTATTTTTATACACGTCTATCATCGAGTTTTGTCAACTGAAATGGCGCTGCTTCAGAAAGCTGTAAACTTCATTTTCAGTTTGCAGAATTTTTTATAATTTTTGAAAACGTGATGTTGGCACTGGCTTTACATTGGCATCCATACCCTTTGTCAAAAATGGCGAATGTTGACAAAAATGTAAAGCTTTACATTTGTTTGTTTTTTGCCTTGCAAACAAGGGTTCAAACGGCATCGCTGTTCTGGGATCGGAACCGGGATTGTTTGTTTTTTTTAGTGATCGGGATCGGAATTGGGGTCTCAGGATCGGGATTGGCATTGAAATTTTTGGGATCGGGATGAAGGTTTTGGGATCGTGAGCCGGATTTTAGCTAACATTCTGGTATTCAGGGTTTCTTCTTCAAAAAAGTGCTAAAATCACATTATGCCAGAGAAGTGTCATAAAATGCACACTGACGGTTTCCATTCCCACCTCCGTCCAAAAAGTAATTTGATCCAAGTCCAAAAAGTCAGTCAAATTTGACAAATTTTGATTGGATTGGGATTTCAAATTTTTGTGATGAGGATGGTGATTGGGATCGCTGAATCATTATGGTAATTATCGATATTTGGGATAGTGATCCAATTTGAACCCTAGACTTTTGACATATTGGAACCATGTCATATTGTCATATGTCAAAAAATTGCAGTAAACATAAACCATTATATTCAACACTCACCAAGAATACAATTGTCTCTGGTGCAATGCTATTTTTAGAAGGTCTACCTATTCAGCTTTGTAACATGATTAAAATATGATTATGACATGCGAATGGCAGCATGTCGTCACCAGAAACATTCAATTAAAAGGGTTGGTTGCAGTGACAATACAACAAGCGTCACATTTCAGCTGACTTGGTCAATGTGAAATTACTGAGACATGCTTTTTGTTAGTGGAATTGTAGCGATGTTTTATGCTTGAGTCATGTTGAGTGTTAAAACCTATTTCAATATTTTCATGAAACTAAAAATACTTGATGTCTAAAATTTCATTGTATTGTATGTTTCAGTGTTCTTTTTAATGAGGCTCATATACTCAAGCAGTTCCACTATAAAAATTGCATTGTACAGTAATTGTAAAATTATAGCAATTGAAATCATGCAGAAAGAACATTAGAATGTGTGAAAAACATTCAGGAGCCATTTAATTTAGTTTTATTTTGCTTTAAAAAAGTGTTTGTGTACAAAGTATTCACCAATTCATCTCCTTTCATTTGCATTTTAAAGTGAGTGAAACCAGGGATTTTTTTACTGAAGCACACTGCTGCTTATGCAATTTATATGTCAGGATCATATCTAGTTTGCCAACACAAACAATTCTCAAACTAAACTCTTTCTGCATGATATACACATTACATAAATACATACCACACATCCAAAACAAATCAAAAAATGATCCCCTTCCTACTGCTTCGTCCATCCCCTCCCAAAAATCGCAACACCCAGTTGACACGCAAGAGGTCAGCCTACCGAGAATTGCGAAAAAGGAGTGAAGATTTACACGGACAGGAATCACTGGCGCAGCCGGGACAAAGCAAAAGTCAAACTGATATTGAAAATGTCAAAAATGTCGAATCAACACGATATGGAACTGAATCGACCGAAAGGCTGAATCGATTGGATGTCGAATCGATCAACTGCGGCGATTTTGAGGAGTCTTACTGCGATAATAATGGGGATGATACAAAGTCGGAGCCTGACGAAGATCGAAGAGCACTGTGTGGTTTGGCGAGATTGACTATTGAATTGCAGGTTGCATGAGCGATGGGTTTAGGGGGTGGAATGGCGCCATGGCGCTGGCGCTGGCGCCAGTTGAGGGCGCCAGTCGAGTGGCCATCCTATGGAGTGGCGCGCCTTTTCTTTGACATTTGGCGCCGTTTGCATCACGTGATGATGGGACTGATTATTCGTATTTTATGGATTGAACATTCCTTGTTTTTTTTTATCAGAATCTCCTACTTATTTGCCTTATATAAATACCATACCATGTCTCATTATTAAGGTTCAAACGATATATCGTATCGAATATCGGATATCGACCATTTTTTCATATCGAATATCGAATATCGATATCGAAAATTTTGAAAAAATATCGATATCGAATATCGACCATTTTTTTGATATATCGAACCTGTATTGTGTCCCTAAATTAAGTTTTCATTTTCATTTTGAGATATCTATGATTGATCTGATTTGCTTATAGTATTGTATTTGATGAGTAAAAGTACAGTATTTATAATGTCATTTTTGTTGAAGTGCTAAAATTGAAGCTAGAAAATGATGATATGCTATTTTTTGCAACATGCCCTTAAGCAATTAGGTTATAAGTATAAACTGTAATATCTACCAATTTTTTATTTGTCTGATACACTTTGATTCATCATGTTTCTCTGCCATGTTCTTCTTTTGAGTGATGTAAACCTTGTTATACTGGGCGGACATGATACTCTGCCCTCGCACTCATTTATGTCTCACGTTGGAAGCTTGCCAATGATGATAAAGCATGCGATTTTTGAGTAAAAGATGAAAAAATCATTGTTGTGAATAAGTTAACGAATAGCCTTAAATAACAGAGATGACTTTTTTCAATTTTCTCTGAAAATCGCATGCGTAAAAGATCGTTGGCACGCTTCCAGGGGGAACCACGCGTGCAGGGTGTAAAGTAACTGGGGTATAAAATCACTGTACCATTCACATTTCAGTAAAGAGATGATTAGCCATGTGTGCAACCACATGAAAATACAATATGCCACTTGAAATATGCCTTGCTATACCAAAAGCAAATCGGAATATCGAAAATATCGAAATATCGAATATCGACCATTTTTCAATATCGAATATCGAATATCGACATCGAGGTTCCATATCGTATCGATATCGAATATCGAGTTTCAGAAAAAAATATCGAATATCGATATCGAAAAGTCATATCGTTCGAACCCTACTCATTATGAACATTTCTTTGTAAAACGTTTTCCTAACCTCACCTCACCTGAACCGTAAAACCTCACTTTATTCAAAGCTATTAAATGAACAAGCCACGTTTTACATAACTTAGGTTTTTTCTTGAGAGGCGCATAAATCATTTTCCAGCTTAATATGTACCATTGCGAGTTTGCAAAAACATTGAGGGTGCGTTAATTTGTGAAAGGGTTTTTGGAAGGAGCAACTCGCGGAAGTATTAACCCTGGGTGTTATTATGCAAATCTTTACAAATTTTTCACGAAATGATCGAAAATGGGTTTGCGAGTATTTTCCAAGCATGCTAGTGCCTGAAAGTGGTCCTTTTTTATTTTTTATTTCTAAATGCATGTGATGGGCTACATGGACACATGCGTTTGGTAATTAAAAATAATTTAATAAGCAACAAAATGACCACTTCCCAGGCACTCGCATGTTGGGAAAATTCTCGCAAATTTTCGATCATTTCACCAAAAAGGATGTTGCACCATTTTTCAATTCAGCCGGGTGGGAAATATTTTTATTATTTTTTTTGCGATAATTTTTCCATGTCACTGAAACTTTCAAGTAATTCTCTCAGTGAGTTTCTCGCGCGTGATACCTGACTTTTCATTTTTCAAAGACTCTTGGTATGATGTTATTTTTGAGCGTTTGTAAAAAAATGATAGTGCTAAAATTTGTGTGAATTGCTAAAAAAATTCACAGCACATGGCCTACGCACACTAGTTGACAGTCGTTAAGATGTCAATTGAAAAATTATTTTCATATCACTTTCAATCTAGGTACACGGAGAAATAATTTTTGGCATTTTCACCTAAATACTATTGACACAGGCTGCAAATGACTGTCAAAGCTGAAACGTAATCAGAGTAGATTTTCCAGTTGACGACGATAAGACGGTCAACTAGTTTGCGTGGCCGCAAACCCAAACAAAAAACCTACTAATACTTACCACCCTCAAACAACCCCCCTCATTTCAGCTATACGATCGGATCGGAAGCGCGCCTCCTCCCGCCATCACCTACCGTAACCCGTCGAACAGCAGCCCATCACAATTGGGGGCACATAACTCCCACTGTGAAACTTACGAACCAGTGGAAAGCGCGCACGACGCTAGACAATTGGCTGAATTGATCGAACGGTCGCCGCAAGTCGGGGAACAAGCGAGGGAATTGGCTGCTCTGTTGGCTGATTGCCAAGTTCAGGTGAGGGGTTGGGATTGGCTTGATGCCAATTTTTCGAGAGAGTAGCGGTAGGCGATAAGTCTGTGGCGAGTGAGTCTCAAGTATTTTCATTTACAATTGACCTGTTAATTACAGATGTATGTCTGTAGTGTAGTTGTCACTGAAAGCTTTCCTTAAAAGCGGCGTTCACACGGATTCTATGGTGCCAGTCCCAGCATTCTTTACAGGGCTTGGGACTGCCCCCTGGTCGGCGCAACATTTATGTGCTATGAAAAAATATTGAAAAAAGCAAGCATGAAGCGTTTTTAAATTAATTTTTTTAGTTTCGCATAAGCCAAACAATACTGACTGATTTTGCTCCCCGTCGCTTTATTCCAACGAGCACTGAAAACAGTCACTTTGAATACTCCAATTTTATGTGAAAAATTGAAAAATGACTGATATCACCCTCTAGACTGCCGCCCCAGCTACTGAATGTAAAGGGTGTTTCAAAATGTTTGACACAAAATTGACGCTTTAACATTGCAAGCACACAAATTGTGGCACAACTATTTTGGATCGTATCGTGGGTGCCATTTTGTCCTTCAACTCTACAAAAGATAAATTGCTATTCGAGTTTCCCTTTCCCATGCATTTTATCGTGCTTTTAGTGTTGCTTTTCAAAGAGAAAATGCTATGACTTTGTGCTTACTTCTGGTGGTCAGTTGTTTGATTATTTTGGACACTATATTTGGATACCGCGCCTGTATATAATTAGTAATGACTTCCCTTAACTTTTCGAGATTATTTTCATTTTTGAGCTTTTGATTTCAGTGTTACCGGGACATTTTCCGCCGGCAAACAAGTAGGGTGAAAGGTGGTAGGCCGCACACACACTAGTTGACACCGAAAATTCATGGCAACTGAATGTCAACAGAATAACACTAAATTTCAACTGTCAACTAAATTTTAAGCATCACACTTAACGGAGTGTCACAATATCAAATCAACTTACCGTATTTCCTCGAAATACCCCCCCCCCTCGAAATACCCCCCCCCTCGTTTGACCCCCGCACCCTCTCGAGACCACTATGAAACAATCACCCCCCCTCGAAATACCCCCCCCCAAATTGAGTGTAAAGAGAACGTACATGACAATTACTGCAGTTTGTGTTCTGCGTAGTGCAGAACACACGTTAAAACAATGTCGGAATCACGTTAGAACAGTGTTTATACCATCTACGTACTAATATTAGTCTACAGGAGTATATACATGTCAGTTATTGATGCATTTTTCTACCCCAGCGCACATCACAAACAACGATTTTGTACTAGGATTTCAAAAAAGTTCTTGTGAAATAATAACCCCCCCCCCCTCGAAATACCCCCCCCTCGTTTAACCCCCCCCCCCTCTCGGGAGCACTATGGAACAATCACCCCCGGGGGGTATTTCGAGGAAATACGGTATGCTCTATCACATAGGAAAATCGAAAACACATAATTAACCAAAATTTAGTTGGCACTAGTTTTGATGTCAACTGATTTGTGTGGGCCCCAAGTGGCAATTTCAAGTGACACTTGAAACTGTAAGTGACAGGTATTTTTATTTACAGATAAAAATACCTATGTTATTTACTTTACTTGCCACTCCAATCTTTACTAATCTAAATACCACTTTTCTTTTCACTTGCCCTTGAGTTGGCACCTGGCCAAAAACTACAACCACCAAAAAACACTGTACACTTTTTCAAAGTTTTAGTGCAATCTTTTTGCCACATTTAAGGACATGTGAAAACACGCAACTTTTTATTCATGCACAAGAAAGTGTGGTCAAAACAAAAATCAATGCTACCCAAGTGGAGCACATTTGTAACTCAACTTAAGTATTCTAGGAAGGAAATATCTATCTGTATTCTGCACTATTTTTGTGCATTTTATGCCTTGAATGTGAGGGATGAAATTTATGCCTGGATATGACATTTTTCTATGATTAAAATTTCACTTTTGCGAAATAGAACTGTGCTGGTATGTAATTTTCAGTAGATCAGCAGCTAATCAAACATAATTAGAATTTGTAATCTAAATGTCATTGTGAATTTGTGAAAATTAATGTTTACTTTTTACCACATGCAAATAGTTATGTAAATGTCTTCTGTAAAGGTAAACTGTAAAACAACCCACTTTTTACAACCCTAGAAAAAGGAAAGACAATATTTTAAAAACAGAAAGCCCCACCCTTTAATTGAAATTGGGACTGGGCAAAGAAAACCCACTTTTTCGCGTGCCATTTCCAAATAAAATGGCATCTCCAGCATTAAAAACATGCGATTCATGCTTCTACAGCTTCAGATAGTAAGCAGAGAAATCGCTTTCCCCGACCCAGTTTTTCGATTTACTTTTATAGCTGTGGCAGCGCTTTTTCGGCACTATAGGGTGTCCGAACTTAAGTGGTATTTTGGATGCTTTTGGTCAACTGGTTTTGTTGCCAATTTCGATTTCAGTTGACAGCTCGAGGAATGATGTCAAATTCACATTCTGCAATATTTGTTTTATTAAAGTTTTCTATGAATTAGCATTTGAACAAAATTTTCAGACAAACCCATGAAGTGAAATCTGAATAAATGTTGAAACCAGTTTACAACACATGGAAAGTGAAACAACCAGTGAAAAGTAGTGCAATAACATAAATGTAGGGTTCAAAGATATGACTATTGTGCCTACACACACTAGTTTTCACCGTGACTTTGTGTGAAAACTGAAAAAAAAATTTAAATGCAAATAAATGAATCCGGTTGAATGATTCAATTAAAATTCAACTTGGATTTAATTTAATAAAAGTTACAATTTGAAAATTTGTAAACTAAATGACATATAGCATACAATAAGAGTAAGCTGAATGTCGCCATGTCGCCATTTCAGTTTTCACACATGTCACGATGAAAACTAGTGTATGTAGGGCCATTGATACCGATATTCAATATTTTTTCTGAAACTCGATTTTCTATATCAATATGATATTGACTATCAAAAATCGATATTCAATATTTTTTCAACATTTTTGATATCGATATTCGATGTTTGATATTGAAAAATAGCCAATGTTTGATATTCAATACACTATATCGTTTGAACCTGTTTACATACATGTGTGATATTGGTGGTCCCATGCACTAGTTGATGCATGTGTGTCAACGGGTCTGTGTCATGTCAACTCAGATTTCAGCCTCACATGTCACAGCTGCATGTGCATTTGGAGATCACTGTGCAGCATGTGAAGCCACAATCCTGAGTCGACACAAACCAGTTGACACATATGTTTCAACTAGTGTGTGGGCCACCTATGTGTATTTGATGATCAGCTACTGCTCCAGCACCATGTCAAATAACAGATTTCTGAGAAAATGCCAAATGTGATTTGAAATTGGTAATGATTTGTAATGATTAGGTAATGTTATTGTGCTATCATAACTTGTTAATATCAAATTATGAGCATGATCTCTCACATTGAGTATCAGTTCAAACTCTCTTTTAAGTTGGTATGTTTACAAGTGACATATCACATTGACCTCTGGTGAGTAGGGATGACCAGTGTTTTTTAAAGTTTTTTAAATGTCTTTGAAAAATTGATTTTGTAAACTGGAGTTGTTAAAAATTTGGGATTTTTTCAATACTGGTGACGTTGAGTATGAAAGTTGCCTCTGATGTGATATAAAATTAATGTGATTTGTTTGTGAATATTTTTATAGAGTTGGGGTGAATTTCACAAATAGGCAAGTGACAAAAAACTTTTAATCAGTAAGTCAAGTGGCAAATAAACTGACCAATCAATAGTAAATTTCTTATCAAACATACTTGTCTATTGACTTACTGTTATCACTCTTATGTAATTTTTGTCTACTTCTGTCAAATTGTCTCAAAATATCTCGGACACCCTATAATCGCACACAAGCTCTGCTTACTACGTCGGAAGCTATTCAATTTGCTGTAACGATTCTCATGCAATAAGCTCATGCGTGCATTCCGATGCATATACGGAGTGCCGTGCTTATTTCCTACAGTAATTTTTGAATTAAGACTAATTTTTTGGCTTTGATTTTGCCGCACGCTAATTGGGGAATTGTTTTGATACGAGTACTTTGTCTCGATTTTTCATCGTGTGAGCTAGGATCGTTGGAAAAATGCACTTGTAGATCTGGTGCTAAATTAGGATAGAACGCAAGGGTGTGTGTTAGCAAGTGCTTCACTGGGCCCACGCACACTAGTTGACATGGGAAATTCGTGTCAACTGAATGTCAACTAAATAACAAAAAAAAATTAAAACCATCGCACTTACTGAAACAATGAAAATTAAAAGTCATGATTAAAAAAAACTATGCTGTATCACACAGGAAATTTGAATTCATATAATTAACTGAAATTTAGTTGACAATAATTTTGGTGTCAACTAGCGTGTGTCTTATTTACCTTCTTATTGGATCTGACCCCAGGTGTGTACTGGTTTGGTTGCAATCAATTCAACCAAAGCTATATATTTTCTGTTCGTTTTGTTTAGGTACCTTTTTTACACAAAAAGCTTTACTGCTATGTTTTCAAGCATTTTCGAGAGTGTTGGAAGGGCTTTTTTCTCGGAATGAAATTTGAGTTTTAACAGTGAAATTTCGAACACAGCGATGTTTTACATATCACAAGGGAATGTGTAAATATTGTAGAAAATATTTCTTGCAAATTAGGACCTATCAAAAAAAATCCCAATATCACAATAAAAAACCTACCTAAATAATATTGATATTTCCCACCCCTCAAAACACACCATTGCAAACTTTCCGGTATATACTTGATTCCTTCACTTGATACCCAAGCTAAAACCCTTATACCCAAGTTCAGTTGAATGCAGTGACATTATAACGCAAAAGATATCATTTTCTTGCCGTACTGAAGTATGATAGAAAGTAGACTTGTTGATTCCTTGTGGGACAGACAAATACCGTATGCCCTCGAATAAATCCCCGGGGAGTTATTTTGGGGTAAGATTTTGGCGGGTGTATTCGAGCAGGGATTTTTTCCGCTGGATCTAAATAGTATTATGTGGGAAATATAAGTAAAAGTATACATAAATGCGATACGACAGTACGTAAAAATGTACGATACCTAAATAGTGGATAAATACATGCACATATGGACCAAACGGGATCCCGATCTCGATCCCTAAAAATTCCGGGATTTTGTGGTCCCGATCCCGAAACCTCAATCCCGATCCCGAAATCTGAAAATCCCAATCCCGATCCCGAAAGGTTAATCCCGTTTGAACCCTACATGCACATTTCGAATACATTTCTCACAGTTGACAGCTGGGGGGGGGGGGGGCTTTAATCAAAGAACAGCATGTTCCCGTTGTCATACGGTACATAACTTACACACATAGATACATAAGTACACGCACATACAAAGACGGGAGTCATGTAACTGGCTCAGTGCTTACATCAATGCATAATCAGATAAGGGTTTCATTTCTGATTGATTGGACGCTCACGCTAGTTTTATTGCCGCCTTATATTTTGCATTTGCGTTTGCTTCGTGTTTTTGTGCTTTTGCGTTTAGGTAGTTGTTCTCTACTTTTTAACCGTGTAAAATGTCTAAGATGTTAAATGACAAGTATGTTAAATGTCATTCAAGATGTCAAGTGTGTTTTTTTGAGATTTTACATGATATTTTACGGGGTCTACAAATTACTTGCCCTGTGCATGCATATAAACACATAAATGCTTACCTAGGTATATTGCTCTTTTGTGTTCAAGTGAGAATTCTTATTTAGGCTGAGTGTTTTTCCGTGTTCAGTGACTATGAGTTTCTGGTATCTAAATGCTCACGATGTTTTTGGGGAATAAATTTTTCCTGAGATTAGAAAGATTTTTTGATTGAACACACACCAGCTACATATGATAAATAATTCATTTAACATTTTTCCCGTGAACCTCAAACTGCCATACACGTTTATTCATTTATTGACCCAGTGCAGTGCACAAATATTCTTCAAACCCACTGAATTTTCAATCTAAATTATCCTGAAAAGTCCCTAAGATAATTCAGGATCAAATTTCAAATCCTTAAAACTGGACGATATAATGGCCATAGTTTATTACAGCGGCAATATGAGAAGATCTGTGAGCATTGAATATGGATGCGTGCACCTTCAGCGCGCGGTATGCTATTTAAAAAAAACATTTTTGTTGAAAAACGCATACCCGTATTGGCCCCACACACACTAGTTGACATCGACACCAAATGTCAACTGGTTCCGATCCCAATTCAAAGATTGCTGACGAGCCAACGAACGACGCAAGTAACGCAGGCAACGATGTAATTGGGTTCGGAACCAGTTGACATTTGTGTCGATGTCAAGCAGTGTGTGTAGGGCCATTGATAAAAACTTGCATTTTTATTTTGACGATTTTTCAAATTTTTTATTTTTTATGTTTCTAAATACTTGAAACATTTGATTTATTTACAAACGTTTATTTAGAAACATAAAAATCATATATGTTTACTTAGAACACTCTGACCATCCCCAGGTAAATTTTTTCCAGTCCCAGAAATGTGAAATGAGGTAAAATCGCCAAGCGCCAATAGCGCCATGGCTCATTTCAGGCGCCTAGCGCCAAGTGCGAATGGCGTTACGGCAAAATGGCGCCAACGCCAAGAACGCCATGACGGTTTTACATCACTTTTACATCATTACATCGCTTTGCATCATTTGGCCTGTAAAACCAATGTTCAGTTTTCATATCCAAAATAGTTTGAAGATGCACCATTCGAGATGCTGTCATCACACAGATATGCAAACTAGTAAATATGAAACACACGGCAAAATATAACCTACAGAAATGGTCTTCCAAAAATTACCGTATTTTTCGAATTACCGCCCCCCTTCGATTCGAAATATTTACCACCAGTCACCAGATATGAACGAGCTTGTGAAAAAATAACCACCATAAAAATTACCCCCCCCCCCCAAAATTAGCACGCTGAAAAAATTCACCCTCTGGGGGTATTTCGAGAAAACATGGTAAAAAATATCACCCCCCCAAAAAAAAACCCCGAAACCCTCCAACCCCCCCCCCCCCTTTCCAGGCTGTCCTCCAAGCGCACGACGTAATCGCGCACGAAGTCTACGGTGACGCCAACAGCACCCAGCACCAATTCTCGCACCAGTGCCTCCCTTCGAACTCGGCCAGCTGGCACCAGGGTTTGGCGCCTGGCGCTGGCGCCAACGCCAACACCATGCAGGGTGTTGGGATTAATGGCGGAGGGGTTAATGAGGGCGTTTTCCCCCATGCGCACACTAGCGCTCAGGGTGGGTTTTTTTTTTGGGGGGGGGGGGGGTTGTAGGGTGTGTTTCGGTTTGATTGTAAGTTTTGTGAAAGTTCGCCTCGACGATGCCCGGGACTTTTTTTATCAATTTTAAAATATCTCTAAAACTTTCTAGGATGGTATTAGTCCAAAGTTTTCGCCCATATTTTCGCGTACGTACTTGTATGCATCTGGCACGTTGCCAATCCGAATGGAGGTGATCCAGTAACCTACCCAATTTGGAGACCCCTTTCAGGGAAAGGATGCCTATCTGTTTATGTATTTATTGATAAATATATAAATATGTAAATACATTGAAGTACCCCTCTATAACCTAAAAAATCTAAACCTGTAGCCAAATCTGAACTTATTTACTGTCACCCCTAAAAGGGGTGCAAAATGACGACCCCTCAAATTACCCCCCCAATGCAGGCGTCCAGCTGATTTCCGCTTCATCAACTGCGACGCGCGCGGAACGGCGCAGGGGTGCGGCCACCCCTCCAAATGCGGCACCCCATTTTGGCTGTACTGTGATGGGACCGACTGGGGCGAATAATGTACCCCCTTCGAATGGTTGGTGTATTTTTTTGTGGGGGTGGGTATTTTTTTAAGTTTATGCTACAGTTTAAAAAATATATAAGTGAGAAGCCTGTCGCTACAAATATCTGATACACTCAAAAATTCCGTATACCTTATTTCCTCGAAATACCCGCCTTGAATTGATCCCCCTCGAAGTATCCCCAGGTCTGCAGAGCGAGCTGAGGAAAAAGTAAAATAGCACCTCCCTGCTCGAAATACCTCCTGTCTGGTATGATGTACATCAAGTATACAATGTCCAAGAAAATTTCTAGCGAGATAAAAAAGCCCCCTCGAATAAACCCCATTCAAAATTTGCTGGCGAAATAATAAACACCCTTACCCTGGGAATATTTCAAGGAAATACGGTATGTCGCGCAAAGATTCTGCCCCAAAAAGTCTCTTATCCCTCAAACTCAAACAGAAAACAACCCACCCAAACCCCCTAAACCCCGCAAAACCCCCCAAACCGCAGCCTACCCCCCTCACAACAACTACCCAGTCACCGCTGGCACCTTGCCAGGCCCCGCCTCCTCTACCATAACCCAATCGCAAACGCAACCCCCGATGACAAGCGGTGACGATTCAGATTTACTAGAGGATGAAGATTGGGTAGGGGCGGTAACTAGAGTGAGACTTGTTCAGTTCCAGAGGGCTACAAATGAACCTATGGGGATCACTTTGAAGTTGGCTGATGATGGCAGATGTTTGGTGGCTAGGATTATGCACGGTGGAATGATTCATAGGTGGGGTTTTTGGGGGGTTGTGGGGGGTAGAGTTTTTGAGGGGTATCGGTTTTTGTGTGCTTTTTTTGCAAATTGACAACAGATCGCGTTTGAATAGTTTCTTCAATTTGATTTTTTTTGTAATAATATTTGGAGGGTCACACGAAACCTTTAAATTCATCCGAGATGAGATATCCTTACTCAGCGGACATCAAAGTATGCGTCCAAAATAACTTATGTCTTAGTCGATAACGCGTCAACAGGATACCTTTACGTATTCACGAAAAATACGGTATTCTTTAAGAAAAAGGCGGAGTCGCGTAGACATTGCGATTGGTTTTTCCCAGTAATGATTTTGGAACAATTTTGATTTTATAAACGATGACGTCATGATGGAGAAAAATGCATACCGTGCAGTCTACTGAGTATAGGGCGCCTTACGCAGTCCTCGACTGTGTCCCCAGTACTTAACTGCACCACTTTAAAGTTGCAAATGGACGGAAACGAAAAGTTCCCCTTTTTGCAGACAAGGCACTTTGCACGTGGGCGATGAAATTCGAGAAATCAATGGCATCGCTGTGGCTAATAAAACCGTTGAACAGTTGCAACGAATGTTGAAAGATATTAGGGGCGCCGTGACCTTCAAAATTGTGCCTAGTTATAGGTGAGTTCTTATGGTTCTAAAATATAAACATTGAATTTTGAACCATGGTCTGGAGCTGGAGAGCATACCGGACCCACACACTAGTTGACATACCAAATAAATGTCAACTGAATGTCAACTGAATAACAGAAATCTTTTAAAGCATTACAATTAACAGAAACAATGAGAATAAAGTGTCAGTATATAAAATTAACTATTCAGATTCACTATCACAGGAAATTTGAAATAACATAGATAATTAACCAAAATTTAGTTAGAACGAATTGTGATGTCAACCCTAGTGTGTGTGGACCATTTATTCCAGTACGTTTTTCAAACAATACATGTAGAAATCGATGAAAATTAACCTAGCTCCCAATCTAAGGGTCATATAAAAATGTAATTTTACAATTAAAATGTCACTTCTCTCACGAAAAATGAATATTTATCAATTATTCCCGATTAAAAAACGACAAAAATCCAAAATTCGCAGATCCGCCCCGCCGGCGTGTGAAATTTTCGTCCGAGCCCAGTTCGATTATGACCCGTGTCAAGATGATCTCATTCCGTGTCCCGCAGCGGGGGTCGCTTTCAGATGCGGCGACATTTTGCAGGTTGGAAATTGAGTTTGTCATCTGACACTACCGTAAATCTTTGAATAAGGGGGACTTATTCGAGGATCGAACTTGTAGTAAGTTCACTCGACTACTACACTTGGCTGAAGTAACACTTTTAGAATAAAAATTTAGTGCATCTTTTTTCGCTAGGAAAATTTCTGGCGGGTTCCCAATGTTGGAATTTTTCGGGTTTTAATTTTCCATGGCGCGTTAAAAATTCAATCAGCAAAAAAATAACAAAATTTTTATTCATTTACACAACATTTTCAAACAACCCCCCCCCCCCAACCCCCCAGATAATCTCCAAAGACGACCACAACTGGTGGCAAGCGAGACACATCGCCTCCTTTCCCGCACTTGGCTCGGGGCCAACTTCCGCGGGGGGTGCGGTCACCCCCGGTGCATCGGTAGCTGGCTTGGTGCCAAGTCCCGAACTGCAAGAGTGGAGGACTCAGTGCATCGCGCAGGCCGCTAAGCAGCAGGGGGATTGTGGGTTGTTTTTTCTTTTCGTTTTTGGGGAGGGGTATTTTGGAATGTATGGATCGTGTAGACGAGGGTTTTTGGAAGGTGTTTTTGGCTGTTGCGGTCTGTTCTGGTATACTGGGCGGACCGCAATGTATGCGTCAAAAATTACTTATGTCTTAGTCAGTAACGCGCGAGCAGCACACGCTTTCACAAAAACAAAATTTCAAAAATACACGTGTACAAATCACGAATGTTTTTTAGAACAATTTTGATTTATTTAACGATGACGTCATGATGGAGTGTTTCCTTCAGAAAAATACGTAGCATTCGGTCCGTGGAGTATAAATAGGTTACATTTTCTAATGATAGTATCCTTTCTCAAATGGAAATTGCGGATTAATGTGTTTCAGAATTTCTCTTGTCTTTGTAAATATTTAACCGTGGCTAAGCCACCGAAACGAGTAATTGTAAATCATAGGACCTTTGAACAACAAAAAGTCAATTTCCAAATAAAAATCTCTTTGGCACGTTTCCAACACCCTTGAGCCATGACAATATTCGCTATCACCTGTAAGAAATCCTCAAACTCGACACCCACTCTCAGCGAACTGCATGTGGTGGGGCCGCAAGAAAAAAGTGTCAAGTAAATATCTGCAAAAACACCGGGGCGCCGCATTCGATGAACTCGATCTTGTCACTTATGAGGAAGTTGTCAGGTTGCCAACCTACAGGTAATTTGAAAAAAATCCTTTTTTTAACAGCTATGTTTCAAGTGCAACTTACATCCCCGATACTTATGTCCCCACAGACGGCGCACGCTTGTTTTATTGGGTGCGCACGGGGTGGGGCGGCGACACATCAAAAATACATTGATTCAGAGACATCCGGAGAGATTTGCGTATCCTATTCCGCACACTACGAGGCCGGCCAGGTAAAATTGCTTTTTTGGCACTTTATTGTGTGTGTTTTTTTCTCTGGTGGGTGCGTTTTATGGAATTAGAATGACAAATAATAAGTTAAGGGTAAAAGTTGAATGACAAATTAAAAGTGTCAGACGTATTTTTCATTTTTTGCACGTCAGTTCACAAGTTTGTGTCACATTTTACATTTTACATGGGTTCTCTGTCTATAAAATCAACGCAAATTGACGCAAAAATACCAAAATACCGTGAAAATAAAAAATACCCCCAAAATCCTTTCAGAAAAGACGAAACAGACGGTCGACACTACCATTTCGTATCAGCGGAACAAATGTCGCAAGATATAGATGGCAATGAATATCTCGAATATGGTACCCACGATGGGCACATGTACGGTACCAAATTGGATACCATAAGACAAATTCATAGACAAGGGAAGATCGCCATTTTGGATGTGGAACCGCAGGTGGGATTTTAGATTTTTTTAAATTAATAAACTTAAATTTTCATGATTTATTGACGATGTAATGTCATATGAAAACTAATTTGTCAGAATTTCTTTCACTGTGAAATAATTCACTCTTCTCAAACTTATTTGGTCTGTATGAAATATCTTAACGCAAGATTGTACTTCACTGACTTTTCTTGCAGATATGGGGAACTTTATTCCAGAATATGGAACTTTATAACAAAAATTTTTGTCTTCACCCGAGGCTGTGTAAACACTGCATACCTAATTATCATTTTATCAAATTTACAGGCACTGCGCGTGCTTCGAACAGCTGAATACTCCCCATTTGTAGTTTTCATCGCAGCGCCCAATTTACACGGATTACAAGATGTGAGTAAAATAAATTTAATTCGTTTTAACTACCATATTTGCTTGAATAATTGCCATGGGGAATTATTATTTTTTCAAACTTTTTGAAAGGGGGAACCTGTAAGGGGCGAACTATTTAAGGTGGGGAATTTTTATTTCATCAATATTTTCAAGCATGTTTCTATCAATTCATTTCATGAAATATGCTTTATTAACACAAAAATATACCATTTTTCATATTTGACATAACAAATTGACCATATACCGTAAGGGGGGAGTTATTCAAGCAAGCACTGTATACATCTCTAAATTTCAGAACAAAAAATAAAACCCCAAAAATTTCAAACTTTTTTATTTTTTCAGCCCGACGGTTCATTAGAACGCCTACTACGTGAATCGGACTCCCTAAGAAGGTCATTCGGACATTATTTCGATTACGTCGTCGTTAACAACGACATAGATGAAACTATAAGACATTTAGAACTAGTAGTGGAAAAATTGCACACTTGTGCCCAGTGGCTACCCGTGGGATGGGTGTATTGAGTTTTAAGGGAACTAGTGATGGGAAGGTACCGGAAAGTTAAATGTTAAGTGTCGGTGTCCGTGTTACAAATGTGTTTTTAGTAGTATTTATGTGAAGGGCCAGGGCCCCAATTCAATTTGAAGGAGGTGCGGAATGTGCGGAACCCGACACGCATTACGCGCACAATTTCATGCGTTGTTGACAAGGACACCAAATGTCAACTGGTCCCTATCCCAATTCAAAGCTTCAACGTGACGTTCAAATTCAAAAGTGTTTTATCATGTTGCAAATCAAGCTGTAGCGTTGAAAAGATAGTGTTGTATGTTCAATGTAAATGTTTAAAATGCCGATATGAAGTGTATTTATGTGTATACAAGAATGCGTAGTGCTACTCGGCAGCAAACTTTGAATTGGGATGGGAACCAGTTGACATTTGGTGTTGTTGTCAACTAGTGTGTGGCACCATTCCATCACTAATGTGGACAAGACTGAGTTACCTTGGTTTCAATTTGTTTCAGTATTCAATGCCGTATTACCTCGAGTATCCCCCTACCTTTTATGGGTGGCACAAAATGCACATGTATGCTATGCACATTTCAACTCAAACTGGTTTGTCGGTTATGGTTAAAAATCCACACATCGGTAAGAAAATGTGATATAAAAAATGGACCCTGGGAAGTTATTCGAAGTAAATAATCCGGTAGATAGGGATCAGATTAACACAGTCTTGTGATTATTTGAAATTGAGTTTTATGCCTTGCCAGTGAAATGTTCAAAGATTTTACCGATCAAGTTCTTGTGTTCAGATTTCTGCACATTTTGCTTATGATATTTTTACACACAGACAGTGAGTATCCAAATTTCATTGCAATTTTTTTCTTTTAAAAATGACATTGATTTTTCAAATAAATTTTATGCTGTGCTTTCATCTACCTGCTTTTCATAAGCTTGATTTCTGTCCAATTACTTCAGTTTTGGCAGTTCGCTATGCACATGTCATGTGAGACATTTATTTATTTTTTTGTATTTTTTTGAAAAACCAACACTGTTTCAGGATTCACCTGTTGTATAGCGCAGACAGATTTTCTTATTTTCAATATTGTGATACAGTGATTAAACTATTTTTTCCTAATAAGGAAATATCCCCAAGTCAAATAAGGTGCCATGAATGTGTCCATTTTTCCTCTTGCACTAATTTTTCCTTTTTCTGCCATTTTTTGATTATCTTTATAATGTGGTTTAAATTTTAAAAGATTATTTGGGTGATTATGATTCTTTGCAAATTTAACCTCTCATTGTACATCTTACTTTAACCATAACCTATATAATAATTAACGAATTATTTGTGGCAAATTGAACTTTTCATTGCATATTTAAAAAAATGAAATATTTATAAACGACCATAAACTCATGCTGACATAATATTTACCTGATGACTAGAAGAAAAATTATTCCTCAACTGCAGTTTGTCTTAATAATCGAAATCAAAATTAACCATTCGAAAATCCTGTACACATTTATTATACTCAAATTAATAATCTCCTGCGAATTTTTGGCACTTGTTAAGACAAAAAATTTATCGGCATGTTATTGTAATTGGGTTACACTGGATCTGATCATGGGCACACGTTATAATCCAATGATAGCCCTACGCACACTACTTAGTTGAACGCACAAACATTTTGAAACTTCGGGGCGGTCTCGCACCCTGTAAATGCCATACAATTTACAAGTCATGCAAAATGTCAAAAAATCCGTAACAAAATCTTTTTCATTTCATATAACAATTTGCATGACATTTGACACTTTTACATGGTACATGGGTGGCAGGCCCAAGCCCTGTACAACTATGGCAAAAACACACATTAAATACGTAAACTCATTGAGTTTCCATGTTTTTATTTAAAACAGAAACACGGAAACTCAACAATTTTGAAAAACACGGAAACTTAAATGAGTTCTTTTTTGGAGAACACGGAAACACGGAAACACAGAAAATATGGAAATGTTTTTGAGTTTTTTATCCAAGTAATGAAAGCACAAGATTTGAACTGAACAATATGTGAATGTGCATACATAAGGTATGCATGTATGTATAGTGTGTAAATATGTACATAGTATCCAAGTTTAACGATGAAATAAGTATCCAAAAAATAATGGTGTCCGCATCTCCTGGTGGTTTCGACAATGTTAGGGACTGTGATCGAAGTGTTGAGGAGTGTCCACCAGGGTCTGCTAGCTCACACAATAGAGCTGAGGGCTCCTCAAGTCCTCACCTCCCAAGCTGTCAAAGGTATTGGTCACCCATTTGGAACTACCTCCAGTGAACTAATGAACATTTTCCAATACACAACAAAATGTATGCAGAACCAATATTCGATAAGAAAACCACTGTTTCAACAGTAAAATACTGTAAAATGCAACTTTTTGTAAAACAACTCGAGTTTTGACTAGGGTGTCAAAAAAATTTTTTTACGGAAAACTGAAAACGGAAAGGTAAAAAAAAATTTCTGCCGGAAAACGGAAAGGTAAAAAATTTCACTCAGCAGAAAACGGAAAACGGAAAGGTAAAAAAAAATTGTCGGCCGGAAAACGGAAAACGGAAAAATGAAATGCCGGAAAACGGAAAACGGAAAGCAAAATTTTCACGGAAACTGAAAAAAATAAAGTGAAATTAGCACGGTAATAGACAAATTTGCAGAAGGAAAACCTGCATGCAGGTTTGCCTGTTTGGCTTTGATTGTGGTAGCTGTACATTCTGCAACTATGGATCATGCCTGTAACTTCACTTGTAGTTCAAGCTTAACTGAACCAACAAAAAATCATCAAAAAGTAGCCATAGTGGCCATTGGAAAGGAAACACTACAACAATTTCACAGTCTAGAAGCAGTGGGAATCACTGATGACCCCTATGCAATTGATGACAACATTGCAGAGGAGATGATAATAAATAGCATAAAATTCAATGACAACAACAAACAATACTATATTGACTGGCCGTATAAAGAGAGTCAGTGACCTGCCCACGGGAAAAGCAGAAGCCTTGGTGCGGTTTCAATCACTGATAAGAACATTCAACAAAGATCCAAACTTATTTGAACAATACCGGAAAGTTTTGGACAACCAACTAGAAAAGAGAATAATTGAGATCTGTGGTGACAAAACAGACAACAAGGGGATTCATTACCTGCCACACCAGCCAGTAATCACGCCGGGCAAATCGACATCATGCAGAATTGTGTACAATGGGTCGCAGGTAAGCCCAGTTTCAACGAGTGCCTTTTTAGAGGACCAATTACAACACCATTAGCACTGGGCCTACTCCTGAGGTTCAGGGCAGGCAATCTAGCATTAATTGCCGATATTGAAAAGGCATTTTTGCAAATAGGATTGCATGACCAAGCTAGAGACTACACACGATTTTTCTGGCTGAAAGATGCCTCAAAACCAGTGACTGAAAATAACTTAATAGTACTCTGTTTTAAACTTGTCTGCAGCCCAGCAATTTTGGGAGCAGTCATAAAATACCATTTAAATGTGACAATAAACAATATGAATGAATATGAAGAAAATGAAGGGGAACGAAACCAGTTGGCAATGATAATAAACAACATTTATGTCGATAACTTCATCATGAGTGTCACGAATGAAGTTGAAGCTTTAGAACTATATTACAAAGTCAAAGCTTTATTTAACCAATGTTCTATGAACATGAGGGTATGGCTGTCAAACTCCAGATCAGTCATGAATGAAATAGCAGAAAATGACAGGAGTCCAAAGGTGAATAAAATTGTCGCAGTAATGGGCATGAAATAAAATCACCGAACAGACATGCTGGCAATATCAACACCAAAATTACAAATTGACAGCATCACAACACCAACCAGACGAAACTTGAATAAATTATTGGTGTCAGCATATGACCCAATTGGGTTCACAGCACCTGTTTCACTGACCCTGAAATCCCAGTTGTCAATGCTGCTCCAAGAGACAAAAACAACACAATGGGATGAGCCAATTGAAGATAAATACAGATTTAAAAAACAATGGGAAAATGCCAGAAAACTGAAAATTGAGCCAGAAAATGGAAAAATGGCCTGGTAAAATGGAAACGGAAAGGTAAGAATTTTTCAGCCGGAAAACAGAAAAATGGGCCGGAAAAACGGAAACGGAAAGGTAAAAAATATTCAGCTGCCGGAAAACAGAAGACGGAAAGGTAAAAATTTTTCGGCTGCCAGAAAACGGAAAACGGAAAGGTAAAAATTTTTCAGCTGCCGGAAAACGGAAAGGTAAAAAATTTTCCTGCGGAAAGGCGGAAACGGAAATTTGACACCCTAGTTTTGACCGAAAAAACTTGAGTTTTTATCAAAAAACCTGAGTTTTTTTTAAAAAAGTTGAGTTTTTACCAAAAAACTCAAGTTTTTTCGAGAAAAAAAAAACAGAAATAAAAAAACCCTGTAAAATACCCTGTAAACTGTCATTTGTCATGTATAAGACCCTGTAAAATGTCAAATATCATGTAAAAGACCCTGTAAAGTGTCATGTGTATCCAAATCTTATCTTATCATACCCAAATCGTATGTTTTGTATCCAAATATTATGTCAAAAAAATATAAGATTTTAATACCAGAAAATAAAATTTGGATACACATGACACATTACAGGGTCTTTTACATTACATTTTACACTTTACAAAGTCTTTTACATTACACATGACATTTTACAGGGTCTTTGACATGACACATGACATTTTACAGGATCTTTTACACTTTACAGGTTCTTTTACAGTTTCTGGGAGTTGCACCTGGTCGACTTCAATGTTAACTAAAGTACATGTGTGTCACTGCCCACGCTCATTAGCTACGGTAGGCGGCCGAAATAATCGAAAACTTCGTAAATATTTGATGCCTAGCAACAAGATTTTACCGATTTTTAAAAACAACGGCACAAAACGAGTAAACTTGGATTGGTGAAAATTTGTGAATGTCTGCGTATAAATAGATGGTCGTTTTGTTTGAAGGAGAAGTTTCCCGGGAGTTCGATTTACTCGAGACAAATCGACGCTTCACAACTTGCACAGGCTCTTTAATATTTACCGTATTTGCTTGAATAATCCCCCTGGGGGATTATTATTTCGTCAGACTTTTTTGAGGGGGAACTATTCGAAGGGGGAAATTATTCGAGGGGGGAATTGTTATTTCGTCAAAATTTTCAAGCATGTTTCTATCAACACATTTAATGAACTATGCTTTATTAACACAAGAACGTTCCATTTTTGTTTATATTGGGCACAAACATTTGATCAAATCTTTTAAGGGGGAATTATTCGAGGGGGGATTATTATTTCCTCACTCGTCTTACAGGGGGGATTATTTGAGTGGGATTATTCAGGGGGGGAACTATTCAAGCAAATACGGCATAACGTATTTCTTCTCGTAGAACGGCATACCTCCAGTAGAACGGCAGGTTTTGGCACGTTTTTACGCTCACGAAAAAATAGAAGGACGGGACAGCCTCCAATAGAGCGGCAGGTAAAAAAGTTGACGAAAAAATAGAACGGCGCTCTTCATACAATGGTAATGCATTTTTTGTATTTAGATATAAAATTTTACGCCTTTTTGTTTTCAAATGAACGGACTAAAATATTTAAAAACAACACGCAATTTTATAGTGTTATTACAGATGCCGTCGTTCCGTGCCATTTTATTTCTGTTTTTATTGTTTCGTTTTCAGTTATGAAAACATGAAATAATGATAAATATGTTAAATATACGAGGATGGTGTGGTAAAATTTTATTTGCATTTGTCGTCTTCAGTTTGATTCATTTGTCGTCTTCAGTTTGATTCATTTATTCGCTAGAGAAATTTAAAAAAACTAGGTATAATAAATATGACAATTTTTTTGTACTTTCTAACCCAAAAAGCAACAACCTTGCGTCTACTTAGCGGTTAGAAAAAAAGTGCCCGGCAGGGGCCAGTTCCGCATGTGGACAAGTTAAGAGTTAAAACTTAAGAGTTGAGTAAAATGACAAATGACAAGTTATGAGTAAATTTAAGAGTTAAGAGTTGAGTAAAACGACAAATGATTTTACTCAACTCTTAACTTTTAACTTTGCTCTTAACTTATCATTTATCATTTTACTCAATTCTTAACCCTTTACTCTTAACTTTTCCACTTGCGGAACCGGCACCTGGGATGTCACGATCAGGGTTGGCAAAATGTCACAAAAAATAAAAATAAAATAAAATGGAAAATTTAAGAATAAAATAAAAATAAAATACAATTTTACTACAATTTTAGTAAAAATAAATTTACTAAAGCCAACCCTGGTCACGATGTGCTGATGAACGAAAACCGCCAGAAAAATGGCGCCAGGTACAACTGGCGCCATTGCAGTCTGAGTTGGACGAAAAACGCACCCGCCGGGTGCGTTTCAACCTATTCAATCTGACCTATTCATCTACCTATTCGATCTGACCATCACCAAAAATTCACAAAAATTGAGCCAGATTGAGACAAAATTGAGCCCATTCAGCCGATTTTCAATTTGAAATTTGAATTTGATGTTCATTTTGAACCATTCGATCAAACCAAATTAAAAAATTAATTTAAACCATTTGATTTGAAGTTCATTTTCAGAAAATTACGTACACCATGTCCCTGACAGAAAAAGCGCCATAGTAATGCATTTTGGCGCTACTTTTTTGTATACGGGTCGTTAGTTTTGCGCGATATGGCCGAATACTGCAAAGGGTTATCATTACTTTTACACACTTTTATTTTTACATCTGAAAAAATGCACTTTATTATCGTGGTTTTATTTATACCGCTGCTTTTTATGTACCTACCTAGCCTACGTTAACAGAAACCTAGCTACCGTATTACCTCGAATTACCTCCCTTGAATTGAACCCCCCCCCCCTCAAATTCACCCACCCCCTCAAAATGAGCTGGGGAAATAATAAACCCGCCGCGAAATGCCCCCCGGAATGATATAAATACATGTATGCAACGTACATGATGTATTTACCTATTACTGCTAATTTGTATTGCATGCAGCTACACATAGACTAGTTTGTGTAGCTAATCTACGTTTTTGTGTCCAAATATATCCTGTTTGGACACATTTATTACCTGTTTTGGGTACGTACATGGTACATGCCTAGTATTTACTACGATCTTTACGAAAATTTCTGGCGAAATAATAACCCCCCCCCCCCCTCGAATAAGCCCCCTCGAATTACCCCCCTCAAATTTTGCTGGCGAAAAAATAAACCCCCATGGGGGCATTTCGAGGTCATACGGTAGCTATTTAAGTTTCCACAAAAATACGAATTGTCATGTTGTGTTTTGTCGGAATTTTGCGAATGTAACTGAGTCATGGATTTTTATGCCATCCTAAAGCCCGTCAAAACTTGCTCGGGAAGTTGAAATCCTGTGAAAATCGTGCAGTTTTCACACCATAAAACACGAAACAGATTTGATTCATGAAATTCAAACATAAACAAGGTTTACAGGGCGGTTCATATTTTAAGTTTTTTTGTTGCATAAACCTATGAATGCAAATGACTAAATACTCTTTTGGCAGATAAGGTAAACTCGGCGGACATGAAACGAATCAGTGATTCGGCCCTTGGTGACCAATGACGTATGTATTTTTAATTCGAACTTGAATGGACAGATTCCATTCGGTTCACGATACATTTGATTCAATCCGACTTTTTATGCGAGAACGATATGAGTTTTATAGACAAATCGTTATAGAAAGTCGGATTGTAGATTCTTGGGGCGGATCTTATCGTCGCAACCCCGACGAATTCCTCCGAAAAAGTACGTAAAAGAATTTGGCACACGTCCAAATTCCTTGCGTTCCGTACCACCAAGTATAAAGACGCACGATTTCTGTTCGCGTCACCGATGACCGCATAATGTAAACACAAGTGTCAACTAATATGCGGGTCGACATTAGCAACCATTTGCAGTCGCTTTATTGGATTCCGCGGCCGTTATCGATGACACGAACAGAAATTGTGCGTCTTAAAACTTGTGTGTATGAAACGCAAGAAAGTTGGACGTGTGCCAAGTTTACGTATTCACACTCGTACAAAAATCCTGTAGAACAATGATTTCCAAAAAGTCCGCCGAGTTTATCCATAAACTTTTAGTTAAGGAAAATCGTGACGAAAAAATGGATTCCAAAACGATTTTACATGCAAATTTTGCAAACTATTTTACATCCTTGGTCAA
The DNA here is from genome assembly GCA_964036195.1 of Sphaerolaimus hirsutus. Taxonomy (NCBI): domain Eukaryota; kingdom Metazoa; phylum Nematoda; class Chromadorea; order Monhysterida; family Sphaerolaimidae; genus Sphaerolaimus; species Sphaerolaimus hirsutus. Next base: position 21,350,164 of record OZ038453.1, on the reverse strand, counting down.
CCACCCAAATGTACATATCATTCTCACGTACAGAGAAAAAATGCAGTAAAATACCTAGCTAAATACAATGCAATCTACCGTATTTCCTCGAAACCCCCCCCCCAGGGGTCTATTTTTTCAGAGTGAGAATGCTGAGGGGGGGGGGGGGGGTTAAACAAGGGGGGAGTATTTAAAGGAGGGTTTATTTTTTCACCAGAATTTTTTTTAGTACTAATTGTTGTTTGTAACGTACGCAGACGTAGAAAAATACAACAATAAGCACCATGTATAAGACTCTATAGACTTATATATTTAAGTACCGTAAATCCTCGAATAAGTCCCCCCTCGAAAAACTCCCCCCTCGAATAATTCCCCCCTCTAAGCAGGCTGAGGAAAAAATAACTCCCCCCCTCGAATAACTCCCCCTTATTTTATGGGTGGGAAAGATGTCCACGTATAAAAAACGTATTTATGTATAGGTTTATTAAAAGTATGTATTATTTTGCATTTGATGCACACTAACATTGATTTCATTCCATGAATTATGGGATTTCTATACTGGCTTAGACCTTTATGCAACTAACTTAACCCCATTCGGATGATATATTGATCATGCTTTTTACTCAAAATTCCGACGAAAAAATAACTCCCCCCTCGCATAACTCCCCCCCTCGAATAAGTCCCCCCTCAAAAAATTCTGAGGAAAAAATAACTCCCCCGGGGACTTATTCGAGGATTTACGGTATGTAATTGGTACAAACCCTGTTCTAACATAACTAACGATGGCAAACCCTTCAAAAAAAAGTATTTAAATTTTTAAGTGTTTTTTCCAACCTGAATTTTCGAATTTTCGAATTTTTCCTGAAATTAATTTTCGAATTTCGAATTTAATTTTCGAATTTTCGAATTTTCGAATCTTTTTTGGCAATTTTCGAATTTTTTTGGCTATTTTTTGAATTTTTTCAAATAATTTTCGAATTTTTTTGGAAAAATATTGAATCTGAAGCTTTAAACACAGAATTTGGACTGTTTTGGAAGTGGCTAGGCAAACGTGCTAATCTACAATTAGATATGATTTATATCTTTGGCTGGCAGACAGCCAACTGAAAACTTGTGAACTGATTCACCACTCCACTCCATTTCATCCTGACTCCGAACCAGTTCAGTCAGCCATAAGTTCACTGCGGACTGCGGTTATGACGTCATGATGGAGTGTTACCACCAGAAAAATGTAGGGTGTAATGTCACCCGAGTATAGCACACTGAGCGTACTCAGTACATACAGTGCTAACTGCATGAAATATGGGTACTTCTCAAACCAATACTCAAAACCACTCTTATACTCCAGCGACATTACACCTACAATGAAATCTACCATAACCCATCTGAATAAAAGAACAAAAAAAAAATTTTCCATCATATTTATCAAAGCAATTTGATTAATATGATGAAAAATTTTTATGTTTGTTCTTTTATTCAGATGGAATATGGTAGGTTTCATTGTAAAGTGTAATGTCGCTGGAGTATATCTTTGATCACATCTCTTTTACTTATAAATATGTGCAGTTCCTATGGGCCGTCCCAGACACCTGTAAAATGCTCTGTGAAATGTCAAATGTTATGCAAAGTGTCTAAAGTCATGGAAATGCTGTGGAAAATGGCAAATATGTAAGCCATTTTTCCAGGGCATTTTCATAACTTTTGACACTTTGCATGACATATCACATTTTACAGGGCAGTTTACATTTCAACGTTTTTGGACGTTTTTTTCTGTTTTGTTTCGCTTTTTCATTAGCACCGTTTATAAATTGTTGTTGTATTTAGTACGTTGAACTTAAGAGTGCCTTGAATTGCCTGAAAAATTCGAAAAGTATTTTTGAATTTTCGAATTTTCGAATTTTCGAATTTTTTGAAAAATAAATCGATTTTTAAGTGTTTTTTCTAGAGGTGAAATAAAAATTCGAAAATTCCGGAAAAATTCGAAAATTCGAAAATGTTTTCGAATTTTCGAATCTTTTTTTGCCATCGTTAAACATAACACAGTCATTGTTTTTAACGTGTGTTCTGCGTTTCCCAGATCACATACCGCAGCTTTTATCATTTACACTCAATTGGGGGGGGGGGTATTTCGAGGGTGGGAAGGGGGGGGCGTTACAAATGCAGTGTGGCCATTTTGAGGGGGATATTTCGAGGTGGGTATCTCGAAGGGGGGGGGGGGGTTTCGAGGAAATACGGTAGGAATTTATGTGTTTGGTGTTTTGTGGCAAGGCTTTTCTGTGGGAAGCTAGCTGCAAGTGAAGCTGTACCATGCAATATCGCATTAAGCTGCGGCCTTCAGGATGCCACGCATTGGCGGAAAAGTTATGACCTCTGAATAAAAGAACAGGTCAAATAATAGGGCAGCTCAGATTAGGAGTTGTTTAAAAAGCATTTGTTTGAAGCTTGACTGAAACTTAAATAGTTTGGCCGAAAAGCTAAAAACATTCGACACCTAATTACTGTAAATAGGTCAGATTTCAATTTTTCAAAAAAATAAGATCACATCATTAGCTTACTGACTGAACGTTTTTTTTGTCGTGTAAAACGTGTGGCTATTAATATTCGTGAAATTATGTCAGTTTTCCCAATAAAGCATATCTTGCACTTTTGATAACATAAATATCACATCAGAATCATATTTATTTCTCTCACGTTTTCTAATGGATAACAATATTCATAATGTTCCCATCAATGAAAGTGTTCCGTATTCCCTATGCTAATCCAAAAGAGCATTCCTGTATTACAAAACTGTAACTGTGCATACCGTATATCCTCAAATAAGTCCCCCGCGAAAAGTCCCCTCTTGTGGATGTGAGGAAAAAATAACTCCCCCCTCGAATAACTCCCCCACTTTGATGGGTAGAAAACATTTCACTACACTTCACATTTACAAAAAACGTTTTATGTGGTTAATATGTAAATAAATATATGTATCATCTTGCAGCTAGAGTAATTACACTAACATTGATTTCACTGCTTGAATTGTGAAGTTTGTTTTCCTACAAATGATGAATGTTACCAAACTTACCCCATTTGTGCAGTAAATAAATCATAAATTTTACTGAAAATTCTGAAGTCAATAACTCCCCCTTGAATAGCTCACCCCACTCGAATAACTCCCCCACCTCAAAAAGTTCTGACGAAAAAATAACTCCCCGGAGGGACATATTTGAGGATATACAGTATACTCGGCGGAACATCACACTTAGTATGGAAACCTACCATAACCCATCTGAATAATGAACCAAAAATTATGCAGTCTTCTTCATAATAATATTTCGTTTTTACTGTGGAATAGTTTATTACGAAATTTCTCACAAGATGTTATTCATTACGTAAATTATGGTATTTAGGATTCTGCACATACTTTGCGGTGCGCCGAGTATGCCTAAATACTTTCGGTGGGAAAAGCTTACAAAAGCCTGCATGAATTGCAGATTGCAGCATCATGTTATACATAAAAAAGTGATAAAAAGTACAAAGGTTCTCTGATTCACTATATGATGGCACTTTTGTTGTCACAATTCTCATTTCTGTGCACTGTTTTTTGTGTTATCAGATTGAAAAAGTGAATTTGGAAACTTCATTTGCCTGCATATTATTGCCGATTTTATAAAATATTAAAAAGGTAAATTATAAAAATCCCAATATTCATTTTTAGACTAGTAAGTATTTACTCAGAAAATGACATCACTAAGCAGTAAAAAGACTGAGAAAACTGAACAAGTTTTATCGGATGGCACCAAAAGGACTACTACTGTGATAACCACGAAAAATGGAAATGAGACATTGATTGTTCGTTTTATTTTGGACCTTAGTTTTTCTCTCCTAATTTTTGTTTTATTTCACGACATTGTTACCGTATCTATTCGAATGGAAGGGCGCCGTACTATTTTTTGTCAACTTTTTACCTGCCGTTCTATTGGATTGGAGATGCACCTTCGAAAATCAGATGGTCTTTAATTACATCGCTAACCCATAACCATCTTTTCCTAATCTATAACCTAAGATACATTGAATGCTAGAGAAAAATATATTGTGTTGCTTGCTACAGTTAGGCAATTATCCAGTTTCACAAGGAAGTGTTATAGAATGCAATAGCAAAAATGGATGCAAAAAAGCAATTAAAAATCGTGTTTTCGAACCACTTTTTCAACCCAACAGGAAACCCGCACGGAAGACCGTTCTCCCAGCGGTCACACATCGATACGCACCGAGACGAAACGAGAATATCACAACGTATCCAAATCTAACACGAAAATCTCCGACACTGGGCCCAGTTCCAATTTGTCGAATAGGGATCAAGATACGATTTTGACGAGAGATTTTGATGATCACTGGAATAGGGCTTTCAAAGACAGCAGTAGAACGTTTGATGGGGCTGGGCAACATGGTGTTGAGAAGATCGATTTGGAGAAATTTAGAAAAGAGGTGTGTTGTGATAAATATTTGTAAATGTTGGTTACCTACCGTATTTCCTCGAAATACCCCCCCCCCCTCGAAATACTCCCCAAATTGAGTGTATAGGGAACGTAAACGCCAAAAGCTGCGGTTTGTCATTTGGGCAATACAGAACACACGTGAAAACAATGACTGTATTATGTTAGAACAGTGTATATACATATATATATACATACTTATACAAGTCTATAGAGTCTTATACATTGCGGTTTTTATGGCATTTTTCGACGTCTGGGTACGTTTCAAGCGACAATTTAGTGTTATACTGGGATTTCAAAAAATTTCTGGCCGAATAATACACCCCCCCCCCTCGAAATACCCCCCTCGTTTAACCCCCCTCAAAATTTCCACTCTGAAAAAATAAACCCCCCCGGGGGGTAATTAGAGGAAATACGGTAAATATATTTAAAAAAACATTTCTGCCATATTTGTGGTCTTATTCAAGGATATACGGATAATCGGTACCTCTGCAGTTAGGAAATTGCCAGAATAACAGTGCTGAGGGATTTGAAATACCTAATACAAAAGAATGATGCGAAGTTCAATGGTGAATTATGATATTCAAAAATGGTATCTGGTAAAAATGGCACCACGAATCATTTAATTGAGGGATTAAACAGGAAAAAACGATTTACAGGCACTTTCTGTTCACAATGTCAAACGTCAATTACACGGTGCTCCAAAATTGACACTGGATAAAAAACTGTGCGATTTCGCTCAAAATTGGGCCGAGCACCTTGCAAAATTGGGAGTATTGCAACACAGACCGAATTGCGATTACGGTGAAAATGTTTACATGTGCGCCGGTAGTATGCCCCTCACAGGTAATTTGATCAACTTTAAAAAAAATTAATTTATATTTTTAATTTTTTTTGCTTTTAGGCGAGGCAGTAGTGCAGAAGTGGTACGATGAAGTCGGTCAATACGATTTCAGCAACACATCGGCACCCCATTTACGCGCCGGTCACTTTTCACAGGTACGAATTTTACTATTGATAAATATTGGAAAACCCACCCAAATTTCCATGTTTCCAAAGTGTATGTAGATATTTCAGCAGTGGTGATGAAAAAATGCCACAGAAATAGCGCGCCAAGCGCCATGGCGCCATTTGGAAACAGGGTGCCAGGCGCCAAGGGCGCCAAAGAGAAAGAACACCAAGCGCCAATTGCGCCATGGCTTTATCAAAATGCCTTTATCAAGTGAAATATCAAATTCAAAAAGAAATTCTTCACTCTCTTCAGTCCCTCCACAAAACAAGTAATTTCACAATAATTTGCACTGGAAAATCATTGTAATTGATCGATTTGAAAGTGCTCTCATTTTCCATAATTATCAGTCAAATGCCAAATACAGGTGGTTTGGCACGGTTCAAAACAGTTCGGCATTGGCGCCGCCAAAAAAGAGCCAAATATCTATTATGTCGTTGCCAATTACAATCCAAGCGGCAACATCATTGGAAAATATAGAGACAATGTGAAACCTGTGAAAAAGTGAATTCATATTTCGATTTCCATGCAGTTTTTTGGTAATTTTTTTACCCACTTGTAATATATTTTGTACATACCTATTATACTACCGCATTTCCTCGAAATACCCCCAGGGGGTTTAGGTATATTTTCAGAGGGCAAAGTTTGAGGGGGTATTTCAAGGGGGCATATTCGAGGGGATTCAATAACCTTAATAATAATGTACCTTATTCCTGACGCGGGGAGTATTTCGAGGGGGGCTCGAAAAGACCTGGGGGGATTCAATAAAAGGTATGGGGGTAATTCAAGGCGGTATTTCGAGGAAATACGGTATTTCGGTATCGTCAATTGAATAAAAGTCTCATGTTAACCCATTATTCAGAAAAATTAATTTGATCCAATGAATCCAACTTCAAATTAAATTTTTAACTTTCATCTTAATAGGTACACTACCAATCCACTCGCTGCATATTGTTCTCAATTTTCAACAATTGCACATCGTAATCAGAGTTGTTAAAAGTACCGAACTTTTTTCAAAATATACGTAAACGTAAAGTATTTATTTTTTACTCACCCCTTGAGTACAGAAAACGTTAAGTATAATTTTTTTACTTTTACTCGTGAGTAAACGTGAGTAAACGTGAGTAAACGTGAGTTTCCCAGCAGAAAACGTAAACGTGAGTACTTTTGAAAAATGTCACCAAAGTTTTCCAGAAATTTCGCTCAAAATCACTCATTTTCATAACTTTTTGCCTATTTTACGCAATTTTGGACTATATATTTGGTTATATACTGCAAATCCTCGAATAAGACCCCCCCCCCGAATAACTCCCCCCTTGAATAAGCCGCCCTGCTGGCGGGGTGAGGAAAGAATAACTCCCCCTTGAATAACTTCCCCTCTTAGATAACTCCCCCCTCTGTTTAAAAGGATACAATATTATAAACTATACAAAAATAGTAGCCTATGGCAGCGACAGCAGATACATAATGTGTATGCAGTGTATACACATTGTGTTGTTGTTGTTGGACAGTGAAATACCTGAATTACACGAGTTGACAGACTGCGCCCATACAATAAATTCAGTTTGATTTTCTGAGGAAAAAATACCCCCCCCCCCCTCGAATAACTCCCCCCTTGAATGAGTCCCTCCTCGAAAACCTCTGACGAAATAATAACTCCCCCGGGGTCTTGTTCGAGGATTTAGGGTACCCATTTTCGACCAGTTTCCCATACTTTTAGCACATTTTCTCCCTTTTTATCCTTCTATGCCTTTAAAAACCTATATAAAAGACGATCTAGAATACGTTTTCTGTACTCGAGTACGTTCAAAAAGTATACGTAAAAGCGAGTACCGGAACTTTTTTCGGAGGAAACGTAAGCGTATTTACTCTTTACTCGAATACCTATACGTATTTATCGAGTAAAAGCAAATACGTTTTAACAACTATGATCGTAATTAGCACTTAGCATTTAGGTATTTATTAGAAAATTTAAGGTGTCAAACATATCACTAATGTGTTTACATCAATGGCTATTTGAGCGCTATTTGGGGTAACATTGGCGGAAAGTTTATCGTATTTGCTCAAATAATTCCACTGGGGAATTATTTTGTCAGAATTTTCGACCGTGTTGTATCAATTCATTCTACAACTTATGATTGCTTCACACAATAACATGGCGTCTATGTTCAGATTGTAAAATACAAACTGACCATACGCCTCAAGGGGGAATTTTTCGAGAGGGGGGTGTTTTTCCTCATTCGTCTTACAGGGGGGATTATTCAAGCGAAAGGTACATGCATACACTTGAGACAGGTAAGTGGCAGATGGTATATTTATAACCTTCTCTTCTATTGGAATTTGCTCTTCTAGTGGAATTAATTACCGCCTGTTGAAGCATCCAGCTAATGTGAAATACGATTGAAAAACTCCAACAATAAAAATGCATGAATTTTCTTCCAATGTCCAACAGAGGCAGTATGTTTATACATTCAATCAAACATAAACTCGGCGGACATGAAACGAATCAGCGATTCGGCCCTTCGTTACCAATGACGAATGTTTTTTAATTCGAACTTGAATGGACGGATTCCATTCGGTTCACGATAAATTTGATTCAATCCTACTTTTTATGCGATAACGATGTGAATTTGATAGACAAATCGTTATAGAAAGTCGGATTGTTAGGTCTTACGTAAGATCTTATCGTCGCAGTCCCGACAAATTCATTCAAAAAATCACGTATGAACTTACCGCTGCGTCCAAGTTACTGTTGCGTTTTATACGAACGAAGTAAAAGATGCATGATTTCCGTTCGCGTCAACGATAATGACCGCAGAATGCAATTAAGACAACACAAGTGTCAACTCGTGTGTGGGCTGCCATCAGCGACCAATTGCGGTCGCTTAATCGCATTCCGCAGCCATTTTTGTTGACGCTGACGGAAATCCTGCGTCTTTCATACTAGGTAACATTCTCGCAAACGGTAACTTGGACGTGTGCCAACTAAGAATATACGCAGTTGTACGAAAATTCCTTAGACCATTGACTTCTATAATGTCCGTCGAGTTTATGTATTTTATTGTTTACCGGTTTCGGATGAGCGATTTTGTGGTCTATTTTTATTGAACTCAAATTCAATGGGGGAGTTATTCTTAAAATTAATGACTCGAGCGGATTGAAACGGTTGAGAAAATGGCAGCGGAAATGATAAAAGTTGTGACGGGTTACGGAAAGCGATAAAACGACTCTATCTTTCACTTTTTCTAACTTTTACGTTTCCCTGGGTACAAAATCGGAAAATACTTGGTTTTACGTTCTCCATTTTTGGAAGTTTTAGAATTTTTAGAAAAATTCGAAGTTCGTATACTCTTTTTAGAAAAAAAACACTTAAAAGTTTAGGCACCGTTTTCCAGAGGGTTTGCCATCCGCATAGAGTAAAAATAGCTATTCTCTTTCACCTGTCTTACACGGGGAATAATTCAAAGACAATGTTATTCGAAGGGCAGAACTATCATTCAAAAAATAAATACACGTTAGGTTACTATCTATTTTTGTTAAGTTATTGAATGGGACCATGGCGCTGGCGCCATTTAATGGTGCCAAATGGCGCGGCACCATGGTGTCAAATGGTGCGGCACCCTGGTTCCATATATATGCGCACTTGTTCTGTGGCGCCATAAGCCCCAGCTTCTTTTTCCGAATGGCGCCATTGGCGCTTGGCGCCTTTCTTCTGGCGCTAGTCCATCACTACACGTCGCCCCAGTTCGCCGGTATTTTATGTACCGTATTACCTCGAATTATCCCCCCCTTGAATTGACCCCATCCTCGAATTAACCCCCCCTCAAAATGGGCTGGGGAAATAATAACCCCCCCCCCCTCGAAATACCCCCCCCCCCCTTCGGAATGATGTACGTCACGTACATAATAAATACGTCATGTATGCAATGTACATGATGTATATTAGTGTTAATTTACATTGCAGCTACACATAGACTAGTTTGTGTAGCTATCTACGTTTTTATGTCCAAATATATGCTGTTTGGACACATTTATTACCTGTTTTGGGTGTGAAAATGCCTACTATTTACTACGGTCCTCACGAAAATTTCTGAGGAAATAATAAAAAAAACCCTCGAATAAACCCCCCCTCGAATTAACCCCCCCCCCCTCAAATTTTGCTGGCGAAAAAATCAACCCCCATGGGCATAGACGAAAAAAGGTCAAAAATTCTGGCGGTGACAGTGAGTGACAGGCATTTTTGAGGCAGTGACACCAATATTTGTATATATATTTACCGTATTTCCTTGAAATACACCCAGGGGGCTTATTTTTTGAGTGTAATTTACAAGGGGGGGGGGTATTTTCCAGGATTTTTTCATCTCCCAGTACTTAGGTATTCCTTGCAAGTAACATATGCAGAAGTAGAAAAATGCAACAATAACTGACATGTATAAGCATCTCAGGGGTTCAGTGAATTTGTACCCCTCCACGGCTTCATATAGATATTTAGTAAAGCACTAAATACAGTAGATGGTATACGCCCTGCCCTAACATCAGGGGTCTCCAATGAGGGGGGGTTACTCCCCCTCCACAAACCACCCAGCTATCTATCTATCCAGGAGGCAAATTTTTTGGCTACTATCCCCTACCCCCCACTAGGGTTCAAACGGTATCCGGATCCCGATCCCGTGAAATTCCGGGATTTAGCAATCCCGATCCCAATCCAGAAAATTTTCAAATCCCATCCCGATTACGATCCTGAGAAACTCCCAAGTCCGGGATCCCGATCCTGGAAAAATAAGTGGAAATAATAAAAAGTGAAAAATGAAATTTTTGCATGAAAAAATGTGAACACAAACCCCCAGCGTCCATTTTATGCCAATTTTCTGGCATCCAACAGTGTTTTGAGACCTTTATGAACAACTGTAGATGCCAGAGCATTGGCCAAATTCTCTATCCCAAGACCCCAATCCCGATCCCAAAAAATTCCAATCCCGATCCCGATCCCGTCAACCCAATTGCGGTACATGTCGATCCCGATCCCGATCTCGAAATCTCAAAAAAAACAATCCTGATCACGATCCCGATCCCGAAAAGTCAATCCCGTTTGAACCCACCTATCACCCACCCCCAAATCGCCCAGCTACCTACCTATCCAGCGCGATTTTTGAGAAATTTTACCCAAATCATTCCTCAAAATCGCTACTTTTCATGCATTTACCATATTTCCTCAAAATACCCTCCGTGGGGCTTATATACCTATTTTTAGCATTTTTCACCTACTTCTCCCTTTTCTTTCTTCTGCACCTCAAAAAAGCCTATATATTGAACCCCCGCGAAACCCTCCCCCAACCCCGCCACCCCTCCAGAAAAATTTTCAGCTATCTATCCCTCTTGAGGAGCGATTTGCTATGTGTCCAACCCCCGGAGTGTCGAAATCTAGGAGACCCCTGCCTAACATAACTCAGTCATTGCATTTAATGTGTGTTCTGCAATATACAGATCACAAACTGCAGTTTTTGGTCGATTAATTAATGATCGATGTCACAAAATGGTCACAACTGCATAAATGATCGATGTCAAAAAATTCTGCGCACTGAAAAATTATCATTCTCACAAATACACAGCTGAAGGAAGTGAAAAACGAAATCCGAAAAGCTATGGGAAGATGCTTTTACATTCCCTGCAATGCTCACCTCTCCGTGTGTTTGTGTACATCAAAACGATTTGAATTTTTACTCCCACTGGCTGTGTGCAAAAGGGGCAGGCGAGCCGTTTTTATGTGTGTCAAATGCTAATTTGGCGCCACGCTATTTGCTTGCGCTTCTACCTATTTATGGAATTCTCAAAATGGATTCTCAAAAATTGTGCCCTTAGCCGTTGCTCTAAAAATGTGGCGGTGATTGTCACCGCGATGACACTTCATTTTCTTGCGGTGACATCGAAAAAGCAGGCGGTGACAATCACTGCGTCACCGCCACATTTTTCGTCACTGCCCATGGGGGTATTTCGAGGTAATACGGTACATTAAATACGTTTACTCGGCGGAACATCACACTTAGTATGGAAACCTACCATAACCCATCTGAATAATGAACCAAAAATTATACAGTTTTATCATCAAACTATTTCGTCTTGACTATGGAATAATCAATTATGAAATTGATCACAGGATTTTATAAATTCAATTATGGCAGGATTCTGCACATACCTTGCTGTCCATCGACACGGAGTATCGTAAAACGAAATACGGTATTATGATTAAAAACTGCTAAATTTTTGGTTCATTATTCAGCTGGGTTACGGTAGGTTTCCATACAAGTGTGATGTCTACCGGGTGCCAGTCCCAGACCCTGTAAAATGTCAAATGTCATGCAAAGTGTCAAAAGTCATGTGTTTGCTATTTAACAGGGCATTTTACACGACTTTTGACACTTTGCGTGACATTTGACATTTTACCAGGCATTTTACATAACTTTTGATACTTTACATTACATTTTACATTTTACCGGGCATTTTACATGACTTTTGACACTTTGCATGGAATTTTACATTTTACATGACATTTTACATTTTACATGTTACATGACATTTTACATTTTACATGACATTTTACAGGGTCTGAGACTGCCCCCGGGTATACATATTTCATCACGTAAATGCGCGCGCAATTTCGCAAGGCATCGGCCCCCAACCCGACGCCATAGAAACAGAGCGAATGCAAATGGCTGACAACAATACTCGCAATGGTTTTGAGCGTGACTTACATTCTGCGTGTCATGGAGAAAACAATGGATGTTCACTGTATAATGACATCTTGGGCTTGAAATTGGGTAATCTATTTGACCGTAATATACCTATTTCGTTATAAATAGGATTCAAACTGCAGACAGGTAATTTATAGGGTTTTTGTTTCTACTTGACAAGTTTGCCAGTGTATTTGTGGCTGCTTAGAAGCTACTCATCATTTTTAGATCATTTTTAAAAGCTAAGACCGTTTTACAGAAACCTTTCAACGCAATCAGACTAAAAATGGACCTGAGAATTTGCACATTGGTTCTGGCCATTTTCATCGCTCACTGGGAAGGTAAATTTGGCAATTTTCCAACAATTTATTTGTCTCAATGTGGCTCTGGATTCCGAAACTGATAAATCGGTATCAATCGCATTTGAGTTTACCAAAATGAATCATTAATTGGCCCTGTGCCATTACGCATGTAAACCCATCACGCATGTAGACCCGGCACGCATTAAACTATACATGACATGCTGAAAATAAGCAATAAAACAATTGTGAAAATTAGCAACTTTGGCTGAAAATAGCTGAAAAGCACTGCAGATAGTTAGATAGCCAGGCAATTTGTGGGGGTGGGGCTGTTCAGGGGAAAGTAGCCAGAAAATGCCTCTGGGATAGATAGATAGCTGGGCGGTTTGGGGTGGGGTTACGCGCCCCCTTTCTTACCCCTGCAGGTATAATGTGTCTATAATGGGTCTACATGCGTAATGGGTTTACATGCGTAATAGCCCTGACCCCATTAGTTGACTGATCCCTAATTCCAGTGAACTCAAATGCATTCAAAACAGATTAGCGGCCCACACACTAGTTGATACATGTGACTCAAGTCAACTGGTCTGTGTCAACTCAGATTTCGGCTTCACGTATCGCAGAGCGATCTCCAAATGCATTTGCCGTAATATTTTTTCAACATTGCCGCATGTGCATGAGATCGCTGTGCGACACGTGAAGCCGAAATCCGAGTTGACACATACAAGTTGACACACGTGTGTCAACTAGCGTGCGAACCACCATAACGACCGTTGGTGTCTGTCAACTAGTATGCGCCGGTCAATTCAAATTGTCAACTTGTAACGCAGAGTGCACAGCGGTCACTTGTCACAAATGCGATGTGGCAAATTTCGCAAATGATGGCGCCTGCGAAAGTGGTTCTTGTACGGGAGCATTCTGCTTGACTACTACTACTGGTGAGTGGCTTTGATGTTTTCCGATGGGAAGTTCTGTTATAACTGGATGACAATAAGTTTGGACTACCGTATTTCTTCGAATTATCCGCGTTGAATTGACACCATCGAAATTCCCCCAGCAAGCTGAGAAAATCGAGCGTTATCAAGCTGAGGAAAAAATAACCGCCCCCTCGAAATACCCCCCCGTCTTGAATGATGTAATTACATCATCTATCCTATGTATGCCTAAGTAAATCCTGTTTTGTCACATTCATTACCAGTTCGGAGTATGCAAAAGCCTAATTAAGCCACCTCGAATTGACCGACATTCAAAATTTGTTGGCGAAATATTAACCCCCCTGGGGGTATTTCGAGGAAATACGGTATACTCTGCAAACAGAACAGTATACAAACGAACGTATCTTTTATGCTTTTCACGGCAACGCAGCACTTAAATATATGTACCAATCTCAAAAAAGAAGAGTTTTTTTCCGGCATGGAACAATTTTTGAATAATTTCAATTATTTTTATAATGACACCATGATAGTGTACTGGAACCAGATATCGAAACTCTGATAATGTGTGCGTGCCACCGAACCCATGAATATCACACACTCATTCAAATACAATCCCCCTTCCACTACCGTAACCCAAACCCCCATCCCAACCCAAACTACCATAACCCCCCAAATACACAGACGGTGTAGCTTCCGCAAGTTTCGGCTGCACGGATGGTACATTCACAGATGGCCAATGCGAAACTTCGGATGGAATAAAGCAGTGCCCCTGCGCTTCGTCGGATCACTGCAACACCAGTGGCGCCAAGAAGAATGGCGCTGGCGCCATGAAAATGGAGTTTGGCGTTGGCGCGGTTTTGGGGGTTATTGGGGTGATTGGAATGCACTTGAGGCCGTGAAGTGAATATGGCGCCACACGCGCTGGATGTCAACTGAATTTGTGTCAACTGAATTGTACTGAATAGTGTTATTTCAACTTTCCTATCTGATAGAGCATCGTTAATTTTACGCCATGCCATACAATTTTTTCATTGTTTCTGTTAAGTGTGACGCATTAAAAATTTCTTGTTATGTTGTTTAGTTGACATTGAGTTGACACAAATTTTCGATGTCAACTAGCGTGTGTGGGGCGTGGGCCCAATGATGTGATCGCCTTATTTGAATATTTTTTGTAGACTTTTTCTTCGCAAAGGAATTCAATTTTTTTCTGATCTCAACATAATTGGGGTTTGTAATTCTGATAAGAAAATTCTGCTATTACGCAATGTTAAAGTTTTAGGGACCGCGAAAAGAACATGACTTTACAGGGTTCGCAACTATCCCGTAAAGTGACATGCCAATTGTCAAATTCCATGCAGTGTCAATCAAAATAAAAAGTAAACCAGAGTTGTTAAAAGTACTGAACTTTTTTCAAAGTAAACATAAACGTAAAGTTTTTTTTACTCGCGGCTGAGTACAGAAAACGTAGAGTAATTTTTTTTACTTTTACACCACTACAAAATGTGAGTGAATTAATTTTTTCACATAATTGACTTAAGTTTTTTTAAGTGGGTGTTTATTCGCACAGAAAACGTAAAAGTGAGTATTTTAATTCACATAAAATGTGAAACCGAGTATTTTCTCCATAGAAAACGTAGGTCAGTATTTTTCCAATTTTTACAGTGGAACACATCAAATATGCGTCTTTTTCTCCTGATAAGAATTTCTTGGGAAAATATCCAACGTTTGTCACTTTCTGTATGCCAAAATGTCGCTTTCTATGCCCCGTTAAATACGTTTTCTGTACTCGCGTACTTAGAAATAGTACGCGAGTAAGTGAGTAGCGGTATTTTTTTTTGGGGGGGGGGGAAACGTAAACGTATTCGAGTAAACGTATTTATCGACGGAACGTAAATACCTACGTTTTCAACAACTATGACGAAAACATGACTAAATACTTGGTAAATTATGATGTGATACAGCGTGTGGGACTCGCAAATATGTTAATACTAGGGTGTCAAAAAAATTTTTTTACGGAAAACGGAAAGGTAAAATTTTTTCACTTTACGGAAAACGGAAAGGTAAAAAAAAAATTTCTGCCGGAAAACGGAAAGGTAAAAAAAAAATTTCTGCCGGAAAACGGAAAGGTAAAAAAATTTCACTCAGCGGAAAACGGAAAACGGAAAGGTAAAAAAAAATTGTCAGCCGGAAAACGGAAAACGGAAAAATGAAATGCCGGAAAACGGAAAACGGAAAGCAAAATTTTCACGGAAACGGAAAAAAATTCAGTGAAATTAGCACAGTAATAGACAATTTTGCAGAAGGAAAACCTGCATGCAGGTTTGCCTGTTTGGCTTTGATTGTGGTAGCTGTACATTCTGCTACTATGGATCATGCCTGTAACTTCACTTGTAGTTCAAGCTTAACTGAACCAACAAAAAATCATCAAAAAGTAGCCATAGTGGCCATAGGAAAGGAAACACTACGACAATTTCACAGTCTAGAAGCAGTGGGAATCACTGATGACCCCTATGCAATTGATGACAACATTGCAGAGGAGATGATAATAAATAGCATAAAATTCAACGACAACAAACGATACTATATTGACTGGCCGTATAAAGAGAGTATCAGTGACCTGCCCACAGGAAAAGCAGAAGCCTTGGTGCGGTTTAAATCACTGATAAGAAGATTCAACAAAGATCCAAACTTATTCGAACAATACCGGAAAGTTTTGGACGACCAACTAGAAAAGGGAATAATTGAGATCTGTGACGACAAAACAGACAACAAGGGGATTCATTACCTGCCACACCAGCCAGTAATCATGCCGGGCAAATCGACATCATGCAGAATCGTGTACAATGGGTCGACAGGTAAGCCCAGTTTCAACGAGTGCCTTTTTAGAGGACCAATTACAACACCATTAGCACTGGGCCTACTCCTGAGGTTCAGGGCATGCAATCTAGCATTAATTGCCGATATTGAAAAGGCATTTTTGCAAATAGGATTGCATGAGCAAGCTAGAGACTACACACAATTATTCTGGCAGAAAGATGCCTCAAAACCAGTAACTGAAAATAACTTAATAGTACTTCGTTTTAAATGCGTACTGTTTGGACTTGTCTGCAGCCCAGCAATTTTGGGAGCAGTCATAAAAATACCATTTAAATGTGACAATAAACAACATGAATGAATATGAAGAAAATGAAGGGGAACAAAACCAGTTGGCAATGATAATAAACAACATTTACGTCGATAACTTCATCATGAGTGTCACGAATGAAGTTGAAGCTTTAGAACTATATTACAAAGTCAAAGCTTTATTTAACAAATGTTCTTTGAACATGAGGGAATGGCTGTCAAACTCCAGATCAGTCATGAATGAAATAGCAGAGAACAACAGGAGTCCAAAGGTGAATAAAATTGTCGCAGTAATGGGCATGAAATAAAATCACTGAACAGACATGCTGGCAATATCAACACCAAAATTGCAAATTGACAGCATCACAACACCAACCAGACAAAACTTGAATAAATTATTGGTGTCAGCAATCAGCATATGACCCAATTGGGTTCACAGCACCTGTTTCATTGACCCTGAAATCCCAGTTGTCAATGCTGCTCCAAGAGACAAAAACAACACAATGGGATGAGCCAATTGAAGATAAATACAGATTGGAAAAACAATGGAAAAATGCCAGAAAGCTGAAAATCAAGCCAGAAAATGGAAAAATGGCCTGGTAAAACGGAAACGGAAAGGTAAAAATTTTTCAGCCGGAAAACGGAAAAATGGGCCGGAAAAACGGAAACGGAAAGGTAAAAAGTTTTCAGCTGCCGGAAAACGGAAAACGGAAAGGTAAAATTTTTTCGGCTGCCGGAAAACGGAAAGGTAAAAAATTTTCGGCTGCCGGAAAACGGAAAGGTAAAAAATTTTCCTGCGGAAAGGCGGAAACGGAAAACGGAAACGGAAATTTGACACCCTAGTTAATACGCATTTATCGTGTTTTCCACTAATGATTAATAGATTCAAAAACCTTTTCTAACACTTGCTGCAGATTGTGTCTTAACTGATTTTTTTGCCTTAAATTGTTTGTAAAATTATGTGAATGAAGTGGCGATATGGAAAAACAAATAAATCCCAAATAAAACAACAACCTTCAAACCATTGTAGGTAGGTATTTCATTTTGAAACGTGGAAAGCAAAAATCTACGCAAACACAAAGGGAATTTTGGCAAATAAACTTCAAACATCTATTGCAAATAATATGTATGAGGTGACTAAGTTTCTATAATTTACCACAAAACATATAGGTATCGGGTACTTCTTTACACGAATATGTACACAGTTGCATCTAAGGTCGATTTGCATGTGCAAATTCAGATTTGCAAAATCATATCCAACTCGGAAGGTTGCCCACACAAAAGCAGAGGCTTATCGGGGCCCACACACACTAGTTGACATCAAAATTCATGTCAACTAAATTTTGGTTGATTATGTGATTTCAACTTTACTATGTGATGGAGCATAGTTTTTTATAATCACACTTGGTGCCACTCCCAGACCCTGTAAAATGTCAAATGTCATGCAAAGTGTCAAAAGTAATGGAAAATGGCCTGCAAAATGGCAACTCGGTTGCCATTTTATAGGGAATTTTCCATAACTTTTGACACTTTGCATGACATTTGACATTTTACAGGGCTTTTTACAGGGTCTGGGAGTGCCCTTTCATGTCACACTTGATTTAGATTGTTCTGTAAGTGTGACGCTTAAAATTATTTGTTTTATTTAGTTGACATAAATTTGCGGTGTCAACTATATGTAGGCCCATTGTGGACAAATTTTGTGGCGCAATTTTGCGAATAGTTTTACGTATGCAAATGTCGACGCGCTTACATACTCACATTGAAAAAAGTCTTAAGTCACCTGCGGCCTATGAAACAGACAACCACAAACGATATTTGTTTTGTTGTGTTGAAAAAATCTGAACAATACACAAAAGTGCCAGCCTCAAAACTTAAAAAAAATCAGAAAATCTAAAAACAATTCTACCGGCACCAGCAATCAACAGATTCAGGCTTCAGTACAAAAATTGGAAAGCAACTTATTGTCCTTTTGGCGCTACGTATACCGGGAGCAGTCCCGCAGCCTGTAAAATGTCAAGTCAAGTGTGTAATGTCAAAAAAATTGACAAATTTGTATGACATTTGACTTTACACTTTACAGGGTTTGGCACTGGCAGCTAGTTGACTCCAAAATTTCCAAAGCTCATAAATATGTTTTAAATACATTTCAGTATACCGGAATAAGGGGTCGGTCAACTATTGTAGATGGAGATATGAAATTTGGTATTCCATCAATTAAAATCTATTCAAAAAAGATTTATCAGCTTTTGATATTTCCAGTGTCAACTATGTAGTGACCATTGTGACGGATTGTGGCAAATAGATCAAGAACATACCATAATTCCACGTTCAGGAAAACATTTGTTCAAGTATCCCCTGATTGTGTAATTTGATAGGAATATCAGAATTTCAAAATTCAAACAAATTCTAATGGAATGGAAATCGGAGATATCGATTGATTTTGAAGTCGATCTTAAAAATCAGCCATCAATAATCACTTTCCATTCCCCGCGATTGCTAAAATCGGAAAAATATGGTATTTAGTATGGCTAAAAGGAAACAAAAACGTGACAAAAAAACGGTTTTCTATGTTACACAACAATATAATTGATCACAGTGTTTTTCAGAAAAATCAGACAGAATTTAGCTACAAAAAGAAAAATGTGCATCAAAAGTGTGAAGTCCAAAACAAAAAAGTAACAAAAATTGGCATATGTTTAAAAATATTGACTATCGGTATTAATTGATAATACGCATGGAAATGCCTTTCACAAACTAATATTTATAGTTCAAAATGAAATTGTGGTGGCTGAAAAAGAAAATTCATTGACCATGATAATGTCTATCACTAAACGTTTTTACCCATGTGAAATCTAATTTTAATACTACAGTAAAAATCCCGATTGCTGTAACGAAAACAAACCCTTTTTACATTTTTTACCTAACCTAAAAATGGTACCCAATGAATTTCAGGCAACTAAAAATACAATAAACAATGAGCATTGTCAAGGCAAACTAATTAAAAATGAGTTTCAAAAATACTACCCACCTAAACTGGTGGCAAATATAAATGGGAAATCAGGTACCTCATTTTTCATAACTATCTCACAGGAAAACGTGCAGCCCAATATGGCTGCCATTTGATGTGGGGCTGCCCACAACATTTGCCTGCATATATGCCAAGTGGCACCCCCTGGCACCCCCCTGTTCTGCTGCTACAGATTGATGAATGTTTTTTTCCAATATAAATGGGAATTTTCAAAAAACACACAAAATACAGCTGCAGTAAAGTGCACAGCCGATTTTTTTGTGTGCTGCCAACACAAGCAATGAATGCACTTGTGTTGGGTCCTTTTCAAATAAAATAAAAGTTACTTATAGCTTTCCCACAGCCATATTTTGACTGCTAGTAAGTTGGGAGTATAATTTGGCCCCTGGTCCACTCACACCCACAAAACTTGCCCCCAGCAAGCAGGCATGGACCACAAAAACATGACAACAATGATTTTAAACTTTGTGATTATCAAAATTGTAGTTGTGATTGAAAAACTGTGATTTTCAATTTTCTGGACATGACCTCTTCATTTGTTTATCCCAGTCACACTAGATACAGGGCACATTGCCCATTGGCCCCTATAGGTTTTTATCAAATAATTAGTGTCCACATTGGATGGGCACAAGTATTTTGTCATTTGTGTCAAGACACTGCAGGCGCCAGACACGCTGTCAGGGGAGTGCCCCCTCTACACAGGGCCATTTTCATCATTGGCTATAAAAAATACTTGAATGCAAAAATGGAGCCCAGGAGCAGCCAGATGTTGCCCCTGAAACCAAACAAGCCAATTCTGGCCCCCATGTGCTCCATGAATAGCTTGGGATAGTGGATTGTTCACTTTTTCAAAGCTACGTTTTTCTCCAAAAAAAATTTCATGTTTGATCAACAATGCCACCATTGTGTGGGGCTTCCGGGGGTTCTGACTGGGTAGAAAAGTTGCACATGATTACAATCTACCAATGTCAAAAAAACTTTTTGGTCTCAAATGTCCAGAAAAAAATTTATCAATAATTTTTGTTTCATCAGGAACAAAAATTTGTATGGAAGTTCCATTTATATTTGCCAGAAAAAAAACATGAAAATTTTTTTTTCTGCATCAAGGGTGGCTTGAGGGGGGTGTCCCCTAGGTTATATATAGTAAATACGTAGGGGCACCCTCACACAAGATGAAAGCCTAACAGCTTGCATGTGGGATTTGTAAAATACAATTAAGTGATTTTCCCGTTTATATTTTCCACCAGTTTACGTATTTGCTTGAATAATCCCCCTGGGGATTTATTTTAACCGCCAGACTTTTTTTGTGGGGGAACTATTCTGTGGGAGGAATTATTCAATTTTTATATTACCTATCAACACAGTTCATGAAATGTGTTGTTAATAAAATAACATGCCATTTTTTTGTTCAAATTGGACACAATAAATTAATCATATTCCCATAGTTAAGGATTTATTTTTTCACGCTCATCTGACAGGGGAGGGGTTATTCAAGAAAGGAAATATTCAAGGGGGGATAATTCAAGCAAACACTATACACTCTCCTACATATTTGTCAAAATGTGTAAATATTATGTGCTATACAGTTTTTTTTCAATTTAAAGGTTGCAAATATTGTGACATGGTAGATGACAAAAATAGGATAAACTCTGTAATCAAAAATTATTTATTACTACCTACAGGAATCTTGATTATTTGAATGTGCCATGTTACAGCCATCTCCACGGCTGGTGCCAGTCCCAGACCCCGTAAAATGCCCTGTAAAATGTCAAAAGTCATGTAAAATGCCCCGGAAAATGGCAAACGTACGTGTGCCATTTTACATGACTTTTTTACATTTAGTACGAGCTTTGGAATTTCACAGGGTCTGGGATCTTGTCCTTAAGCTTGGTGCCAATTCCGCAAGCTGACAAGTCAAAAAATTAGAAAGTGGCAAAAAAGTGATTAGCGGTAAGTTAAGTGACAAGTGAACTTTTGCGTGACGAATATTATGTTTACAAATATACTTGCCACTGAAAAAGTTTAGTTATCACTTCATTTAACATTTCGTGGCACTCACAGACCCTCCACAATGTCCTGTAAAATGTTAACTTCGTTTGCCATTTTACCGAGCATTTTACACGACTTGGTATTTGAACTTTTGCATTTTGGCACCTGACTTTACTTTTGACTTTTCTTGGCATATTGCCAGTTTGCGGAAGTGGCGCCAGCAAGACCTCACAAAGGTCGCAAGTCAGTGTTTCGTCTAATTAAATGTGGAGTGAAAATTTAAATTACACATCGATCTGAGCTGTCGTCATAGAAAAAGTAATAGATTTATAATTCAGTAATGTAGAATTAGTCGTCTGAATCAGATAATCGTGAAATGAACTAATTAATGCCAAAAATTAATTAGAGCGAAAAAAGAATAAGTATTTGGCTATTGTCCAATAAAAAATTACCGCTATGAATCCAGGTGGGCGTGCACAACAACGTCGCTCAGGCGATTAGCTGAAATTGCGACAAAAATAAGCTTTTTTAAAAAGTCTATCGACTTTCCAAAGTGGCAATTATTCGATCGGAGTTAAGACACGGTCAAGCGGAGATTATTCAATAATTGATTTTGCCTCTTCCCACGCCAAGCGAATAATGTGTTTTAATTTGTAACCGATCAAGTCAAGTGACAAATGCAGACGCATTTACTTGTAACTTGACAATTCACTGAGTTGACATCAAATCACTACAATCGGCAACAACCAGAAAAGTGTCTCTCAAATGAGATCCCATGACCACCACACAAAAAAATAAAAAAAATAAATTCACTTACGTTTGGCCGCACCGTCGTTTATATTGTCCTCTGTTTCCGCGTGGGTGTCTTCGACACTGGAGGAATTCTGAAAATTGAAATTTGATTTTAGTTGACAATTTTAGTACTTATTTATTGTAACCGAAATTATTTCTACCGCTAACGAAAACGGAACTTCATAAGCATGCAGGGAGCAGGGGGGGGGGGTTATTCGACAAAAAAGTTTTCGATTTAGATATCCAATTGTGTCTATGCCCACTAGTTGATTGAACTTATAAATACAAAGTTCAACCAACTAAATACATACTACACTATTTAGTTTTTGATCAAAATAACGAAAACTCATAAATCACACCGTGAACACATTTGAGTTTACTAGAATGAGTCAATTGCAGTTGACGGACACTTCATTCCGGTAAACTCAAATGGGTTCAAAGATTTGTGAGATTACATTTCAATGTCTTCAGAAATGCGTTCGAATAAAAAAGAAATAGACTTATTTTGGGGACAAAACAAACGGGGAAAAAAAACCCATACACCCAAAAACATGCCCAAACAAAGGGAAAAAATTGAAATGCCATTCACAGGGATCAGAGTTTTTTTCAACTAGCCAATGTTTATATAACAACATTTTTTTCGGTGACCCTATCCAAGAATAGTATCTGCAGAAAATCGACAACCCTCGTGAATGGCACTATTGTGCCCACACACACTAGTATTCACCCTGACTTCGGTGAAAAGCGAATTTTTATCAAATGCAAATTAATCATCTTGGTGGAATGATTTAATTTAATTGAAATTTGAATTAAAAGAAAGTTTAAATTTGAAAATTTGAAAATCAAAACACATAAAGCATACAATAAGAGTAGGCTGAATGTCGCCATGTGGCCATTTCAGTTTTCACATCAGTCACGGTGAAAACTAGTGTGTGTAGGGCCATTAAAAAAATAAAAAAGATCCACTTTTGGTGTTCCCGTAATTTGCGTCTGCTGCGCCGACTCAACCGATGGCAGATTTTCGCTTTTGCTCGCCGTCGTGACGCTCTAAAAAAGCCGAAAATAAATTCGATTGAAAAGCTATAGAATAATTTGATAAATAATCTATTATTGAACAAAATTGAAATATAAGTGCCCGTGAGCTCAGTGAGGAAATAAAAAAGCCGTGAAAAAAAAGAGAAATATTTGAAGAATATTTATTTCGAGCTCACTTTTAGACCGATATATCGCATTTCTTCGAAATACCCCCGGGGTCCTATTATTTCTACAGCTTGCTCAGACCAGGTGCCAATCCCGGACACTGTAAAATGCCAAATGTCATGCAAAGTGTCAAAAGTCATGGAAAATGCCCTGCAAAATGGTGAACGAGTTGCCATTTTGCAGGGCATTTACCATGACTTTTGACACTTTGCAGGACATTTGACATTTTACTGGGTCTGGGACTGCCCCCTGGGGGTATTTCGAGGTGGTGGGTTAATTCGAGAAAATACGGTATGCATGCGATGTTTGCGATATACCTATTCACCGATTTCTTCTTTTGAAACTTTTGAAGCTTTTGAAACATTTACTCACTGAACTCGTTTACTGAGGCACTTAATTATAATCCGACCAGTCCCGAACTCTGTAAAATGCCATGACGTCAAGTGTAAAATGTGAAATAAAGTATGTCAAGTGTAAAATATTCGGCAACACAAAAAAGAAAATTCATCACACATTTTACACGACTTTTGGTAAATTTGTCCGACATTTGCCATTTTACAGGGTACGGGACTGGCCCCCGAAAAAAAGCATTCACAATTTCTACGGTCCAATAAAACTAGAGATAGAAAACAGC
Organism: Sphaerolaimus hirsutus; assembly: GCA_964036195.1. Taxonomy (NCBI): domain Eukaryota; kingdom Metazoa; phylum Nematoda; class Chromadorea; order Monhysterida; family Sphaerolaimidae; genus Sphaerolaimus; species Sphaerolaimus hirsutus. The sequence continues at coordinate 21,325,967 of OZ038453.1, read as the reverse complement.
AAATTTCATGCCCATAAGCACTGCAATTCATGCAAAGGAAAAACCCCGGGAAAAGTGACCAAAATTATAGAAACACGAGGGATATGTGGGGGAAAGAAAATTTGATCTATTTCTAGGAAAAATAGGTGTCAGAAATCTGAACAATACCTTCACAGTAGACCAAAGATTCTGGAGCAACGACTGAAAGTGGTAAAGTTGTGAAGTGGAGAAAAATGAAACTTTTTTAGCTGGACGACAGTAAATATAAGTTCCATTTATAGCCATTTATGGATGGGCAGAACGCTATACAATGAGTGCTACCATATTTTGATGATTAAGGTTACCTGAAAAATTGTGCACCAAATTTACTAAAAGTGGGAGACATGTGATCTGATGAGATTTTTTTTTTATGCCTGTTCGTTTATTCATGTTGGATATGGTAGATTTCATTTGTAAGGTATGCCGTCGGTAGACTATATTTGTCACCGCTATCACAAACCAAATAGCTGCGAAAACATCATGTGGGCTAAATCGGCCTTTGATTTCGGGATTGAGACTTTCTCAATTATCAAACTTTGAGAAATTCTCAGCAATTTTTGATACTTTTTCTGTCACTTAACAAGATCTGCATCGATCATTTGTGTTCTGCAGATCATGGAATTTTTGGAAATGTGTAGCGAGATTAGAATATTATGAGTACCGTATTTCCTCGAAATACCCCCCTCAAAATTCTCACTCTGAAACAATCACCCCCGGGGGGTATTTCGAGGAGATACGGTATTCAAAATACTGAATCTTCTGCTTTCAAATAGTCATATGTATAAAATTCGATGGTTTGTCAAGTGCCAAGTCATATTAAAAATACATAACACAGTTCAAGTCGATCGATAGACAAGATATTTCGATCGACAAAAGGTAAAATTAGAAAATTCACAGCGCGGAATTTCTCAATCCAAAACGCCCACTAATCCGCACGTCACAAAGTCAAGTCAACACTCAACAGGCCCCACAATATCACTCGTCACTTGTGACAAAGTTCCCAAAAAGCACTCGTCACTTGTGACAAAATTCCCAAAAAGCACTCGTCACTTGTGACAAACTTCCCAAAAAGCACTCGTCACTTGTGACAAACTTCCCAAAAAATACTTGTCACCCAACCTGTCTTTCTCCCTCCACATGAACATCGGGCTGCGAACCGGTGCCTTTTGAAGTGTGTTTTCTATCTCCCCGCAATTTTCCGTTTTTCTCAGCCGATGTAAAATGGCTGGCGAATTGCAACGCCTCCGCACTGCTTTTAGTTGACAAATTTTGTAATGCGCCAACTGAAGGCGCCCTTTGACGGTGACCTGGGGATATTGGATGATGTGGGTGATGGGGTTCAAACGTCGGAGGATATTTGGACATATAAACCCGCCTGACATGTAGCCCCGGTCGACATGTAGGCCCGCTGGACATGTAGCGAGGGCATACATGTCAAGCATAAATAAATAAATAAATCGTAAAAAATACATAGTATTTATGTTCTAAAAGTGAAATGTGATAAATGAAAGGTGTTTATTTTTCATTTCTTTACTTACTTTTCACTTTTGTTACCTCTACAAGGTGAAAAATGGCAGGGAAAATATTTTTACCTGTCACTTTTTACTCTTTAAGGCAATGAACAGTGATAAGTGGAGTCCAAAATGTTCGTCCCCGCTACATGTCCAGCGGGTAGAAATACATGTCGACCGGGTCTACATGTCGAGCGGGTTTACAGGCACAGGACTCCTCTCCAGGAACTCCGAAGCGATCCCGCAAATTTAAAGTTCAAATATCATGTAAAATGTAAATAAAATTTTTAAAAGAAAAGACCATTACTGAAACACTTTGCATAACATTTTACATGACATTTGATACGCAGTTAATTTTTTTGATTCTTTTTTTTCACAAATCTATAACTGCAAAATAACAACCGAGACACCGAACCCACCACTGGATTCAAATTCCGGCCCGGTGTCATTCGAAAACGTGCCCGGTTTACCCGGGACCGCGTCGCCGCGCAGAGCGCCCGATGCACTGTGCCTGAAAAAAGAAAAGTTTTTTTTAATTTTAAGACCAACATTTGAAAATATTTCGGTGCATCGATCACTGACAAGATGGAATTTCTATTCCCGTATTTCTTCGAATGGAACGGCATACCTCCAATAGAACGGCACCTCCAATAGAACGGCAGGTTTTAGCACGTTGTTGCTCTCACGAAAACAATAGAACCGCAGCCTCCAATTGAACGGCACCTCCACTAGAACGGCAGGTATAAGTTATGTTGGGAGTGTGCCATAACAAAAAACTGGATGGTGAGAACGTTCATAGCATTCAAATAGATGTTAAATTTCAATTAATGCTCTTACATTAAAATATTGCTCAAGCTTCATTAAAAACAAAGCTATGTTCAAAGGTTGAATGTGTGAAAAATTTGGTGAGTAAAAATAGAACGGCAGCCTCCAATAGAATGGCACCTCCAATCGAACGGCAGGTAAAAAAGTTGACGAAAAGAATAGAACGGCGCTCTTCTATTAGAAGAAATACGGTCTTTAAATATTTCAAGGGCAGGGACACATGGGAAACACTGAACTCACAAGTGCGGCACATAAGCACAGAAGGGGGGGGGGATTTTGGGATGGAATATTGGGACTAAGATGTGAAATTCACTTTCACACGCTGAAATAAAGGCTTTTTTGACGGTACTGCACTTCTAAACTACCAAATGTCAAACAACACTCACGACCAGGGGGCAAACCCAGACCCTGTAACAAGCCCTGTAAAATGTCAAATGTCAGGCAACGTGTCAAAAGTTATGGAAAATGCCCTGCAAAATGGCAAACGTACGTTTGTCATTTTGCAGGGCATTTTCCATCACTTTTGAAACTTTGCATGCCATTCGACTTTTTACAGGGTCTGGGAGTGGCACCAAAAACGAAATTAAAATCAACTATACTCGGCGGACCGCAAAGTGTGCAGAATCCTACCATAATTAAATGAATAAAATCCTTCGTAATTATTTGTTCCATACTAAAAACGAAATATTATGATGAAATACTGTACAATTTTTGGTTCATTATTCAGATGGGTTACGGTATTCCATACTAAGTGTGATGTCCGCCGAATATACGAAAATTGACTAAAAATGCACAAAATACCGCATACTTCGCTACTAAGAACACTTTGAAAACATACACGTCATTTTGTCGCAACGACAAAATTTTATCGGTAGTTATGACATCGGGAAGGGAACTCCTGCCTTTGTTGGCATGTCGCACCGCGGCATATCTATGAAAATTACGCGAGCCCCGGTCATAGCGGATTTTGGGGTTAGCATTTTGGGGGGGGGGGGTCAGCCAGCCGGCACGCGTTAATAACTCGGGAACCGCTTGGCGAAAAATGTTGAAATTTGGATATGTTATGGTTTCAGGTTGGGGCTTATATCAAGTCCGACGATTTTTTTCTGCGACCCCCCAGACCGGAGATAGGGGGGGTCTATAAAAACACTGTAATTTGCGTTTTTTTGGGTGTCATCAAGAACATGCAAACTTTGAACATCAATAGCTCGGTCATTTGTAAACCGATTTTAGTCATTAAAATGTTAAAATGATCACAAATGTTCGGAGAGTTCATTTCTGAGGTCAAATCGGAGATACACATTTGTTTATATATCGATTTAGCCCGATTTCGAAATGCTAAATTTCCGCAAAAGTTTGCTTTTTGAACATGCTATCCTATTCTCCTGATCGAGAGAAACCCAATGAAACAAAAATGAGATCGATATCTCTTTCCGATCAAAAGTTATAGCATGTTTTATCTGCGCGCAACACACATTCACTACTACCACGCAGTACGCGCTCATTTTCTTCCGCGCAACATGACTTCGCTGCATAGTGCGTTTTATTTATGCTGCTGCATACCGTATTTCCTCGAAATACCAACCCCCCTCGAAATATCCCCGAAATTATTATTAATTTATTATTATTATTATTAATCTTTATTATTATTATTAATATTATTATTTCGCCAGAAATCTTTTTTAATCCCTGTACTCATTCATTGTTTTTAACATACGCAAACGTAGTAAAATGGAACAATAATCGACAAGAATAAGTGTTTATAGACTTAAATAAGTAGGTAGTCATAAGTAGTAAGTACCTTCTTCTTACATAACACAGTCATTGCTTTAACGTGTGTTCTGCATTGCCTGGAGAACAAATGGCAGCTTTTGTCATGTACGTTCTGTTTACACTCAATTTGGGGGGGGGTATTTCGAGGGGGGGGTTATAAATTCATATTGCCCATTTTGAGGGGGGTATTTCTAGGTGGTATTTCGAGGAAATACGGTAGATAAATGAAAATGAATCCACCGCTAAATCGGAGCAGAGTGTCAGCAGAAAAGTAAACATAAACGATTGTATAGACATAAGAAAAGAGCATGTATGCGAAAAATGAATGTATTAAGTGGTAATTATGGGAACAGTGTATTCAAAAATAGCGGAAAAGTGCTAAATAAAACGCACTATGCAGCGAAGTCATGTTGCGCGGAAGAAAATGAGCGCGTACTGCGTGGTAGTAGTGAATGTGTGTTGCGCGCAGATAAAACATGCTATAACTTTTGATCGGAAAGAGATATCGATCTCATTTTTGTTTCATTGGGTTTCTCTCGATCAGGAGAATAGGATAGCATGTTCAAAAAGCAAACTTTTGCGGAAATTTAGCATTTCGAAATCGGGCTAAATCGATATATAAACAAATGTGTATCTCCGATTTGACCTCAGAAATGAACTCTCCGAACATTTGTGATCATTTTAACATTTTAATGACTAAAATCGGTTTACAAATGACCGAGCTATTGATGTTCAAAGTTTGCATGTTCTTGATGACACCCAAAAAAACGCAAATTACAGTGTTTTTATAGACCCCCCCTATCTCCGGTCTGGGGGGTCGCAGAAAAAAATCGTCGGACTTGATATAAGCCCCAACCTGAAACCATAACATATCCAAATTTCAACATTTTTCGCCAAGCGGTTCCCGAGTTATTAACGCGTGCCGGCTGGCTGACCCCCCCCCCCCAAAATGCTAACCCCAAAATCCGCTATGGCCCCGGTACATCGCAAAATTGCATATGCGACAATTTTTTAAGTGAAAAAAGCCTTCGGTAATAGGTACGTAAATATAAACACGATTCAGCTACATGCAGACTGTGACCAATGAAATATTTTTTTTCACACTGTTTTTTTTTGCGTTTGTGCAATTCTCAAGGGCACTAACAATTGTGTCAGTTATCCATACTTGCTAAAACGTATTTACGTTTACTCGATAAATACGGATACTCGAGTACTGCGTATAAATGTTGACGTTTCCTCACGAAAAATACCAGTATTCACTTACTCGCGTAATTTTTGGAAGTACGCGAGTACAGAAAATGTATTTCAAACAGGCTTTTTCAAGGCATAAAAGGAGAGAAACAGTAAAAATAGAGACAAAATATCCAAAATAGCATAAAAATAGGAAAAACTATGATATTATTAGGTATTTTATTAATGGTGAAGAAGTTCGAAAATTAATGATGTTGTGCGAAATTTGGGACAAAATTTCTCAAAAATACCCAGTTTTATGTTTTACGGGACAAACGTAATTTACTCACGAGTAAAAGTAAAAATAAATAGGTACTTTACGTTTTCTGTACTCACCTGTAAGTGAAAAAATACTTAACGTTTACGTTTACTGTCGAAAAAGTTCAGTACTTTTAACAACTCTGCAGTTATCATCTTAGGTATTTACTTGTCACCATGGGGTAGAAAATGGGTTTGGGAGGGGATAACCCGCCCAGCAGGTAAGCCCTACTTTTGTTCCTGGCGCCACCAAAAAAACCCCGCCAAGCTCCAAAAGCGCCACAGCAGAAATGGCGTCAAGCGCCAAGTGCGCCTTGGCGCCTTTTGATACGCAGGCGTCAGCGCCATGGCGCTTTTACATCAATATCCCTGAATTCGACTGAATTGATTTAATTCTTCATAAAATTGTGTGTGCAAAGAGAAACAATACAAAAAATACAACTTTCCATCATATTTACTGAACAAATTCTAAGGTTTCCCGGACTCGTTCAATCTAATTAAATTCCCGAAGATTGCATTCAAGATTGAAAAGCATACAAAGTGCCACATTTGTAAGAAAGAGAAAGGGTGAAAAAGTTTCTGAAAAAATTTTACACGAAAAAGGATGAGAAAAAAGTTACAATTGGGCATGATTACAGGAAGAAAAAGACAAAATGGACCCACACACGCTAGTTGACATCGACACCAAATGTCAACTGGTGCCGATCCCGATTCAAAGCTTGCTGACGGGCTGACGAACGACGTTCAAACGCAATCGTTGAATTAGGAACGGAACCAGTTGACATAATATGGTGTCGATGTCAACTAGCGTGTGCGGGGCCAATGACACGTGGGACACATTTGAGGGAACCCCGAAAACCCGATTTCTATGACAATCCCGTTTACAAAAAAAAATCAAAAAGGAAATTTTTGGTAGCATTTTTCACATAAAATTAACATTAATTAATTAACATTAACATTAATGTTTTTTTTTAAAATTCGCTTTGTGTTTTTAGTGGCAAAAATTCCATTCATACATGTAATAGTAAGAGTGATATGTCACTGTAGTGCGTACCTAAGTGGTATCTTTTACCACAAATGTCTAAGTATTTTATAATTAAGAACTCTCGATATATCAACCTTCTCCTTTAAGTTTAAGCACCGTTTAATTTCCCATGTACAATATCACAAGAAGAATTTCAAGATGACATAGATATGATTTTTGGCATATATCACAACTTAAAATGTTATGACATTGTTAAAAATTTATTTGTTTCCTAAAAATCAAAGACTCTTAAAATCATCTTAAAAAATAGAATTTTCCAACCCTAGTCGGATTGTCATAAAGGTCGGTTTTAGCTAACACCGATTTGAGACATAGCTCACATGAATAATTCCGACTGTGTGTGCACCGGCGCGCGCATCACACTGAGATTTGGGCAAGTATAAATACTTCGATGTGTGTACCGCATATCCTCGAATAACCCCCCCCCTCAAATAACTCCCCTGATAGCTGACTGATAAAGAAATAACTCCCGGGGACGTATTTAGAGGATATACGGTATAGAGGATGTACGATTCGCAGTTTCAATGGAAACAATTCTGCCCGTAAAAAAATAAAAAATTTGAAAAAACCTTGGAAATAAGACGCAATCTTTTATTTCGGCTGATGAATTGAGGCGAAACACGTATGGCATAGAAAAGTGACTCTCAAATAACACGTTCAATTTTAAATATCCTAACTCGACACTTCTTTTCATATCTACAATCAACTTTCTTCCCGCCAAAAAATCCAACAAAAACAATAAAAAAACCCACCGGGAACTTCCCAAGGCCCTGCCCCTCTCAATTAAACTCGCTCTATACGCAGACAAATATGTGCCGGCGGACACCAACAAATATTTGACTTCTTGATCTATAGTCGCGGTAAAATCGGGTTTAAATGAGGCCAAATTTCGGAAACCGGTCGTTGAAGGTGTCAGATCGCAAGTGAAGGCTTTGGTCTGCGGTAAAATTTTAGTTAATTATTTTTCCTGGCGTATTTGATTTGTTTTGTTTTTGTTAGAAAATGGCATTTGCTGTATTTTAACACAGTAATTGTGTTTAATTATAATCAATTATTGAATGACAGAATGACATTACTGAATAAGAGAAATTTGTTTGCATGGAGTATAATTGTATAATTGATAAAACGAAAATAGCATTGTCCTTCAGAAAAAAATACTCATGCACGATTTTGATGAAATGATAATTTGAATTGTGTAAATTCTAACAAAAAACACAATATTCAATATGGAGTGAAGTCAATTTGTTTCACAATGCCATCCACACTGGCGGATCACACAATAGTTGACACAAGATTAGGGTTCAAACGGGAGTGACTTTTCGGGATCGGGATTGGCATTTTTTCGGGTTTGCGTTCACATTTTTGCATGCAAAAATGTCATTTTTTCACTTTTGATAATTTCCACTAACTTTTTCGGGATCGGGATCCCGGACTTTGGAGTTTCTCGGGATCGGGATTTGAAAATTTTCGGGATCGGGATCGGGACTGCTAAATCCCGGAATTTCACGGGATCCGGGATCGGGTTCGGGATCCCGTTTGAACCCTACACAAGGTGTCAACTGACCGTGTCAATTCAGATTTCGGGTGCATTTGGAGATGCTCTGCGACAAGTAAAACCGGAATCTGGGTTGACACAAACCGTTTGAGACAAATGTGTCAACTAGTGGGGCGGCCCGCCATTGCGTAGGCCGAATTTTTTCAAAGCAAGCAACAATTGAAATTTTTTACCATGTTTGTAAAAGTGTCACGTAAAAAACTGACCCCTGCAGCAGTAAAACTGGGCGCTATCTTGTGCATTTTCTCGATAACTTCCTTGCCGAAAACGTGGAATGGACCCGCCTCGAATGTTTGATTGCTCTGAAATTGGACAAAATCCAAATTTTACAAAATGAGCAATACTAAGTGTGTAGTCGAAATGATTGAAAAAATATCCACGACGAAAATGTGAGACGGTGTTTACAGAAAAAAATTGTGACGAGAACAATTTTTTTTGAAGTTTCATATTTCAGGGAAAAAGTTACATATTTGTGAGAAAACGCAGTGAAGCATAGTTAACTACTTGAATGTACACACATGCCAGGTTTCAGAAAATTAGAGCTTGTTGCTCATATTTAGGGTTGGCCGATGTTTTTTTTAAAACGTTTTTTAAATAAAAAAAAACGTTTTTTAAAAAAAACAAACATGACGTCCGAAATGTTTTTTTTTTTAAAAAAACATCGGCCGAAATTTTTAGTACTAAGCACTAGGTATTTTGCAAAATTTTTGCGCGCAAGCGCGCAATTTCACACACAAATTGACATTGGTGGTTGTTTTCATTGGTTTTGTTGCATTTTTAGTATCAAAACATCCATTTCTATGTGCTACCATGGGTGAATAAGCCGACATATGTTGCTGTAATATATAATATTGAGGTAATGTGCTTCCATGTACCTCCACAGTGTGTAACTTCACTCCCAAAGTAACAACCTCCTTTTATAACCTTGTTTGATCACCATTCCGTGCCAAACTTTACCTGAAGTCACGAACATTCGACTATAAGGCGATATACGAACGATATGTCGACAAAAAATGGATATTTTTGACACAAATCACCACTTATAATGCTATCCCATGGCTCCACAGCCATTATATGGTCATATTTTACATCACAGAGTATTGCCAGTGTCTGATATACCTATATATGTTGACACTAGGTCATATCTGGGAGCTTTTAAAAAAAAACGTTTTTTTAAATAAAAAAAAACGTTTTTTTTTATAAAAAAAACATCGAGTTACAAAAAAAACGTTTTTTTTTCCAACCCTACTCATATTTACGTTATATTTATTTTGCGATTGTCGTTGACGCAGCTCAGTTGTGTCCGCGATATTTTGACAAATTTGTCGTCACTAATTTTTCCCGCAGACACTGCCTCAAACTTCTACAGTGACTTCAGCTAAAAAATTGTTATAAAACACCCGATCACAAACATTACAACGCCGTGACCTTACTCTCACAGAAACTTATGTCCCACGCACCTGGCCGATGGTTACCGTAATCCTGCCTTCCAAAATCAGCACAAATTTATCCGTCAATTCGTCGCGTTTGTACAAGACTTTTGGCGGCATGCCAGCAAGCGGAGTGGGAATGTCGCAGCGAACATTCTGAGAGTTTTTCGAAGTGTAAATATTTTGACATGCGAAAAGTATATAAGGAGAGGGATAGACTCAGTGGTGGTCCAAATCCGTGAACAGTACCAATACATACATTCTTGTCTTGTCTTGTCTTTTCTTTTCACGTGTCAAGTCTTTTAATAGTGACTATAGCCATTGAGAAGTTGAGACTAAATGAAATTACAATAAACCCTCGAATAGTCCCACCCTAAAGTAGTTATCCCCATTTTGATAGGTTGGGAAAATATTGAGCATCTAAAAACATAAGTCGATAACCGATAAGCCAGGTGCCACTCCCAGATCCTGTAAAATGTTGAATGTCATGCAAAGTGTCAAAAGGCATGGAAAATGCCCTGCAAAATGGCAAATCGGTTGCGATTTTGCAGGGCATTTTACATGACCTTAGACACTTTGCATGACATTTTACAGGGCTCTTTGCAGGGTCTGGGAGGGCCCACAGACAGAAAGAAGAGTTATGTCTTGCCTGATTCATCAATTTTACTTAATTCACAAACCATTCGCATTCACAAAAGGAAAAAAACGTCACACTTCTAAAAAAAATATATAAAAAACGTCACCTGTTTGACCATTCTATGCAGCACACCATCCGCAATAAAATCGTCACTAAACGGCGCCAAATTGGCAGCGAGCCATTGGACACTTGCCAACTGCAACTGGGGCGAGACTTTGGCTTTTGATGCACCCGCATTTTCCGTTGACAGAAATTCGTGAAGTTCTTTTGCCTGTGGGTTTTTTTTATTAGTGAAGGGGTTTTTTTGAAAATGAAAATGGTGCTACTACGCGTATTTTGACGACTTATTTGTTGTTGTTAACAACCCGGATTTAAATTTACGGGAATTCCACAAAAATTTAACGGTGATGTTTAACAGAGAAATGTTTATAATAAAATAATCCACTCACTGCGCGGGGAATATACTGATCTAATATTTTCTTACTTAAGTTTTGCTCTAACAAAAACGGGGTCGTAGAAACATAGTTGTCTTCACGGTACGAGCACTAAAATCACAAAAAATAGATGAAACCAAATAATACTGTGTAATTCATCTTATAACTTTGTTTTTGTCAACATCTATCGTCACTTGTCCAGGACCAGGGGCCAATTCAACAAAAGGAGAAGTGAAAAATAAATAAGATGAATATGGAATTGATTTAGAAAGCCTTGTTTCTAATGACGGTAATGATGATCGACTGGGAAACTTTCCGATTTTTCGATTGCGTCGGGAACTTTGGAATTGTAAATGCTACCATATTAAATTCACTTTTTGCAGAGTTGGCACCAGGCCAAATTTCAATCTATCAAACAAACCGCCAGCGCATTGGGTCTCCTTTTTCTGTGCACATTGTCAGTGACCATATCAGTTTCATCATTGATCTCAGCTTGTATAATCTCCTCAATGATATCCTCCAATGTGACAATTCCGGTGACCAAAAAATAAGGATCGCCCCCATCTTCAGGTTCGACAACTTTTTGGACCACTGCCAAATGATACAGTCCCTGGAATTTTTGATGGCGAATAACTATTAGGTGGAGAAAAGGTTTCGAAGATATCGGTGGGAAAATTTCTAAAATGTGAAATTGAGAACGCCCACTGTCGGTGCCAAATCGATAACAAAAAAGTGACAAATCAGGTGAAAAACCAGTAAGTGACAGGTAAATTATCAAGTAAAACACTAGACTTGACTTATGATGTAAAACGGCATAACGCTTGGCGCAAAATCCTATGCAGCCCCTTGTCATAAAAAAAACTTTGTAAATTTCGAGACTCGGGGCGGAAAAATCTCAAAAAAGCATAGATAACTTACGAAATTTCACACGTTACCGTTCACCAACAATCCCGCTTAACGCCAAAAAAATTAAAAAGTTAAAAAAATTTACCTGTCTAAATTCCTCCAACATATACTTCAAAGACGCCTCCTCAAGTACGAAAAACACCGCATGCTCATAATAAGAGCACACAGTTTTCACTGACAAGTTGTCGTCGGGATCTAAAAGTGCCAAGTCCTTGACATTCAGAATGGCCACAATGTGATTTCTGTCGTCGCTTTCAAAAACGGGAATTCTAGTGTATCCAGATGAGACTATTGAAGCGATGTTTTTAACATTGAGAATTGTGTCGCAGGACAGCATGAACACATTCTGCGGGGTAAAAGTGACGTATTTACGTGATGGGTTCGTGTTGTGTTTCATGTGGTATGAATAGTGGAAACCGCAGTTATTCAAGGGGGTAATTCGGGGGGGGGGGTATTCAAGGGGGTGTTTGTACTTCATTCGTCAAAGGGGGGCGAGGGGGGTTGTGTTAACCTCATACGTCTAACAGTGGGGGAATGTTCAAGGGGAGGAATTATTCGAGAAAATACGTGGCCAAAATTTTTTCTTAATCTTACGTTTTCCCGAATTCATCCTACTATCAAAAAGAGATATTTTTCAAATGAAGTGAATAATAGAACCGCCAAAAATTCTCAAATAAAACATAAAAACATAACGTGTCAGAAAATGTCACCCCCTAACTCACAGTCACCGGCGTCATAACATCTTTCACAGTTTTCGACATATAAGTCAATGCGCCAATAACTGGGCCCAATTCATCTGAATTGCCCAGTGCTGATTCTTGCGTTATTGTCATTCGAATTAATTCCACGATCCTGTAATTTGGGGGTGGGGTTTTATTTAAGCGGTGAAATTAATATGATGGTGCGAGTAGGGTTGGCCGATGTTTTTTTTTAAACGTTTTTTTTTTTTTAAACGTTTTTTTTTATAAAAAAACATGACGTCCGAAATGTTTTTTTTTTTTAAAAAACATCGGCCAAAATTTTTAGTACTAAGCACTAGGTATTTTGCAAAATTTTTGCGCGCAAGCGCGCAATTTCACACACAAATTGACATTGGTGGTTGTTTTCATTGGTTTTGTTGCATTTTTAGTATCAAAACATCCATTTCTATGTGCTACCATGGGTGAATAAGCCGACATATGTTGCTGTAATATATAATATTGAGGTAATGTGCTTCCATGTACCTCCACAGTGTGTAACTTCACTCCCAAAGTAACAACCTCCTTTTATAACCTTGTTTGATCACCATTCCGTGCCAAACTTTACCTGAAGTCACGAACATTTGACTATAAGGCGATATACGAACGATATGTCGACGAAAAATGGATATTTTTGACACAAATCACCACTTATAATGCTATCCCATGGCTCCACAGCCATTATATGGTCATATTTAACATCACAGAGTATTGCCAGTGTCTGATATACCTATATATGTTGACACTAGGTCATATCTGGGAGCTTTTAAAAAAAAACGTTTTTAAAAAAAAAAAAACGTTTTTTTTAATAAAAAAACGTAGTTTTTTTTTAAAAAAACATCGAGTTAAAAAAAAACTTTTTTTTTCCAACCCTAGGTGCGAGGTGGGAGTAGGGTTCAAACGGTTTCCCGATCCCGGATCCCGTGAATTTCCGGGATATAGCAGTCCCGATCCCGATCCCGAAATCCCAATCCCGATCCCGATCCCGAAATCCAAAAATACCAATCCCGATCCCAACCCCGAAAATTTTCAAATCCCGATCCCGGAAAAATTAGTGGTAATTATCAAACACGAAAAAACGACATTTTGGCATGCAAAAATGTGAACGCAAACAACCAGCGTCCATTTTATGCCACTTTTCTGGCATCCAACAGTGTTTTGAGACCTTTATGAACAACTGTGAATGCCAGAAAATTGGCCAAAATCTCTATCCCTTGACCCCAATCCAGATCCCGAAAAAATGCCAATCCCGATCCCGATCCCGAGACCCCAATCCCGGCCAATCCCGATCCCGAAATCTCAAAAAAACAATCCCGATCCCGATCCCGAAACACCAATCCCGATCCCGAAATCTCAAAAAGTGAATCCCGATCCCGATCCCGAAACCCCAATCCCGATCCCGAAATCTCAAAAAGTGAATCCCGATCCCGATCCCGAAAAGTCAATCCCGTTTGAACCCTAGCGTGGGAGTACGGTTCAAACGGGATCCCGAACCCGAAAACTTCAGGGATGTTGCAATCCCGATTCCGAAACCACAATTCCGATCCCGAAACCCAAATCCCGATCCCGAAACCACAATCCTGACTAGGGTTGGAAAAAAAACGTTTTTTTTTTAACTCAATGTTTTTTTTTTTTAAAAACGTTTTTTTTTAAAAGCTCCCAGATATGACCTAGTGTCAACATATATAGGTATATCAGACACTGGCAATACTCTGTGATGTTAAATATGACCATATAATGGCTGTGGAGCCATGGGATAGCATTATAAGTGGTGATTTGTGTCAAAAATATCCATTTTTCGTCAACATATCGTTCGTATATCGCCTTATAGTTGAATGTTCGTGACTTCAGGTAAAGTTTGGCACGGAATGGTGATCAAACAAGGTTATAAAAGGAGGTTGTTACTTTGGGAGTGAAGTTACACACTGTGGAGGTACATGGAAGCACATTACCTCAATATTATATATTACAGCAACGTATGTCGGCTTATTCACCCATGGTAGCACATAGAAATGGATGTTTTGATACTAAAAATGCAACAAAACCAATGAAAACAACCACCAATGTCAATTTGTGTGTGAAATTGCGCGCTTGCGCGCAAAAATTTTGCAAAATACCTAGTGCTTAGTACTAAAAATTTCGGCCGATGTTTTTTAAAAAACAAAACATTTCGGACGTCATGTTTTTTTAAAAAAAACAACGTTTTTTTAAAAAAAAAACGTTTAAAAAAAAATATCGGCCAACCCTAATCCTGACCCCGAAATGTCGAAAAACAATCCCGATTGCGTAAAATTTAATAACCCAATCCCGTTTCTAAAATGTTTCCATAATTCCGATCCCGGGATTTTTTTTTCCAATTAAGACCTTTCTAGCGAAAATTTATAGAAAACCTCCATACTAGAACATTGTCCAAAATCCCGATCCGGGAAAAATGCCAACCCCAAGTCTAAAACCACACCAAAAATGCACTGACTAATCCTTCAAAAAATAAATCACCTCTCTTTACTATATACAGTGCCCGCCTCTTCTCCCAGCACAAAGTCCAATATTTTGCTGATCGGAAACGCCAAAGGCGCAGTTACGTACATGAAAAATTTGGTTATGTAAATAGTGCGCGCGCCAACGGCCAGACCTTGTCTGTGAGAGGGGTTAAAAAGGTGAAAAATACCCACTCGGAATTATTTGGGCACCGGACATTGGCGCACCGGGCACTGAAAATAGACCAGGGCGGTTCGGACGTTTTTATTTCCGACAAGACTGTAAAACTACTGAAATTTGAGTCGGTTCCGACGATTTTTCATTCCACCCCTCTCTTTAATTCCGACCTCGTAAAAAAAGTCCGAACCGACCTTGCCAATTTTTCAGTGTGGGGTGCGCCATTGTGTGCGCATACTGATTGACTGATTTATCTATATTTATATATTGGGGGATTCAGAATGTGGTGCTACATTTACACGATTGCAGTACTTTTTACCCCCATCGAAACATTTTCTATATTATGTGTTCGGATGTTGGGGTTTCAATATATAGGCTTTTTCAAGGTGTAGAATCAGAATGTGGGGAAAATTTTACATGGGGCAATTCAGCCAATTTCCTTTACTTTCAAAAATTTTCATTTTACATTTCACATTTTACAAACCTGTTGCATATACTCTGCGGAACGATTTCGCCAAAAATCACAATTCCCAGCGAGGACACAGCCAGCGCCACGAGACCAGATGTCAGATCATCAAAAAGAATCGATATAGCCGCGTTTACTATCACCTGTGTTTGAATAATCTTTGTGGAAGTGTATATGATTGTGTTTTTTGGAAAATAGCGAAAAATATGATAACTGACACAAAAATTTACAAAAATAGACATTTTGACGTTTTACTAAAAACACTTGAACAAATTTTGAACAAAAAACCCTAAGCAAGCAGACCGAAACTGCAAATTTGGGAGTATTCTTGAATAAATGACATCAACCTGGCAAAAAAATAACTTTACAAAATTTCAGTTTACAAAAAATCAGTTTATCAGTAGACAGTTTGAAAATATTATAAAGCATTTCACTTTTTTTACAAAATTCACATAAAATAAACGAACATTTCCCAACAACAAAGAGCACAGGAGATAATTGCCCGTTCTCCGAACTGGCATAATCGTTTCAGCGTAGCGCCTTTCCTGCTTTGTACCTGAAGGGTATGACATTAAAGTGATTAGGTTTGTTTTTAAGATTCATTTTTTTAAATTTGAAGGAGGCCGTTTATGAAATCACCCCCACAAACTGCAAATGACGTGTAGACATGTAAGGTGTTTAACGGTACATAAATTTGTCATTTGACATTGTACTTTAGACATGACATGACATTTGTCAAGTTTTGTCAAAATTTTCCACACATTTTCATTTTCACACTTAACATAACTTTTTCGGCATCGACCTAGTAGTCATCTAAACCTGCTAGTCATCTAGTCCCGCAACTCATCTATTTCTACCCACTAGTCATCTACGATTGTGTTTGCCAGTTGGGAATCTACACCTCATAGATGACTAGTGGATATAGATGACTATCGGGTAGAAATAGATGAGTAGCGGGTTTAGATGACTGCCCACAAATGCCCACAAACTTTCACGGTCTGTAATGCTGCAGAAAGCATCGCAATAAAAAATAAGAGCCTCACAAAAGCGCAAAATATAACCAACCACTTTTAATGATCAATTGCAATTCCGTAGGATCCAAAGTCATCAAACCCAAATTCAGACCGGAAAAAAGTCCAGACAAGACTAGCAAAATGGCCAAAATTATTATTTGAAGGGGCACGGGAAAATAGTGGGATTTGGGCGCTTTGAGAACGACAAAAAGTGTGGCGTTGTCGTAGCGAGGGTTGCCCGCTGTCCAAGATGAGGTACCTGTAAAAATTGTTGTAAAGATTGTGTGTAATGCGTGAGTAGTGGGATTTGTAGTTGTAAATGAAGATTTGTGTTTGTGTATTTGGGTGGAACATATTTGAGAAAATTATGGTAAATGTGTGTACATTTTAATTAGATTGAAAATACGACCCGCATTTTTATGCGACGTAAAACGAAATTTTTCTATCGCTGCTGAATAATCAGCAGCTTTTTGAGATATAATCTGTATAAAATAACCCGACAGTTCCCCAACGATTTTGAAAGGTGGGGCCCAGCAC
Source organism: Sphaerolaimus hirsutus (assembly GCA_964036195.1). NCBI lineage: Eukaryota > Metazoa > Nematoda > Chromadorea > Monhysterida > Sphaerolaimidae > Sphaerolaimus > Sphaerolaimus hirsutus. The sequence goes on along the minus strand of OZ038453.1, from coordinate 21,308,937 downwards.
TGGAAAATCCCGATATTTGTTTATTTGTAACCATATTGACCATTTCGCATAAAACATTCTTTTCTGCTCATGTTACTTGGTCCACCATCACGAACCGTTTCAAAACTACCTAGGAATTATTAGTTTTGCGCAATTCGTGCACAACGATTTTTTTCCAAAGAGTTTCACATGACATATCTGCTGTAAAAGCGTCAAAAAACAGCGCCCCAAAAAATTCCAATCTAAACCACAATATCAACAACAACAAAATAAAACAAAACTACACCGGAAAAAACTGAAATAAACAACGTAAACTGACCGGACAGTGTGTACCGAACACAAGTTTTGTACGGTTCCGGTGCCGCCGGCATGGACGTGACGACTTTTATCAACTCATTTCGAAGAATATTGAATTTCGGCCTGCCCACGGTCACTTTGCCGGACCCTCCCACCTGAGATTTAATTATGAATTTATAAATTAGACAAAAAAGCCTTACGCACTGCTAATGCTCACATTTAAAAACAAATGGAAAACTGATAAATTGACACAGGGCTCAAATTCAGTTTAATAGAATAGCCGGCACACTAGTTGGCACACGTGTGTCAACTGGTCTGTGTCAACTCAGATTTCTGCTTCACGTGTCTCAGAGGGATTTTCCAATGCACATGCGGCAATGTTGACGAATAAATAATACGAAAAGTGCATTGGAGATCGCTGTGCGACACGTGAAGCAAAAATCTGAGTTGACACAGACCAGTTGGCACACAAGTGTCAACTACGGTCAACTAGTGTTCAAAACTTTTGCTAGAAAACTAGTGTGTGAAAGCAAAATTCTTTATTGACAATAAATTCGTACACAAGCTTTTGTGTTGATAAGCGCCGGTCAGAAATCCTCAATTCACATCAGTAAGCCGAAACGAATTCAGCTCAGAAACATGGAAGTCTTGTTTATCCATCATCCCAGCACTTTGAAGAACAAATTCAACTAGTTTTTGAACCTTTAAACGTATTTTGCCACCTGACTACAAATATTGTAAAGTTGTTAAGCTAAAATTTTTTCTAAATAAGTGGCAATTTATGGTTGTGTATGGGCCCACATACACTAGTTGACATCACAAATTCGTGCACAACTGAATGTCAACTAAATAACACAAAAATCTGTTGAAAAGCATCATATTACAGAAAGAATGAATAAAAAGTTTCACAGAAAAAATTAACCATGCTCTATCACAGAAGAAAGCTGAGATCACATTATTAACCAAAATTTAGTTGACACGAATTTTGATGCGTGTGAGTAGGGTGTCAAAAAATTTTTTTTATGGAAAACGGAAAGGTAAAAAAAAAATTTCTGCCGGAAAACGGAAAGGTAAAAAAATTTCACTCAGCGGAAAACGGAAAACGGAAAGGTAAAAAAAAATTGTCAGCCGGAAAACGGAAAACGGAAAAATAAAATGCCGGAAAACGGAAAACGGAAAGCAAAATTTTCACGGAAACGGAAAAAAATAAAGTGAAATTAGCATGGTAATAGACAAATTTGCAGAAGGAAAACCTGCATGTGGGTTTGCCTGTTTGGACAGCTGTTTGGAAAGATTGTGGTAGCTGTACATTCTGCAACTATGGATCATGCCTGTAACTTCACTTGTAGTTCAAGCTTAACTGAACCAACAAAAAATCATCAAAAAGTAGCCATAGTGGCCATAGGAAAGGAAACACTACAACAATTTCACAGTCTAGAAGCAGTGGGAATCACTGATGACCCCTATGCAATTGATGACAACATTGCAGAGGAGATGATAATAAACCTTACCTTACATTGCATTACCTGCCACACCAGCCAGTAATCATGCCAGGCAAATCGACATCATGCAGAATGGTGTATGATGGGTTGGCAGGTAAGCCCAGTTTTAACGAGTGCCTTTTTAGAGGACCAATTACAACACCATTAGCACTGGGCCTACTCCTGAATTTCAGGGCAGGCAATCTAGCATTAATTGCCGATATTGAAAAGGCATTTTTGCAAATAGGATTGCATGACCAAGCTAGAGACTACACATGATTTTTCTGGCTGAAAGATGCCTCAAAACCAGTAACTGAAAATAACTTAGTAGTACTTCGTTTTAAATGCATACTGTTTGGACTTGTCTGCAGCCCAGCAATTTTGGGAGCAGTCATAAAATACCATTTAAATGTGACAATAAACAACATGAATGAATATGAAGAAAATGAAGGGGAATGAAACCAGTTGGCGATGTTAATAAACAACATTTACGTCGATAACTTCATCATGAGTGTCACAAATAAAGTTGAAGCTTTAGAACTATATTACAAAGTCAAAGCTTTATTTAACCAATGTTCTATGAACACGAGGGAATGGCTGTCAAACTCCAGATCAGTCATGAATGAAATAGCAGAAAACGACAGGAGTCCAAAGGTGAATAAAATTGTGGCAGTAATGGGCATGAAATAAAATCACCAAACGGACATGCTGGCAATATCAACACCAAAATTGCAAATTGACAGCATCACAACACCAACCAGACAAAACTTGAATAAATTATTGGTGTCAGCATATGACCCAATTGGGTTCACAGCACCTGTTTCACTGACCCTGAAATCCCAGTTGTCAATGCTGCTTCAAGAGACAAAAACAACACAATGGGATGAGCCAATTGAAGATAAATACAGATTGGAAAAACAATGGAAAAATGCCAGAAAACTGAAAATCGAGCCAGAAAATGGAAAAATGGCCTGGTAAAACGGAAACGGAAAGGTAAAAAATTTTCAGCCGGAAAACGGAAAAATGGGCCGGAAAAACGGAAACGGAAAGGTAAAAAATTTTAAGCTGCCGGAAAACGGAAAACGGAAAGGTAAAAATTTTTTGGCTGCCGGAAAACGGAAAACGGAAAGGTAAAAAATTTTTGGCTGCCGGAAAACGGAAAACGGAAAGGTAAAAAATTTTCCTGCGGAAAGGCGGAAACGGAAAACGGAAACGGAAATTTGACACCCTACGTGTGAGGCCCTGTGAAATTGTGCGCTTGCGCACAAAAAATGCAAAATACTTAGTTCATAAGTACTAAAAAAAATCGCAGGTTTTTTTATATCCATACCCGGTGCCAGTCCCAGACCCTGTAAAATTTCAAATGTCATGCAAAGTGTCAAAAGTCAACCGAGTTGCCATTTCGCAGCACATTTTACGTGACTTTTGACACTCTGCATGACATGTGACATTTTACAGGGTCTGGGACTGCCCCTGCATAGAAAAACCTTCCAAAAAATACCACCCCCCAAACCCCCCTTGACAGTCAAATTAACCCCATCCTTGTCAACTTTCACCCCGGAGCACTTCAGCGAGCGCGGCACGAAGCTGACCGCGTCCACGCTGGCCAACTTGGTGCCCATCAGTTCGATTGTCAGGGGCGAGTCCGGCTCGACCGACCACTGGCCGTATCTGGGGGGGGGGGTGTTTTTGTAATCAAGTTGTGATTTTATTGAATTAATTGAACTATTTACGTGTGAGTTTCGCGTGTGTAATTTCGCGTCTGTGTTTTGGGTTTTTCCGTTGCAATTTATCGCTTTACATGACATGTGACATTTCACAGGGTCTGGGAGTGTCCTCTGGTGCTTGTCCCAGGCCCTGTAATGTGTTAAGTCAAGTGGCCAATATGTTATGACAACTATCATAGACATTTATCGTATGTCATTGCAAAAATTGCGCGCAAAACTTTTTCAAAGTGCCTGCAAAATCGCTTTACAAAAGTGCCATTTCTGGCAAGTTTTTATGTCCGGCCCCGGAACGGGGGGGGGGGGCGGCCGCCCCCCCGCCCCCCCCCCCCCCCTGCGTACGTCCTTGCTGTCAGGCAAAGTAAAGTATTCAAATCTTTTATTTTTTTGTTTTGACTGACATTTTACACTTGACTTTACACTTCACTGTGTTCGGAACTGCCCCATGGTGCCAATGCACAAGTGACAAGAAAAGTTATAAGTGATACATAACGCTATGCTATGCATGATAAAATGAATGGTGGAAGTAGATTTATGAATCATAATGAAAATGCGTGTCTCTTTCAAGTCTACTTGTCACAAACTTCACTTTATTATCACTCCTTTTCACTTCTACTGTGGAATTGGTATGTAAAAAGTAAAGACCCCTCAGGGTGCAAGCTTAATTCATCATAATGAATCATTAATTCTAATACTTAATTCATCATAATGAAGCTAATTTCCATCGACTTTTATCGACAATAACAAGAAAATATTATCAAAAAGACATTTCCATCTATATACACATTTTTCACCATAGCCCCAACATTTTCATGACAAATATATAAAGACACCATAGCCCCACATATTCATCCCGCTAAACATGTAAACACAAAATGTCAAAAATAGCCCAGTAGATCTAGATCATTATCCAAAATCTAGACACCCATAAATATGTACATGCAGCACATTGGGACAATAAATTCTCAGGGGACCCCCACTCAATTTACAACATTTACAAATGGCCAAAACCATTTGCAAAAGTCTCCGAGCACAAAACGGAGCAAAAGTGAAACACTAGAATCCAAGCAAGTAGATGCATAAAACTTTATGTACCACAGACTTGTGCATTGGGTTTTGATAGGTTGATATTTTTAATGTATTGAGATCTTTAGTTGATGGACAATCAGGTGCCAATCCCAGACCCTGTAAAATGTCAATTGTCATGCAAAGTGTCAAAAGTCATGGACAATGCCCTGCTAAATGGCAAACGTCCTGTCTATTTGTAGCCCTATGAAATTGTTTGACAATATCATCAAACAAAAAATCCAAATGAAGAAAATGAAATGCATGACAGTAGTGCAAAAATGCACTTTCCACAGGAAGGAATCGAACCCGCAGCTCTAGTATAGAGCACAAACGCCCTGACTTCTTGACCACAGAAGGGGCTGAGCTCTAGTCTTATCAGGCGCTTACATCTACAACGGCAAGACCCTTAACTATAGAAAAGCATAATCTTAACCGCACTTCCACCTTCCAACCAGTTTTGCATCAATTTGGAAGACAAAAATCGATTGTACCCAGCTGGTAGGAGGCTTTAAAGCTGTCTCTGACTGTAGAAAAGAGCACGCATGGAGTTGGGTGGAAAATACAAGAGTGGAACTCATAATATGCATGTAATGTTTTCCAGAGAATAAAGTGCAGTCTGTTAATTCTGTCAATTGCATTTGCATTTTGCACTGAATTAATCCAGTGTTTAATATTGTCGTGTTTGAAGTTCGGCATAATAGAGCCCACTCACACTAGTTGACATAGCACATTTCTGTCAACTGAGTGTCAACTAAATAAAACAAAAAATTTGAAACGCATCACACTTAACAGAAACAGTAAAAATCACTATGTTCTATCACATAGGAAACTTGAAATCACAAAACCAAAATTTAGTTGAATTTAGTTGACAAAAATTTTGAAGTCAACTAGAGCGCGTGAGTCCATGAACACAGACCATGATTTTCCTTCAAAACAGACAAAAAAATCCTGACACATTGAATTTCAGTAGCAGTCACTCAAAGCATGACTGGCTTAAAATGAAGCATACATAAATACAAGATTATGTAGCAACATACAAGCTGTATGATTTCCATGTTATTGTTGAGCTCATATTTTCCCTCTTTAGTCTATACTAGAGATGGAAAAAAAGGTTTTTTTACAACCCCCTCCTTTAGGAAAAAAAGTAGTTGGATGCAGTTGAAAAAGTTTTTTAACAGTTGAAAAACTCCAACTGAAAAACAGCTTGAAAAGCCACCCCTACCACCAGTCTAAACCTATATACGTTCACCCTTCAGTTGGCCTTTTATGGACTCAAAGTGGCACTTTGCACTTCCATACATGCTAAAATCTAAAAGGAGATCTAAAAATGGATAAAATATCACATGCACAGCTGCATGCCCAGCTCAAGCTAGATCTAAACAACTAGATTCAGTGGTTTTGTTCAGAATCATGACTGTTCAGGTGCCAATCCTAGACCCTGTGAAAAGCTCTGTAAAATGTCAAATGTCATGCAAAGTGTCAAAAGTCATGGAAAATGCCCTGCAAAATGGCAATCGAGTTGCCATTTTGTAGAGCATTTTCCATGACTTTTGACACTTTGCATGACATTTGACATTTTACAGGGTCTGGGAGTGGCACCAGAATTATGACTGTTCAGTATAGTGTCAATAAAAGTACATTTGTTTTCTGCCCACATGGCTGTTTGATCAATGAATAACTCATAAATCGGGTCAGCTGAATGCAAACACAAAAAATAGCAAATCCCAGATGCCAGAAATGATTCAACTGAGTGATAGGATGCAATTCACATAAGATTGTGATAGAACATCCACATGAAATTTATCACAGTCTGAAAAAATGTTCATTGAAGGGCCATCATGTTTTCTTTGCAGAAAACACTTGACCAGATGAACTCAGCAATTTATGAGATAATGAATGTGTGAGTAGGTAGTTTTGCATCATCGGATCCATGTTTTTAATGCATGTGATGAAATGAAGTTGCATGGATAAAAAAATTTCTGTGAGAAATTCAAAGCAATAATACTTGAAAGAAAGACACTTTTATCTACATTTTTTACAATGAACACACACCACATGAGAAAGAATTACAAAGAGAACTTCCGGTGGTATTGCATTTTGCATTGATAATGCAATAAAAAATTGAACCCACTTCAGTCCAACAAAATGTCATCTAACCTAATATAACATGTGTATACACATGTACACATGGTATATATGCGTGTAAATAATACAAAGTATTAGTCACACTGCACACAGATAAATAAAATGTCCCATGTTGAAATACATCTGGCAACAATTGTGATCATTTGCAAATGTAAACAATGATACAAAAAAGATTGACCCACAGTCCGCCCAAACAGCCCCAAAAAGGGTGACAACTATTTTGCACGAAAATTGCGGGTGGTAAATATCAATTTGCACTTGAAAATATCGCGCAGAATCATATACATTTAACAAACATCCTAGCACTTTACAACCGCGCGCAGTGAATGACATCACAATCAAAATACAGGGGCCATTACACGTTGGGACATTAAAAAGTATAGGACATGTCCCAATGTCTTCATTTAGAAGCTGAGAAACCACAAAATAGGGTTGTATTTATAACACATGTAAAAAACACATCAAGTGCAAAAAATGGGACACATTACATGTTCACAGGGACAGTCCCAAAACTATTCAGACCCCAAACAGAAGTCATTGCACGCAAATGAATTAATTCGGCACCATGAAATGACAGGTGCACATGAAATCTTGATGTGTTAGTTTCAAATGTTTTGTGCACGCATGGGGATTGGTAAACACCTTGGAAATTTATGACGTTCGGCAAAATTGTGGTTTGCAAAATGTGAATGTTTGTGTGTGGAAAATCGATCGATAAGTGTGCAAACCTTGACATTTTCTAGAATATTTTCAATGGTGAACCTTCAGAAACCCCCTATAAATAAAATGATCTAACTACGCAACATGTTGTTTAAATTATGCAGGGAAATGTCACCGATCGCGTGACGTGTCACTTTGAAAATTAAACAAGCTCGCCCAAATGCATGCAAATTTCAGCACAAAAACTTGTAAAAATGAAAAATAGGTAGACGCAGTAGAAATGAGTTTTTGACAGTTTTTTAGGAAAAAAAGTTGCTTAAAACGTTAAAAAACGTTTCTTTGTTTTTAATACGGCAGCCGTAATTGCCAGCACTTATACATCGGGCTTTTTCAATATTTTTGAGGTCACGAACGTCACGAATCGAGAAAAATGGCATTCTAGCAAAAATCACCACATCTGTGTAAAAACGTCATTGCAATGGCAAAACCACGGAACCATACAAACGCAAAAAAAACAACAATCAACAAAAAAGCAACCAACTCATTTATTCCATGGACAATATTCTCCTGATTTTCACCCGACCTCCAATCCAAAAGTCGTATAGCTATGACCTCCGGTTTTTGCGCACCGGAACTTCCTCCCACCACCGGATCCAGGGACACCGTATTTTGCGCCCGCACCGGTTCCGGTACGGCAAAAAGAACGGCCGCCGTGAAAAGTACCGTAATCCAGCGAATTCGGGCGCTTGGCATCCGGCCAAAATTTGGGTGATAACCGAGTGTCGCCGGCCATAGCGAAGCCGTTACCATATCCGTACTGAATTGAGCGACCGGGGTCGAAATTCGATTGGCCCAAAGGATGGGGGTTTTATTCGAGCAGCCTTTAAAAGAAATCGCTGTCAAATTGAGCCTAGTTAATTTTCATGAATTGGGCTGCCAGAAAAAAACGCGGTTCGGGCGAATTGAATCTCGTACCAGTATAAAAGTGGGAAAATAATCCTGCGAAAGGGGGAAATCGGTGTGCGGATAGAGATTTTGGAACGATGCCAAATGCAGCTTAGCGGAAAATGCAGCACAAAGTGAAATCCCTCAAAATATCCACGCCTTCAAAAAATCTATAAAAAGCGACCACAAGAAACGTATCACAAATTCTCAATCCATCTCACAAACTGCCCTCCCAGATCGCGTGCGAAAAATGTGCAGAAAAGACAGAGTGAAATAATCTCCCTGCAGTGGGGCTGAGCGGTGCACTGCGCTACGCGATGCAATGTCGCCTTGGAACGCAGGGAAAAGTGATGAAATATCGCGTTTTGCGCCAGGTGCCAGTTCCGCAAAGTGGGAAGTGAAATGGCAAAGGCGAAGTAATCGCGCAAAGGCCAAGTGAAATGGCAAGTGAATTGGCAAAAGCGAAGTAAAAAAATAAAATGAAAAGTTATTTCTTTTCGCTTTTGCCACTTCACTTGCCATTTCACTTCGCTTTTGCGACTTAACTTCGCATTTGCCATTTCACTTCTCATTTTCAGCGCCAGACCTTGTAAAATGTTAAATGTCATCTAAAAGACCCTGTAAAATGTCACGCAAAGTCAAAGGTCGAAGGTCATGTAAAATGTACATACGTTTGCCATTTTACGGGGCATTTCACAGGACATGACTTTAAATACTTTGTATAACAATAGACATCTTACACGGCATATTACAGGATCTGGGATTGGAACCAGGGAGTGGGCAGTGGGCGCGACGTAGTGATGGAAAAGCGCCATGGCGCTTAGCGCAATTTTTCTGCGGCGCCAGGAACAAAATGCCTGGCGCTGGCGCTTGGCACTGGCGCCAAGGCAAAAAAGCGCCATGGCGCGTTTGGCGCTTGGCGCCGAAGTTCTGGCGCTTTTTCCATCACTAGGCGCGACCTACAAACATTTGGAACTTTTGGACTTTGGGCCTACGCACACTAGTTGACAACCGAAGTTTCCAAAATTGATAAATCCGTTTTGAAGACATTTGAGTTTACTATGTAAGCCCACACACTAGTTGGCACTTGTGTGTCAACTGGTCTGTGTCAACTCAGATTTCGGCTCACTAGTCGCAGAACGATCTTGAATAGATCTGCCGTTACATTTGTCTTTCAACATGGTCTCATGTGAATTTGGGGATCGCTCTGCGACACGTGAAGCCGAAATCTAAGTTGACACAGACCAGTTAACACACAAGTGTCAACTGTCAACTAGCGTGCGGGCCGCCAATGAGTCATTTTTGATCTCCGTCAAGAGTTAGTTGACAGAACGCTCATTCCGGCAAACTGAAATGTTTTTAACATAGGATGCTTAATCGACGTAGGCTAATCCCACATCTAAACCCATTCCACATCTAAATCTACTTTGTCTCTCATATAGACTGTATTTAAATAAAGGAATTTATTTCAAATTATTTGATTATTATTATTAATAATTATTATTAATTTATATCAAAAAAGTCATGATGACACAAGGTAATCAATCTAAATAACATGTTAGAGTGTTTGAAGGCAATTTGACACCACATGTGTGTAAACATGACAATTGACAACTATTGAGTGCAGTCAGTGTTATTGAATACAACTTTGACCTGCGAAATCACCGAGTCATTGAAAGTGGCTCTTAATGCACCTAGCACGTTTTCGTCATCATTTTTTGCATCTATTATCCAGCAAAAATGCAAGGAATACGCATCAAATATGACAGACACTCAATTTATGGGCCAGCATGTCGGATGGGTTTGGATGTGGGATGGCACAGACGCGCTTTCAGCTTTGGAAATTTTATTTGTCAACTAGTGTGCGCAAAGCATTTTTGGGCACAAAATCTAAATATTTTGGCAAGCCTCGCTCAAAATAAAGAGGTACCTATAATACCTATTTAGCATTGCAGAATTTTTAAATAATGTAACTAGGTAATTTAAAAAAAGACATCGGCAAAACCGGTGTACAAATACAAATACTGTTAACGAGTACAAATGAATAGAACTAGAAAATGTGAACTTCTGAGAAATGCACAAAAATACATTTACGTATACCTAGGGTTGGGACGATATGACTTTTCGATATCGATATTCGATATTCGATATTTTTTTCTGGAACTCGATATTTGATATCGATACGATATGGACCCTCGATATTCGATATCGATATTCGATATGAAAATATGCTCGATATTCGATATCGATATTTCGATATTTTCGATATTTCGATATTTTGCTTTTGCTAAGGCAAGGCATATATTGAGTGGCATATTGTATTTCCATTTGGTCACAAACATAATTGATCATATCCTTACTGAAGAGTAGATTGTACAAATTCACATAAAATTAACATAAACTCACCCCACACCCTGAAATTTGATGGATGTAGTAAAGAAAATGCACCATGGTGCCAGCGCCATGGCACATACTCTGACGTGGACATTTGTTATTGCATTTGCAGAAGATTAGAGGTGGTTGCAACTGCTAAAATGGAAATACATGTCATGTGATGACAAAGTGCACGCATGTGCACAGAATTTTTGATAATTGCCTTCAAAATCACTTTCTAAAAGAGCAATTCCTGGCATATTTTAGGTCAGGCCAGGGAAGGGAAGAATATCGAAAAATATCGAAAAAATGCTCGATATTCGATATCGATATTCGATATTTTTTCAAAATTTTCGATATCGATATTCGATATTCGATATGAAAAAATAGTCGATATCCGATATTCGATATTCGATACGATATATCGTCCCAACCCTACGTATACCTATTTTATGACCATAGAAAACATATGGACGCAATCAAACAAAACATTTCTCTGAATTTTTCGCGTCACAATTAACAAGTAGACTTGTCCAGGTTTACCTGCTGCCAGAATAAAAATGAAAACGCTTTTTCAGAGCCTTCAATCAGAGTTGCAAAAACGTATTTACGTTTACCGGAAATACCCGGTTATTCGGGTATTTATACTTACGTTTACGTTTACGTTTTTATAAAATACCGTTACGTTTTGTTACGTTTTCCTGGCCGAAATACCCGGGTACCAGAGAAAACGTAAAAAACGTTACGAGATCAAAAAAGTTTCAGCAAAATGCAACTTCCACCATAAATTTCCGACAACTTGAAAAATTTTGTGTGCAAGCGCGCACTTTTTCTCCACAGAAGCCGAATTTTCAAAATAGATAGGTATATTCAATATTCAAATTATTCTATAGTTCGACCACACCTGCAGTGCAGAGCATTGTGTATTAATTCCCAAACTAGAATTGTGCCAAATGCTTACTAAAAAAGTCAGCGGACACTGTTATTTCGTGGCTATCGTTGATTGATTTTGTGCTACCTATTTTAAGATCAAATGTTGAAAAAAACTCTATGAATTGTTATAATATCAACTTTTTGTGGCATAACACTTGGAAAAACGTTGACAGAACGTGAAAAATTGACTGAAAAACTGGCGAAAAATAGAAGTGCAGCTTCCAACAGACGGTGTCTCCATAATAGAAAGTTGGTGTAAAATGGAAGGGCACCCTTCTATTAGATGAAATATGGTAATAATTTTATATGTTTACGTTATATTTTACGTTTTCCCAGGTATTTTAAAAATACCTTACGTTTTAGTATTTATACTTTCATTTTGGAAAAGGTATTTATGTTTACGTTTACGTTTCCAAAAATACCAGTAATTGACCAACTCTGCCTTCAATCAAAATTGACAATGGGATTTCTTTTTGTAGGAATTTTTTGGCGCTGCACACACTACTATTTTACATAGCACACAATTAAAATTTTGAAAACTCATAGATCCGTTTTGAAGACAAATTTGAGTTCACCAGAAATGAGTCTGTCAACTGATATTGACGGCGATCGAAAAACTCAAATTGTGGTAAACTCAAATGTGTTTACAGCTTATTTATGAGTTTGCCCAATTTTGTCGATGAAACCTTGAAATAGGTACCCCGAAATTTTTCAGATACCCGGGAAACCGTAAAAAATATTTTAGAAGGCAGAACAGGGAGGGAGAAAGTAAGTACCTACTATAAAATGGGGTAATGACAAAAAAAATCAGGTATCAGGCTGTAAACTAAGTTTCTTATATTTTTCGAAATCTTATAGAAATGCTCATTCCTGCGTTCCATTTTGTTGTACATTGGCCGATTTTGATGACCTTCGAGTATGTTGGGGTTTGGCGTCTGGGTTATGCCGAATTGTTTTGGTTTGCTCAAATAATCCCCCAGTCCCGAGATAAAGGGGTGTCTATAAAATGGTCGTCATTTTGCACGGATGATCTGCACATTGACTTTCAAGCTCAATAACTTGCCCATTTCTGGGCCGATTTGGACCATTCGACACTTAAAATTATCGGGACAACATGAAGATTCCATTTCTGCAGTCGGATTAGTGATGTCTAAATTCCGTATGCCGATTTGAACCGGTTTTTGAACATGAAAAAAAATATTTTTTTGACATGCTATCATGTACTTTAGGCAACGAGAATTGATGTAACAGAAAAATGAGTTCAAAATCTCTTTCCAATCAAACGTTATTGCACTTTGAACTTTCACCTACCACTCATAAAATAACCACATGAAGAACAATGCATACAGATTATCAGAACATAAAAATGAAATCTACAAGTCATTATGGTCATTTTAAGCATGGCAGAGGTGAAAATCGGCAGAGAAATGGCCGAGATATAGTGTTTTGAATTTGCATCAACTTTGTTCTTCATGCAGTTAATTTATATTTATGGTTTTCTGGTGTAAGTTTGAAGGAGTGTGCTACACGAAACATGTAAGCGCACAAAACAATTTGCATCACGACACACGCACACGCGCCCATGAAACACTTTGTATCATTACACACGCCCATGCGCTCATGAAACACGCCAGTTTGCCCATGAAACACGCACACGCGCGGTGTCATAGCAATGTATGTGCGCGTCACATTTAATTATTTTTTTTGTAAGTATAATCAACCGTTTTCAGCGCTCTTATTACCTACCGTATTACCTCTAATATAAGGTATACCTTATACTGTTTTCGTCAGATTTTTAGAGCCAAAAGTTTTGTATTAGAGGGTACCTTATATTAGAGAGTGTCTTCAATTTTTTTTGCCAGATTTTTGTCTGGTCAACAATTCAAAGTTTCTCTTTGACTGAATAGTGCCGCCGTAAACTGACACACTTTTCAGCGACGGAAGTCCACGAAGAGTCATCGCAGTGCCCTTCGGCACCATTTTCATCATTTTCCGCCATGTTTAGCAACCATTTTTATTATTTTGCGTGTTTTGGCACGCAGCCAGCTGTGCCTTATTAGAGGTATGCCTTATATTAGAGGGTACCTTATATTTATTTCGCCGCATTCAAAATAGCAAAAAGTTATACCTTATATTAGAGGGTACCTTATGTTAGAGGGATGCCTTATATTGGAGGTAATACAGTATTTACATGCGTGCTAAATTGCGTTTGATGCCTCTGATAGTGTAACGTGCACAGTAAACATTGTTAGATGTGTTAATTGTGTCAAAATAAGCAATTAATTCATTAATGCCGTTCTTGTTGGTCCTGTTCAGGCTCGATTTGAAGACATGGCCTGGCCAATCCTTGGACTGACAAAAGTATAAAGGATTCTTTCCTTTTATTGTCAATCTGGCAGGGAACTCCTCACTAACACATGGGCCAAAGTTAGCCATTACGCAAGAAAAATGAATTTATGAGATTTTTTCAACTGACGTATGAACAGATTTACACTATGCTCACGCTCACGGTAATCAATATTGGGCACATTCAAATTATCCATGCTGCCAGCCGCGCATTCACGCCTTGCCAATCAGAGTAATTATCGACACTCTACTTAACAAATTATCAGTACACAGATTGCGCACTCACGCATTGCTATGACACCGCGCGCGTGCGTGTTTCATGGGCAAACTGGCGTGTTTCATGAGCGCATGGGCGTGTGTAATGATACAAAGTGTTTCATGGGCGTGTGTGCGTGTGTCATGATACAAAATGTTTCGTGCGCTTACATGTTTCATTGGATCCTCCCAGTTTGAAGTGCTGTATCTTTTGACTGGAAAGAGATATTGAAATAATTTTTGGGCCAGATTTATTCGTTGTCTAAAGTATATGATACCATGTTCAAAACAACTGTCTTAATAAAGTATTATTACGACTATTTTTCACGTTTAAAAACTGGGTCAAATCGGCACACGGAATATAGACATCACTAATCCGACCGCAAAAATGGATTCTTCAGGTTGTTCCAATCATTTTAATTGTTGAATGATCCAAATCGGCCCAGGAATGGCCAAGTTATTAAGCTTCAAACTCAATGTACAGATAATCTGTGCATAATGACCACCATTTTATAGACCCCCCTTATCTCGGGACTGGGGGACTACACGAGCAAACCAAAACAATTCGGCATAGCGCAGACCCCAAACCCCAACATACTCGAAGGGCATCAAATCGGCCAATGTACAACAGAATGGGACGCAGGAATGTGCATTTCTATGAGATTTCAAAAAATATAAGAAACTTAGTTTACACCCAAATATTTACATAAGAACATATTTATGTAGGTAGCGTATTTCTTTTAATAGAACGGCACCTCCAATAGAACGGCAGGCTTTGGCACGTTTTTACACCCACGAAAAGAATAGAACGGCAGCCTCCAATAGAACAGCACCTCCAATAGAACGGCAGGTTAAAATTACATTGCAAAAACAAACAGAGTGCAAAAACAGAAAAATATTTGAAAAATTGGTGGTGAGAACATCCAGGTTGTTCTAAACTATGACTTGGGTTGTTTTCACATTTGGTTTTGTTTGAATCGATGCTCTGATATTAAAACGTCACACTAAAAATCCCATGTTTATGTGAGCAAAAATGGGTGTCCAAAAATTGTAAAATTCCAAAAATTTTAAACGTAAATGTATAAGCAGTTCACCTAATGAATTTATGTAGAGGGTTGTGTACATTTCCGAGCTTACAATAATTTAAACATTTCAGTTCTACTTCGACGTTGGTTTTGGGCGATTCGGTGGGCGAACGTGGCGTTGACGTTTTCGGCTACGTCGCTGCGCTACGTTGGCAACGTGCATTTCCGTTTTTCCGGTGCCCCATTGTGTTATGTGTGTCCTTTTGGCCAAGGAAAGGATTGGAGGTATTGAGGATCTGACACAAAGTTGACGCTGTGATGTAGATAGTTGTTTTTCTTTGTTTAGGAATTTAGTTAGTTAATTAGGTAGTTTTTTGTAGTTTTTTTTAAAAAGAAAGTGAGACAAGTGAGGTGGCAACAATGTTGTTTGTGACAGATGGATTTAAAAAGTATTTTTTCATTTTTATTAGCAGTTTAGATTGCATGACGGAGTTTCACTTATTTTTCTCTAAGTAAAAGAGTGACGCTGCGGTTACGTGTCGTAGTGCGTGGATGGTCAGTGATGACTGAGGGCACATAGGTTGGAATTTGGCTAACTTTCGCTGCATTTTTTTAACTGAGGGCCGTGGCTATTGATCTAGTATGTACTGTGCATTTCTGCATTTTCGAATTGAGAAGCAAAAGTTGATTTACAAGCGATTTTACAAAAGTACACTGATTATAGAGGTGCGGTGATGATTGGTGTTGAAAATGAGAGGTAATTAAAAGAATCGGGTCTAACTCGACAGGCATGATCTCATGTCTAAATGCCTACTCCCTTGGTTTGTTGTGAGAACAGCCCAGTCCGCCGATCTCATCGAAACAAGCACCCATACAGTGACAAGTGTACTTATTTTTGAGAGAATTGAGCAGTTCGGTATTTTCGGGGTGTGGTTTTTGCACAGTACGTATGGGATCAAAGCCGTGGCTAACTAATTAACATTCTGGTAGCAGAATGAGTGGTGTAGCAGCGAGAGTGGTCATTTTCATGGTAAGTGTCTTCGGTAGTTAATGGCTGTTGCGTTTCGGCATGTGGCAGTGGATTCACTTAGAGGTTGTTTAGTTTCGAACCTTCTAAAAAATCATGCAATCTACACATGCATTTGAGCTAAGAAGATTAAAGTTGTTAAAATTTCAGTTGCCAGTCATTTGCATTCGTATTTTTTACTTTGCGTTATACCGATTTCACATTCATTTCAATTCTAGGTTTGGTAGGGAATAGGTAAAACTCGCTCACGTATGTTAATTTTTATTGGATTTTTACTTTTGCAACTTCGCTATTTTTTATCTACCTAATCCTAGATTGATTGTTTTTTTTGAGTATTTCCTTTTCCCCTAGAAAACTGATAACTTGACATTTGGATATTTAGGAATTTATGCAAATTTCGTGGTTGATCTTTATTATACAAAGAGATGAAATAATAAGCCGCTTGTTTTTCCTGTTTTTTCCCGTATATTTTGATAAGTGTAAAGGTGATTTGATTTGAGTGAGTATTTTATCACTCGGGTGGAATTTCCGTTAAGCGTCTTTAAAACGGTACCGTAATTCATTTTTACCTTGACAGTCAGTGTGAAAGTTAATTCCATTCGCTTTACCGGTATCCTAATTTTATCATGGATTATCCCACTTACGACATTTTTTCGTTGTGTATTAATAATACGTGTGCGTCTTATGCTTTGGATATCAACGTTATCTTCGTTTACTATACGCTCTTTTTACTGATGGGATTATTGTTCGCGTGTTTGTTTGTCTCGCTTATCGCTGTGTGTTTCCCCGTTCGTGGAGGTGGTTTTGGATTTTCGGTAGAGTTCGCTGAGTAATTTTTGAATCGCCCGCCATTTTTTCGCGCTAAAACAAGTTTTTACAGTATCTCTTGTGTTTTTCCTGTTCTTTTTATTCTTCTCGCATTCGTTCATTTTCTATTTTCGTACTCGTTCCCGTTCCCATCCGTTTTTGCGCGTGAATTCTTTGTGTTTTTGTGTACTTTGATCGACATATCCTGTAAACTGACGCCGTGAATAATTTTAGGTATGCCTATTTTCAAATTCCGTGTGTCCGTCAAATCGGCTGTAAGCATGCTTCTCGTGGTATGTGGAAGTGTTGTCTGGACTTGGCTTATGTTGTTGCGTATAAAAGCGTACCGTAATTTAGAATAGGGGTCGATTCAGTCGAAATTGCTTCGGTTTTATTTCTTGGAGTGTTTTCGAAGGTTTTGTGCCGCTGGTTAGAAACTCGCTCTCAGTGTGTTCCCTGTGTTCTATCTGAATGTGTGAATTCTGAGTCTAAAAAAATCGCCTAAAATGAAATCTCTTCTAAAAACTTCGGACCCCTTGGTGTAAATTAGACATTCAACTAATTGCTAGCGCGTTGATAAAAACGCCATTCGCTAAAAAGCTAACTTAATTGACGTAGCGTACACCTGTGACATTCACTTCGGTGAATTCACCATTGTGCGTTGCGAATTCAATCGGTAGTCGCTTTTCCGTTGCCTTACTTTGTCGCTCATCCAACGAGTAGGTGTGAGATCGGTAAAACTTGGCAGTTTGCCATAGTGGAATTTGGTTGAGTAAAAAGCAGCCGGTGAAAATTCATGACAACTGGTAGCAGCGAGTGGTTTGTTTAATATTCCCAGTGAGTTCAGGCGCCTGATCACTGTTTGACAATCGCTGGTGAGAACAAACGAACCACCGCCCGGCTGGAGGAACGGAAGGCTACCCGATCGACGCAACCGATAAGTACGGATATTTTTGTATTGGGACGTGAAACTGACGAGATTATTAGTGGGCAAAAAAGAGAAAAGCGGAAAAGTAAGAAAAAACCGAAATCGGTTCAGTTCAGTACGGACGCGCATTGTTCTGAGCCGGGAACTGCTGAGTTGAGTGACGAACCTAACGACTTTGACGTCAACTGCTGGGCGGACGCGGAAGGACCGGTCCCTGAAAGAGGTGCGGAGGAGCCATTCCCGACCTTTGAGCAAGGCAAGCCAAGTGCGGGTGCGGAGGTGCCATTCCCGACCGTAGGGCAAAGTAAGTTAGGGCACCGAAGCGCGAGTGCCGGGTACCGAAGCGCGAGTACCCAGTCGTCGAGTGAGTGTGTGTTTTTCCGGTATTCTACCTTGAGTATGGCGCATGCGAGCGGTAGTGGAGTGAATACGGGTCCAGATGTGGTGCAATTGTTGATTCAAGCGAAAAATTTGACTTTGAATCAAATTAATTCGTCGATTGTGGGAAATTCGGTTCAGGGGTCAGAATGGAATCTTAGTCAGGTTGTGACTCAAACGGTGAGTATTGCCGCTTATTTGTATAATCAGCGACCCATGAGTTCATTGGAAAATGGGAACATGAGTGATAATGACGAAAAATTAGTGTCGTTAGTAAAGCTAGGTGTTGACTGCTATAATTTGCGAAATGATGTGAGTCAAATTGCGGACGCGATTAATGCCTTTGCTGAGTATATTCATTTAGAAAAGCCTGACATGCAAGCGATTAATTCCGTAATTAGCGCTGTTTCTAATTCGGGAGGGTGCTCTACCGCTACCACACCGCCTATACCTGCCGTGAGTATGGTTGCTACCAGTAGGGAGGGTTATGCCGCTGCCATGACTGCGCTTACCGGACAGGTGATACCATTTAAGGGGCGCGCCGATGATAAATTTGCTGATTGGCGTAAAAATTGGGATGCAGTTTGTGAAGCGTTGCAAATTCCGACAGACGAGCGAAAATCGTTGCTTCCGGTTTATTTGCGTGACAGCGCGCGTTCGATTTACATGTCGCATAAGAGTGAATTGATTAATTTGGATTATGAGGAGTTCATGGACGCTTTGGAACGTTATTATACTAACCCCATTTCGGAGCATCATGCGCAAAGGGAAGTAATTAGTAGTGAGCAGGGCGAAGATGAGGATGTGTTAAATTGGTCAGTGCGGCTGGAGAAAATTATAAAACGCGCTTTTCCGAAACTTTCAAAAATTGAACGCGAAAAGATGGCAGTGGCGAAATTTGTTAGTGGATTGTACCCTGATATCCGTAGAAATGTATCCATTACCGCTGGGGCTAAGTTTCAAGACGTAGTCAATAATGCGCGCACACAAGAAAGTTTTCTGGAAATTGATAAGGACAAAGTGGGTGGTAAGAAAAAGTCAAAATCCAACGCTGAATTAGTTTCAGAAGCTACCAATTCGGTAATCGAGCGAATTTTTGCTTTAGGGGGTGCGGGAGCTTTTGGAAATTCTCCGCCCGCTTCGTCGGCGGCGGAAAATCCAAAGTTTGAGGAACAACGAGTGAAACTGGAAGAACTTTCTAAGCAATTAGAGGATAAGGATAAGCGTTTAGTTGACTTGGAAAAGCAATTGATAGGTAATAATGCTGCGAAACCAGTTTCCAAGTTTAGGCCGCGTAAATTTGATGAGGGCTGTTATGAATGTGGGGCAGATGACCATTTTCGTTCTGATTGTCCCAAGTTGTCAGAAGAGGAAAGAGCGCGCTTTAGAAATTTTCGGCGCGGGCCGCCGCAGCGACCAATGAATAACTTTAGAGGTCCAGCGAATATGATGCGCTCTGCACAGCAACCCGTATATCCCATGCAAGCGGCGCCTTACCTGTATTATCCCCCTCCCGCGCAAATGTCAACCACTAATTGGTCTCCAGTGCAACAAGTTCAATCATCGCAAATGGCCATTGCAGCCGCTCCATCAACTGAATTGACTGCGTTAAATCCGACGCGCGTGTCTGCGAACTCAGTGAATCATGCACGCTGCGTGCAAGAAAGTAAGGAATATGTGCGCATGATTAGGGTTTTACCAGGTCTTGAAAGTTCGGATGAGGAAGCAGAGGATCCATGCAATCCGCCTGAAATAACGCCGCAGGAACATCAATTCATGCTCGAAAGGGAGGCATGGATTATGCCTTGGGTTTATGCGCGTTCGTTAGATAGCATGATTTTTCGAACTAAGTGGTGGGCTCAATTGCAACACATGGGTTTGCAGGGGTTGAATATTAGTGGTTTTTGTGAGCATGCTGATGAGCATCCGCATGACGATCCTGAGGACACGTTGACGTATGTTAAGTTAGAAGCGCTGCTAGAATTAACCATGCATACGTTCATGTGTGAACCGCCGGACATTAGTTTGTCGCGAACGTCATCTGATTCTGAGTTGTACGTGTTGTCTGATTATTGTGAAGCAAGCGTGCCAACTTTGTATCGAACGTGGTCGGAACCGAGTATGTTGCCCAGTGTGTTGAACCGTGTGTTTTTCCTGTGCTGTTTATTTACGTTTTTTGCGAGTGCTGACGCCTTGGGTGTGATAGGTGGTGGTGTTGCTAAGAAAAAAGGAGTGTCAGAGGAGTGGATTTTGACTGTGCGAAATTTTCTTGAGGGATTTATTGCTGGAATGTGCACTTTTGTGTTTCTGAGATTTTTTCTGCCCGCTTTGTGTGAACTGGTGTTGTATTTGGTGTGCGTGGTGTGTGATTGGATAAAATTGAGAGTGTTGCGGTTTCAATTAAATCGCATGCGAGCGGTAGAAAATAGGCACAATACTGCAAGGGGTGCGACCCCCGTAACACCGCCGCAAAAGTTAAATCCAATTAGCGCTGACAGTTCAGGGTATGGCGCCGATATTGAAGAAACGCCAGTGAGTAGATTTAAGCGTTTGCCGCCGCTGCGCGTTCCTAAAGACACTGCCGTCATGGAAAAAGTGAATGTAGTCACGCTAACTAGTGAAGAAATTGCGAATATCAAAAGTATTGCGGCTAAGCGTAAAGAACTCGTGCCAATTTACTATAGTCCGTCGATTACGGTAGAAATTGAGGGGAATGAATATAAAAGGTGTCTGTTGGACACAGGTGCGATGAGGTCATTGTGCAGCCCGCTGGTGTTGACTAGACATCGAAATAATTGCATAGCGTTTGATGAAGTCACGCCTGTGGGGGGATTGCAAAGCGCGTCTCAATGCAAATTGCAAATTGAGGGTCAGCTGGAACTTCAAGTGATGATTACCGGGAAAGCGTTTTCTATTGTGTTTCAGGTGATTAGCGGTTTGTCGGACGACATTTTACTGGGCGCTGATGTGTTGAGGCATATGGTTATTGACATGCCTGCGCGTGAGTTGCGAATTGAGAGTGGCGATGCGCGTAGAAAGTTGATTGTGCCTTTTGATAACCCGCAGCCTGTTGTGCAAGAACGGCATGTTTATGCGGTTGTAACTGAACTGACTGAAATTAAGCCGCGGCATGAAACGATAATTAGTGCAAAATTGTCTGAACCAATTGATGAATTGACGTTTGCGATTGAACCTTTGAGTGAATTCCATGTGAAAACGGGTGTGTTTGCAGCTAATGCTGTTTATGAAAGTGCGAGTGAATTGTTTCCGGTGCGGTGTGTGAATGTGACTGAAGTGCCGGTAAAATTGCAAGTGGGGCAGAAAATTGCTATCGTAGAACCAGTGGAGTGTGTTTTACAAGTGCGCCGAGGTGATCCGCCTGCTGAGTGGGTGCGAGAATGTCGTGAGCGCGATTTGAGTTTTACCGATACTATACTTGAAACTAGTGAGGAAAAAGTACCGACGGAAGGCACTGTACCTTCTAAAGCAGCGAATACAACTATGAAAGTGGTTTGTGCTGATGGGAGGGAAATGGACTTTGAGGTACCGATCGAATTGGACGAAATTAAGCGCCAGCAATTAAAAGAGTTGATTTTAACTCATCAGGATGCTTTCGCCAGGGATAAGTATGATTTGGGATATAGTGAATTGGTAGATTATCGACTTCAATTGACTAGCAAAATTCCGGTGGCGTGTCGAATGTATAGGTTGAGTTTGGATGACCAGCAGTACTTAGAAAAACATTTAAGTTGTTTGCTTGAGCATGACGTCATTGAACATAGTACGAGTCCGTACTGCGCGCTGACATTAGTTGTTACTAAGCCGGATGGTGCCAAGCGCATGGTGATAGATTATCGACGATTAAATGCCGTAGTTCACGCTCCCCAATTTCCGCTGCCCAGATTAGACGATACAATAGAGTCATTGCACAGTTGCAAGTATTTTTAGCAGTGTCGATATCAATCAAGCGTTTTACAACATTGCGCTGCATCCGGATGATAGACATATTACGTCGTTTCGTAATTGTTTTGGTCAATTTCAGATGAAACGTTTGCCGATGGGATTAAAATGTTCCCCGGCTTTAGCGCAGCGCTGTTTTGAAGTTACAATGGCTGGGTTATTGCACCGGAATGTGTTGGTATATATAGATGATTTGCTCATTTACAGTAGGTCATGGGAAGATCATTTGAGTGATATAAGTCAGGTTTTGTCGCGTTTGATAAGTAGCAGTTTTAAAATACACCCAAAAAAGTGTTTTTTCGCGCGCACAACTGCTGTTAAATTCCTGGGTTATATGGTAGGGCGAGAAGGGATTTGTATACCGGATGATAAGCGAAAGTATTTGAGTGACTGGCCGCTACCTGCGTGTGTGCGTGAAGTTAAAGCGTTTTTAGGTGCCGTTGGGTTTTTCCGAAGGTTAATTCATAAATGTGCTGAATATGCCGCTCCCTTGTCTAATTTAACTCGAACAAAAACTGAATTAGGAACTGAAAAGTATAGCGGAAGTACTCCCGTAGATTTAAATGCAAACCCTGCCGCTTTGGAAGCTTTTAATAAGTTGAAAGTGATGGTGGCTGAGAGTCCCTGTATACAGTATCCTGATCCCAGTAAACCGTTCATAATTATTACTGATGCTTCTAAAGTTGCATTAGCTGGCATTTTAGTACAGCGCGCTGAACCTGCCGCCGCTCTCCATGCGTGTTCATTTTATAGTCGAAAACTTTCTGAAACGCAATCTCGATGGCCTGCGATTACGCAAGAAGCATGTGCTATTTTTGAGAGCATACGCAATTGGCATTGTTATTTAGCGGGCCGGCCGTTTGAAGTGTGGACTGATGCGAAAAGTATTTCATGGGTAAAAAATCCCAATTTGGAAACCCATCCCCATACGGGCTTGCACCGATTTGCGCTAGCTATTCAATCATATCAAGTTACTTTTAAGCATTTGCGTGGGAAAAGTAATGAATTGGCTGATGCTTTGTCGCGCCGGCGTGATGCACCTGTTGAATTTGATGAGCGTGTTAATTTGGATGAAGCTTTTGAAGAATATGCGTTTGATATACCTGCTGATGAATTGGCGAGAATTTTGACTGAGGAAATGGCGTTGTTGACATCTGAAGAACATTTGGCTAGTCAAGCAGTAGCTAAGGCTATGGCGCGATTGGCTGCCGCTCAAAATTGGCTGAAACATGCGAAAATGAAGTCTTTGGAACCGTCAGTTACGGTAGCTGCTGAACCGCCAGTGGCAAGTGTTGCTACTGTGCGGGCACCACATCCAATGACTATGCGTGTGCGAAGTAAACCGAAGGCGGAGTCTAATTCTGAAAGTGCTTTGAAATCGCCGCCAAAAAGTGACGATGCGTCTAAATTAATGGCTGGTGGCCGCCGTTCCGCTCAATTAATTAAGAAACCGGAAAAACTCGATGCTTTACCTCCTCCCATCACTCCAATTGAAGAGTTGTCGCGTTTGCAAAAAGAAGAATCGTATATAATTACAATTCGTCGTATGTGCGAGGAATCCACTTTGCGTAGGGCCCCACCGTTTTTCATTGATCAATTTGATGTGGTTAGACGTGATGCGGATCCGTCAATATTAGTGGGTGAAAGGAAATACGACCCTGCGTGCATTCCCCAGTCGTTAGTTGTCACTGTGTTAGAATTGGCGCATAACCACCCCACTGCTGGACATTTAGGTGTGATGAAAACGTTTGAAAGATTGCGCGAATTTGCTTGGTTTACAAATATGCGTCCAGAATGTGCTAGATGGGTTTCTACTTGCCCTTCGTGCAACGCGAAGAAAGGATTGCGGCGCTCGATGAAAACTCAAATTCAGAGCCGGAAAATCGCTAAGTATCCCGGTGATTTTATTGCGATTGATGCAGTAGGGCCATTGCCAATTACCGAAAAAAGGAATGTGCATGTATTGGTATTTGTGGATCAATGTACGCGTTTTGGTTTAGCAGTGCCCGTTCCCAATTTGAAACAGGATACTGTGGCTATTGCGTTCTTGCAACATGTGTTACCGATTTTTGGCGTGCCCGCTGTAATCTTATCCGACAATGCACCAAGCTTCATTGGCGGCATTTTTGCGGAATTGCTGCGTTATCTAAACACAGTGCAGCACAAGTGTTTCAACTACACGCCAAAAGGAAATGGTTTGGTTGAGCGCAGGAATGGCGTCTTAATGGAAATAATTTCGCATTATGTGAATGGCTCGCATTCGGATTGGGACAAACACTTAGGCGCCGCTGTCTATGCGTATAATACGTCTATGCACCCCTCTATGAAAGTGACGCCATATGCGCTGCTATTTGGATCAAATTCTCCGTCACTTTGGGAGCGTATGATCGAGCCGACTGGAAATGGCACCGATAAGGCCGATAAGCCGACGGCGTACAGTCCCTTTGTGTCAAATTTAGACGCGCGACTTTCGGACGTCCGCACGGCCGCGCATTCGGCTTTACAACGCGCGCAAGAAAAAGAATGTTTTTATGCAAATCGCAGTGCGCGTCGCTTGAATTTGAAGCCCGGTCAATCAGTTCGCGTTTATTCGCCCCGAATTCTTCGAAAGTTAGGTCGCGTTAAGAAGTTCACGCATCATTATATTGGCCCGTATGAATGCTTAGATTATGTGCACCCTATCGTGACCGTGTTTAATAGGTTATCTAAGAAAACTTATACCGTTCATGCTGATCGCGTTAAATTAACAAATGAACCAGTTAATCCCACCTATTCGCAGATTTTCGGTTAAAAACCCTGAGATTTTCCGCTCTTCAACCTAAAGTGTTCCAAGTCAATTATTCCGTTCGAAACTTAAATTAAAATTCATTTTCATTTTTATTCGGATTATTCGCGTTTAATTTCGGCCGTCAATTCGTGGTGAGTTCGGGGTTGCAATTTTTGTGTTTTTGGTTGTGCGCGAGGTAATTTTGTAGCAAAAAGTTGTGTTTTTATGTAAAAAGGTAAAGCGCGAAAATTTCATAAGTGTTATTAATTGTTCGTTCCTAATTGTCGTCGCAGTTTTAATTCACCAGTTATTCATATTATCGCATTTATTTTTTCGTTCTAAATTCGTTCTTTAATTTCGTTCTCATTTTCGCCCATTTCGCAACAAAATAAAAATTATTTTTGGCGCAATACGTTTAACGTAGTGCGTTGAAAATAATTCGCAACTTTTCGATTAGGGTGTCGCTCAGACCTTCGTGCATTTCGGTGCCGACATTCTGGGTGGCGCATTTTAAGTAGCAATAAGTTGTGTTTTCCGGTGCTCTACTTTGAAGTGTGAAAGATGACTAGTTCGGGAGGCGTACCTATGAGTGGGTATGGAGCGAGTTCTAGTTCGTACCGTGGCGGGCGCATAGCCAAGGCGCCGCTCAAACCGTGGACTTCCCATGGAAAACAGGGCGGGGACACTATTCCGCCGCTGCCCTACAACCCCCCTCGAAACGCTCGATCGACTTGTCCTGAATTTGTCATCAACAAAAAGTTGTCGGGAATAGTGGATCGAGTTCACGTCGGCAACGAGCAGCGTCCTACCAGTTATCAATGTCACATTCGTTTCGACGGCGATGCGCAGGCGCTTTTGGAAAGTTATCCGGAGTGGTTGGAAGCGGAGTAATGGTAATTTAGGTGTACAGGAATTTTTTGTTTTGTTGTTGTTTTTGTTTTTTGGGCGTTTTTGTTGAGCGAGCTTTTTACCAGTATAATTGAGTTTTGTTGCATCGAAAATTGATTTTCATTGAGTTTTACCGGTTCAAAAGTTGTCGTTTTGTGTTCTCAACAAAGTGTGGAAAAGTGCGTAATTTTTGTTGATAAATTTAAAGTTGGTTTAAATAGTTCTTACAAAACGGTAATTTAATTTTACTTCATTTTTAATAGTTTGGCGGTGTTTCGATTTTAGCCGGGAGGTAAAATGTATGGCTGGTGGAGTTTGTGAGCAAAAATGGGTGTCCAAAAATTGTAAAATTCCAAAAATTTTAAACGTAAATGTATAAGCAGTTCACCTAATGAATTTATGTAGAGGGTTGTGTACATTTCCGAGCTTACAATAATTTAAACATTTCAGTTCTACTTCGACGTTGGTTTTGGGCGATTCGGTGGGCGAACGTGGCGTGGACGTTTTCGGCTACGTCGCTGCGCTACGTTGGCAACGTGCATTTCCGTTTTTCCGGTGCCCCATTGTGTTATGTGTGTCCTTTTGGCCAAGGAAAGGATTGGAGGTATTGAGGATCTGACACAAAGTTGACGCTGTGATGTAGATAGTTGTTTTTCTTTGTTTAGGAATTTTTTTTAGTTAATTAGGTAGTTTTTTGTAGTTTTTTTTAAAAAGAAAGTGAGACAAGTGAGGTGGCAACAATGTTGTTTGTGACAGATGGATTTAAAAAGTATTTTTTCATTTTTATTAGCAGTTTAGATTGCATGACGGAGTTTCACTTATTTTTCTCTAAGTAAAAGAGTGACGCTGCGGTTACGTGTCGTAGTGCGTGGATGGTCAGTGATGACTGAGGGCACATAGGTTGGAATTTGGCTAACTTTCGCTGCATTTTTTTAACTGAGGGCCGTGGCTATTGATCTAGTATGTACTGTGCATTTCTGCATTTTCGAATTGAGAAGCAAAAGTTGATTTACAAGCGATTTTACAAAAGTACACTGATTATAGAGGTGCGGTGATGATTGGTGTTGAAAATGAGAGGTAATTAAAAGAATCGGGTCTAACTCGACAGGCATGATCTCATGTCTAAATGCCTACTCCCTTGGTTTGTTGTGAGAACAGCCCAGTCCGCCGATCTCATCGAAACAAGCACCCATACAGTGACAAGTGTACTTATTTTTGAGAGAATTGAGCAGTTCGGTATTTTCGGGGTGTGGTTTTTGCACAGTACGTATGGGATCAAAGCCGTGGCTAACTAATTAACATTCTGGTAGCAGAATGAGTGGTGTAGCAGCGAGAGTGGTCATTTTCATGGTAAGTGTCTTCGGTAGTTAATGGCTGTTGCGTTTCGGCATGTGGCAGTGGATTCACTTAGAGGTTGTTTAGTTTCGAACCTTCTAAAAAATCATGCAATCTACACATGCATTTGAGCTAAGAAGATTAAAGTTGTTAAAATTTCAGTTGCCAGTCATTTGCATTTTTATTTTTTACTTTGCGTTATACCGATTTCACATTCATTTCAATTCTAGGTTTGGTAGGGAATAGGTAAAACTCGCTCACGTATGTTAATTTTTATTGGATTTTTACTTTTGCAACTTCGCTATTTTTTATCTACCTAATCCTAGATTGATTGTTTTTTTTTGAGTATTTCCTTTTCCCCTAGAAAACTGATAACTTGACATTTGGATATTTAGGAATTTATGCAAATTTCGTGGTTGATCTTTATTATACAAAGAGATGAAATAATAAGCCGCTTGTTTTTCCTGTTTTTTCCCGTATATTTTGATAAGTGTAAAGGTGATTTGATTTGAGTGAGTATTTTATCACTCGGGTGGAATTTCCGTTAAGCGTCTTTAAAACGGTACCGTAATTCATTTTTACCTTGACAGTCAGTGTGAAAGTTAATTCCATTCGCTTTACCGGTATCCTAATTTTATCATGGATTATCCCACTTACGACATTTTTTCGTTGTGTATTAATAATACGTGTGCGTCTTATGCTTTGGATATCAACGTTATCTTCGTTTACTATACGCTCTTTTTACTGATGGGATTATTGTTCGCGTGTTTGTTTGTCTCGCTTATCGCTGTGTGTTTCCCCGTTCGTGGAGGTGGTTTTGGATTTTCGGTAGAGTTCGCTGAGTAATTTTTGAATCGCCCGCCATTTTTTCGCGCTAAAACAAGTTTTTACAGTATCTCTTGTGTTTTTCCTGTTCTTTTTATTCTTCTCGCATTCGTTCATTTTCTATTTTCGTACTCGTTCCCGTTCCCATCCGTTTTTGCGCGTGAATTCTTTGTGTTTTTGTGTACTTTGATCGACATATCCTGTAAACTGACGCCGTGAATAATTTTAGGTATGCCTATTTTCAAATTCCGTGTGTCCGTCAAATCGGCTGTAAGCATGCTTCTCGTGGTATGTGGAAGTGTTGTCTGGACTTGGCTTATGTTGTTGCGTATAAAAGCGTACCGTAATTTAGAATAGGGGTCGATTCAGTCGAAATTGCTTCGGTTTTATTTCTTGGAGTGTTTTCGAAGGTTTTGTGCCGCTGGTTAGAAACTCGCTCTCAGTGTGTTCCCTGTGTTCTATCTGAATGTGTGAATTCTGAGTCTAAAAAAATCGCCTAAAATGAAATCTCTTCTAAAAACTTCGGACCCCTTGGTGTAAATTAGACATTCAACTAATTGCTAGCGCGTTGATAAAAACGCCATTCGCTAAAAAGCTAACTTAATTGACGTAGCGTACACCTGTGACATTCACTTCGGTGAATTCACCATTGTGCGTTGCGAATTCAATCGGTAGTCGCTTTTCCGTTGCCTTACTTTGTCGCTCATCCAACGAGTAGGTGTGAGATCGGTAAAACTTGGCAGTTTGCCATAGTGGAATTTGGTTGAGTAAAAAGCAGCCGGTGAAAATTCATGACATTTACATGAAAATTGTGTGATAAATTTTTATGAAAAAAAATAGAACGGCAGCCACCAATAGAACGGCACCTCCAATAGACCGTCAGGTAAAAAAGTTACACAAAAAATAGAACGGCGCCGTTCTATTAGAAGAAATTCGGTGGTCAAAAATAGCAGAAAATATGCAATGAGGCACATGAACTATCAATTTTGATAGTGAAAAATGGGCAACAAAGTGTGAAAACTAATGATTTGGGCAAAATTTCTCAAAAACCGATCTAGATAGCAGACAGTGTTCGGGGCGGGCGGGGGGAGGGTGGGGGGCGAAGCGGTTTTCTACACTGGGCAACCCCAATTTCGAACCTGGTGCAAATTCTGTCCACAATGATGCGCAAATTCTGTCCACAGAAACAATGTACAGACACATGAACAAATTATATCGGCTGGCTCACTTGCATTAAAAATTTATTGGTCTTGATAATAGATTTCCCTGTACCATTCAGAATTTTCCAGAACCAAGGTACTATTCGAAAGATTACGGTACTTTCACACATAATAATTTCGGGAAAGGGAGCCACACAGCGTTTGCTATATAAAACACCAAATGACAAAATAAAAAGGAAAATGATAAGTGCACTTTATTTGATTTTCGGCGTTCGCACTGAATTTCGTATTAAAATATAATCCGCAAATGATATAAATGTATGATGCATCTAAACATAAACTGACACTGTAAAAAGTGTCGACACTAAAGAATTTTGCTTGATAACACTATAATTCAATTTTACATTATAAATACCTACCAACAATTGAACATAAAATAGTGACAGACTTGCAATCAAAAAAGTATCTAAACTATGAAACTCTAACCAAAATATTCTTAATTTTGGTATTCAGCAACTGTAGGTCACAGCACAACACATGAATAAAATACCTATTTATGTGTATTTAGACAAGGTACTATCATAAACACATGCATGCAATATATCCTAAGTTGACATAGCGATTGAAAATGCACCATGTGGCACTTCCAGACACTATAGTTATGTAAAATAACCGATAAAGAAACGAAAATATTGCACAACCTATGGCACTTCACACATATTACATTCTATTTATGTGAAATGTCATTTTATGTTACACGATATTTCACAGTTCACATGATATTTTACATCTACACACCTTTCACACTTCAAAATGACACTTTACAAGTTCTAGGGGGTGCCCCATTGTTTTGGCATCAATTGTACAATTATTTTTCCTCAATTTCAATGACAAAACTGAAAAAGGTAGGTTTTTTTAATTATTACGTTACGGCATATTTTTGAATAACACCCACAAGTAAGGAATGGGTGAACAGCATCAAAAAACCAACTTTACTAAGGAATTATTCAAGGGAGGGGGGGTTATCTCAGAGGTGCACATTTTTCATTCATGTTTTGCAAAAATTTGGCATCAAGCTTGGGTAATCATTTTTGATGATAACATATAAATGTGAAGAGTTTTCAAGGGTGCACTATCAGATTAAAAGCCATTCACATAAGTAAATGCCAATCAATGTGCCCAGCGTGTCAAAAAAATTTGTTAATAATTTTTTTTAAATTTTTAGAAAGGTAAAAATTTGTTCTGCGTTAAGCGGGAACGGAAAGTTGACACCCTAAATGTGTCCATGGCGCAGAAATTATAGGTATTTAGATATTGGCAGTGGCACCATAGACACAAAATTTTACAATCTCTTATACAACGCAGTGTTGATGTAATAATCATTATTTGCATGATACCAATTTCAGTGCAGATTATTGCACCAAAATTGTGATTAATAGAGGTTTGCGTGAATATTTACACAGGAAATCCGGATGACATTTGTTCACACAGAAATTTTTTCTTTGGTTAATTGTCTATGTTATTTTTGTAGTTTACAGAGGTTAAAGGAACTGTGTCAGTAAGGTAAATAAATATTGAAAACAAATAACACAAAAAAGGAAAAGATTTTGGGAAGAAAAACAAGGAATATTGTCAGTTGAAACAATTATTTGGGTTACAAATAAACGGGGTACCTGAGAATAAATTTTGAGACGATATCAAGATTGTCGTTTTTATTCACATTTTTCGAATTTTTCTAAAACTGATGTAAGCTAAATATAATCACGTATTTTGAGAACTAAGTTTAAATTAATTGTTTAAGTTTCGAATAGAGCCAAGACTTAACGTGTAATTGTGCATTCAGAAAAAACCACGTGGCAATTTGGAAAATGAACAGATCACAAGAAAAATTGTGATAAATCAATTGATTGTGTGGTCAAATGACTAAATAGACTAACTGACAACTATGCTAAAAAGGCTAAAAAATGAATTCAGTCTGAAAACATAAACATCGGGCCATGTGATGCCACAAAATGACTTTTACACACAGCCGTCACAATATTTTCAGCACAAAATTCACTGAAAGATCTTCACTTTTTCAGCGCATCACCCACGGCGTCGAGAATTTTCTGCATTTTTTGACTCGAATCCACATAACCATCCCCGTTTTTCTTCGAATGGATCAATTTTCCATTTACAGACACTTCCAACCAGCCGGTGATGCCTGGCGTCGCTTCCAAACTCTGCGCGTTGGAAAAATAATTTACAGTTTTACAGATTTGCATGTGCAAAAACGAGCTAAATATGCCATTTTTCACTGTTTTTCACTTGACACATTTTCAAGTGATTTTCAGATATAAGTGAAGTAAAAAAATCACTAATGTCATTGCGCAGCGTCTTTCACTTCACTCATATCTGAAAATCACTTGGAAAAGTGTCAAGTGAAAAAAAACGGGCAAATGTGCGTATCAGTACACCCCCTCTCCAATGAGGTCGGGGAGGTAACCTGGTGCCAATCCCAGACCCTGTCAAATGTCAAATGTCATGCAAAGTGTCAAAAGTCATGGAAAATGTCTTGCAAAATAGCAACCGAGCTCCACTTCTGCAGGGCATTTTCCATGACTTTTGACACTTTGCATGGCATTTGACATTTTACAGGGTTTTTTTACAGGGTCTGGGGGTGCAGTAATTAATTAAAAAACGGGAGCTACATACATAATTGTATTTATACGGGTTGAGTTACTACGAATGGCGCCGATATTTCTCACATGAGACATGTGAGTATGTTAAATCAAACAAGGATTTTTATCGAAACCTAAAATTTTTTCCTTCCCCTCGAATAAAGCGCACGCAATTTTGCTGGGGAAATCGTAAACGCACCGTCGTATCTCGAAGACATACGATACCCAAAATTTAGATAATCGTTTAATGTATTTATTTAAAAACTATGGGATAAACTGAAATGCCACTTTGAAAAATCGAAATTCAAAATGACACGATCACAATGTGCCTACACGCACCGCAACTTCCGTAAAAACTGATTTTTTTTTTCAAAAACACATTTATGAACACGGCTGAATGAGTAACTTTTAATTGAATTTAAAATTGAAAATTTAAATTTGAATCACAATTAATGAAAGTTTAAGTTTGGGACCAAAACACCTAAAGCATACAATAAGAGTAGGCCGGATGTGGCCATTTCAGTGGAATAGTCCCCCGAATGATGACTTGTCACGGTGCCAAAATTTCGAAATCCGCTATAAATATGAATAAAATAGGCTAACACTAGCTATATAACCATGTATTTAAACGGAAATAACGATAATGAAGGTGGAAATTGGCAAAGTGGAGCACATTTGAGCGATAACTTTGAGCTTTTACGCTCATTCGTATAATACGCAAGTGGTAACTGGGCTGAGGGCCAAGTCATCATACGTGATCCGATCCATTTCAGTTTTCACCAATGTCACGGTGAAAACTAGTGTGTGTAGGGCCTAGGGATGGAAAAAGCGCTTTTTTTAACGGCCCCGCTTTTTTAAAAAAAAGTGCTTTTTTCGCTTTTTTTTTAAATTGTCAAGACGTTACCTAAAAAGCTCCCAAATATGGGGATGAGTCAATATATACGGGTATATCAGACAAGTGGCAGTATTTTCCAATTTTATGTCAACTAATTATGTATATCGCCGTTTTTGAATGTTTCTTGACTGCAAGTGAAGTTAAGCATGGAATAGTGCTTAAATTTGGCTATAAAAAATGGCTAATACATGACAGTGATGTTTCACACTGTAGAAAAGTGGAAGCACGTTGCTGGATATTATTTACTACACTGACATATCTCCTCAACTTATTATTACATGATACCATGCAGGAATAGCAGCAATGCCACTAAAATGCTACAAAACCAATGAAAACAACCACAAATGGCAATTTGCATGTGAAATTATGCGCTTGAGCGCAATTTTTTTCGCAAAATACCTAGTGCATGAGTACTAAAAATTTTGCCAGCGCTTTTTTTAAAAAAAAGCGCTTGAAAAATACGCTTGAAAAAAGCGCTTGCCATCCCTAGTAGGGCCAACGATACGCCACAATTGGCACGCTGCCAAAACTCACAAAATCATGAAAAACGTCACAAAAGAACTCACACACTGAATATCCTCCCCCCTAAACTCATCTTCCACTGCGACGCAGATTTTTTGCGCCTTGGGCTTGTACCCTCATCCGCCTCTGGAAATTAAAAAACAATCTCAAAAAAACTTATATCGCGGAAAAAAGCGATTGTATTTTCAAACAAACCAGTAAACTATGTGAAGTTTGACCATGATGAAAGTAGGCTTGTCCCGATGGGAAATGTAATTGTCTGAGCAAACCACGTGAGGTAAAAGTGTCGAAATTATTGCAGCTTTTCTTTTTGGTCTTTTATGCGGATCAGGTGATGTCTAGAATGTTGGCCCACGTCCAAGTTACTGCTTGCGTATTGTACGAACGAAAGTGGAAGTCTAAATTTAGCTTAAAATTGTTAAAAATGTAATTTATTTTATCAATTTTCAAACGCCTTTATCAC
The DNA here is from genome assembly GCA_964036195.1 of Sphaerolaimus hirsutus. Taxonomy (NCBI): domain Eukaryota; kingdom Metazoa; phylum Nematoda; class Chromadorea; order Monhysterida; family Sphaerolaimidae; genus Sphaerolaimus; species Sphaerolaimus hirsutus. Next base: position 21,275,091 of record OZ038453.1, on the reverse strand, counting down.
GCTTTTTTTCGTTCAGATACATGGTTATATACCGATTTTGGCTATTCTCAGCCAATTTAGTTGTATTTATAGCAATTTCGAAACTCTGGCCTCCATTTCTTTATTCTCTGGCGGTTTTCTTCCATTTTACAATATGGTATCCAACTCTTTTATAATATCCGACTGCTAATTTATAGTAACTTGGCCCACGTCCAAGTTATCGGTAAGGTGATGTACTTTGAAGGATTTTTCCCCAATTTCGTCACACAATCGTTGAAATTTGCCCCATTTTGCCCATCTTCATAATCGCTATTGTCATCTATATCGATGGTTATATACCTAGTTTTTTTAAACAATTTTTGGCAGTTTAATATATATAGCGATTTCAAAAAATTCGACCGGCTGCCAAGTTTACATACGGGGTATCCTCATGATATCCAGTTACGTTCACAAAATTGTTCACAAAAAAAGAAAAATTCCCGTTTTCCCACCGGAAGCGCGGAAATGCTGCCGATTTTGTTGCACTGTCGAGAAATCGGCGCTTTGCGCAGCGTGCAAAAACGGTGCCATTTGGCATCGAATAATTGCATGCTGGATGATTATTTGGAAGACAAATTGGTTCATGGAAAGAGAAGATATGACCAAGTTACGCTGCCCAATGGGTTGCCTGTCCATTTTCACTCGAAATCTACGTTTGCTGTCGTTTTTAGTCATGATGGGTGTGTTTGGGACTTTATAAGTTTGCGTTTTTTCATATTGTAATAATTATCAATTATTGATCAATCCAATGTAATTTATCGGAATTATAGTTGTAAATTTTGTTTTTCTTTGCATTTTTCAAAAAGTATTCTTATATTTAGGAAATTATTGGGAAATGTCAAAATTATTGAAAAATGTCAAGTTCAAGTGTAATGCTATTCACATTGAAGGTGAAATTTCAGCTGTTTCGCTTGGACGCATGAAACACATGTATTTTGAAATTTCAAATTCCCACATTGAATATATACTTCGCAGTCTTCTGTGCGCTTCATCTCACGGCGACCACAATATTTACATCACCCGAGTCGCAACAAATAAAGTGGAACGGACACTTTCCGGCCACGCGAGAACGGCGTGGACATTAACCTTTCACCCCAATAGGAGTGATTTGCTCGCGTCCGGCTGTTTGGCTGGCTGTGTGAAAATGTGGGATTTGAAGGTTTGTCCCATTTTCTCTAGCGTTTACCAGAAGTGCCGGGGGTCTAAAATGTGTTGCAAAATGGTAGAGAGATTTGTCGAGTGTGATCATTTATATAAATATTTTATCTGGCATTTTCGATTACACGTTTAGGGTGCGGGATTGGCCCCAGGGGATTCACAACAAGGAAAGTTATGAGTTGACAGAAACTCATCCAGAAAATTTTCGGTTGATTTTTTGGTCTCATTACGCGACAAATTGTATTCATTTTGCGTGTGGATATCACATGACATCAAAGCAGAAAATGTTACCTAAGTTCTTTTTTTTGCATATTCCCTCAAAATTTGCACCTTGAAGAAATAACCCCCTGGGTTTATTTCGATTAAATACGTAACCTAAAAAAAACCCATTTTTCCAGACCGGCTGCAGTACAAGTATTCAACCCACTCAAAGTGCAATTTCCTGCATATGTTTCCATCCAAAAATGGAACTTGTAGCGTTCGCGTCCGCGCACAAAGTTTATATGTGGAATTGGAAAGATGGAAGTGTGCAAAATGGTAGTGAAAATGGGTGCAGTAGTTTGATTGTGATGGAAACCAATGGTAATGAGAGGGTTAGGTTGGTGGGGGCTAGGGTTCAAATCAAGGGCGTATGTAGGGGCGGGGGAAGCCCCCCTCGGCTAGGTCCCATTCCGCATGTAGACCCATTATAGACACATTATGCCTGCATGGGTAAGAAAGGGGGTGGGTAACACCACTCCAAACCGCCCAGCTATCTATCTATCCCTGGCGCAAATTTTTTGGCTACATTCCCCTGACCCCCCCCCCCCACCCGAAATTGCCTAGCTATCTCCTTATCTGGAGCGCTTTTGAGCAATTTTACCCTAATTTTCACCAAAATTCCCTATTTTTCATACTTCTTATAGATTTTCACCTTCAATATAACTAGGTCATGTGTTTTATTACCATCAACGGGATGGGTTTACATGCGGAATAGTGCACTGCCGCCCCCCTCGACTTACCGTTCACATTTATTAGTTCAAAAATGGCAATCAATTAAGTAGTTTGCATTCCAATTTTTCCTAATTTTTCCGAGATCGGGATTATAAAAATATTTTTGGATCGGGATTGCGATTTGAATTTGAAAATTTTCGTGATCGGGATAGGAATTCGTTTTTTGAGATTTCGGGATCGGGATAGGGCCCGCAAAATCCGGAAGTTTTGAAAAAGGTTTTATAAAAAACAACGTTATAGGCCCCTCCCTGTAGGTGAGTCTCTGAATTCCCATAAATTACATTGATAATTAGCATTCAACGCTGTGTAGATGGATTGGGTTCAACAGAACGGCCGATCGATTTTACACTGCGATCACAAATTCCCAGCCGCCCAATGAACGATCTACTAGGAATTTGTTGCAGCCGGAGTTGGTTCCGTATCGGTTTGTTAAGTTATTTTTTTCGTGTAGACGTTTGTCGATCAAAATTTACATGTAAAAAATATATTTATAATTTACATGTAAAAAATATATTTATAATTTACATGTAAAAAATATATTTATAATTTACATGTAAAAAAAACTTTTTTTGCGAGTTGTGATTAGGGTTGGCACTTGATTTTTTTTAAATCTGATTTTTTTTCAAATCAAAGAGTGGAAATTGATTTTAATTTAAAAAAATCTAAATGAAAAATTTCTTGTAGACGTGCACTTGGTATTTTGCATTTTTTTGCGCGCAAGCGCGCAATTATCAATACCCATTACCATTGGTGGTGTTTTCATGGGTTTTGGGGCATTTTTAGTGTAAAAGATTGCATTTATTTATGCTACAGGTGTAATAATAAGCCGTGATATGCTAGTGTAGTATATAACACCCAGCCAATGTGCTCCCACATACTTCTACAGTGTGCAGCATCACTGGCGATGTATTCGCCTTCTCTTAGATCCTTACTTAAGCATAATTCCATGCTGAACTTCACTTGAAGTCATGAACTTTTTCGACAAAAGGCGATTTACGTAGTAAGTCAACGTAAAATGGATATTTTGAAATCACTGCTTATAATGCTATCCCATGACTCCACAGTCATAATATGACCACAATCAGGGACGTATCCAGGATTTTTGAGCGGGGGGGGCTGCTTGTTTACTGAGGCTGGCGAGGGGGGGGGGCTCAGCCCCCCCCCCTAAAATTTAAGCTACATAGTGGCGGAATGGCGCCATGGCGCTGGCGCCATTAGTAGGCGCCACGCCATGGCGCCATTGGCGTTGGCGTCAGCGCCATGGAATGCTGTATATGTATGTAAATATACATACAAAACAGCAAAAAACACAACATTGAGTGTATTTATAATGATTTGTGGCCACATAGAGAAAATCCGATGATAATACCTTATGTCTGGTGAAGAATGCGCGCTTGCGCGCAAAATGTTTTAATGCTGACGTTGAAAAAGTCGCATTTTCCATTCACTTTTTGGTCTCGCCCCGGGAGGGGGTGGGCTGCAGCCCCCCCCGCCCCCCCCCCCTGGATACGGCCCTGACCACAATAGATGTAACAATACATTGTTTGACACTTAACATACACATATTTTTCTCTATACCCCCATTTTGGGCAATTTAACAAAAATATGATTTTAATTAAAAAAAATTGATAAAAAAATAATCAAAGTCTTAAAAAAAATTGATTTTTTTTCCAACCCTAGTTGTGATAATTGTGAGAGAAGTTGTGCAGTTTTCTAGCCGCATAACACATGTGGATAAATCAAGAGACAACTTAAATACAACCAGGGATAGAAAAAGCCCATCTTTTCAACGGCTCGTTTTTTCAAGAAAGCACGTTTGAAAAAAGAGCTGGGACCCTTGCGGTTTTTTAAAGTAAAAAAGCGCTGGCTATCCTTACTAAAACTGATCAAAGTCAAGATATTTTTCTTTTATTTTCCCTCAAAACTTACCATCCGTTTCTTGTCTTATCACTTTAAATCAAGTTGTCTTTAGGCCTGTTCACTTACGGAATTGACACCGTATTCAGAACTTTGAAAAATACTTAAATACCTAAATTTGTGTCCATTCCCCCCCCCCCCCCTTCAGTTGCCAAGATCTGCTTAGAAATCGGCGGGAATTAATCGAACTTCGCAACGAGTTGAGCGAAAGACATAAAACCTTATTGGATAGATACGCGAGAATGTTGCAGCGCTATGATTTGTTGAAAAGTGAATTTCCCACTTTTGTGGTCGAGAGTGAAACCAGGGCGCAAGGTTTAAGGGATATTCCGGAAAATACGGGTGAGTGGGTGACTTTTTGGGTCTTTTTAATTTATGTTTATACGGTGGATTGACCAAATTAAAAGAAAGTTCAAAATTGCCGGTATAATGCTACACATACACGACTTGTCATATGGCACCTCACCCGCATATCTTTACGCGACATTTTGCAACAGAAAAAATCCGTCTGAAATTTGTTGGACAATCGATGTTTGTTTATACCCTGTAATTTTTTTCTCAGGGCCGTGTTTTCTCGAAAAATGTAATGCGTAAATGTTCATTGTATTAGAAATGTTTAACCATCGAAAAAGTTTTCAAATGAAATTGATATCAAAACACCTACCCAACTTAGGCCCTCCACAAATTCAAATCACACAAATACTACCGTAACCACTACCATAACCCACCCAAAATCAGGCGCCCGCACAAGCTCCGCCCTCTCACGGACAATCACCCAATTAGAAACGCTGGAAAACGACGCACAACAGCGTGCCGAGCTCGACGAACGGGAACAAGCGAGACATGAACCCGGAGGGAACGAAAATGACCCCAGTGAAATGCCTTTGGTGGGTAGTGAAAGTCCCCCCAGGCTGGAAAGTATGTATGAGAGGAATTATGCACAGGAAATGGCCCAAAGTAGTATGGGGGTGCGTTTTGGGGGCTTGGGTTTGCCAATAGTTTTTAGAATTTTTTGATTGAACATCGATCGTTTTTTTGGTTGCGGTGCGAAAATTGGGTTGGTACTGGGGATGGTCCAGGGGTTTAGTAGGGGGGGGGGGGTTACCCCCCAAATCCGCCAGCTATCTATCCCGGAGGCAAAATTTTTGGCTATCAATCTATGAAGTATGAGCATGAATCAATGGCCATGGCTGTTCTCCTACAGTCGGTGCTGTTGTACGTGCTCTAGGTAGAGGAGAGGAGCGTAACCTCGCAAGAGGTATGGCCCCAGATCTCGTTTCATTTGTATTGTATATTGTATCCCCCAAATCGGCCAGCTATCTACCTACGTGGAGCGATTTTAGTGAAATTTCGCCCCAATTTTCGCTCAAATTCGCCGTTTTTCATACCTTTTTATAGTTTTTCACCTTCAAATCGCTATTTCATGTGTTTCACTGCCTATTTTCAGCTATTTGTGTACTATGTATGCTTATATTGGTTATTTACCTATTTTTCATAGGTATATATATTGAACCCCCCCCCCCCCCCCGACCCCCCGACATTTTTCGTTTTCGTTTTTTTCACCCCTTGTTGGTGTGTTATAAAATTATACATACCGTAATTCCTCGAATTACCCCCCCCCCGGTGAATTGAATCCCCTCTAGAAATACTCCCTAATGAATTCACATTTATTTGCAGCAATTTCTGAACTACCACCGCCTGGGCATGGACAGCCTACAGCGATCGTACAATCAACTTTCAGCCGCGGCGAACAAACTGATCAGCGAGTTTAGAAGGGTCTGCATGAGTTTGAGTGTGTTGGAGGTTGGTGATATTTTTGCAATAATTGGGTGCATGGGATTTTAATGAAGGGAAGGGCGATCTTGAAAATCTTTATCAGCTAAAAACGCCTGAATAATGGAGAATGGCGGCCCGCGCACTAGTTGACGGATGTGTGTCAACTTGTCTATGTCAACTCACATGTCGATCTCAGAGCGATCACCAAATGCACATGCGGCAATGTTGAAAACGAAATGTTGCAAAATGAATATCATGGCAAGTGCATTGGAAGATCGCTCTGCGACACGTAAAGCCGAATTCTGAGTTGACACATACCAGTTGACACAAAAGTGTCAACCAGTGTGTGGGCCGTCAATGGAGTGAAATGATGAAATATGGGCAATTTCCATTGGGTGATAGTTGACACTGAGGCTGCAGCAATATTCTTGTTTCATTAATTCCTAGCACGAAAAAATTTCCCTAATTATCAGAGTCTGTTCAGTGCTTTCTGCACACATTTATCCAACCCTCAATTTCCCAATACAGTGTTTCAAAATATTCCAATACGAATACAAATGACACATTACCCTTTCACAGGAGCGAGTAAACAGCGGGGATTTCGGCTGCACGCCGCCACGAGCTTCCCAAATTTCATCCACAATGGCGCCAGGCGCCAATATTGACGCCAATGTTCAGACTCATAGAGAACGAACAGATCAAAGATTGGAAGCCGCCAGGGTTTTATTGTTGGCGCTGAATAGAACGCAGGATATTTTGCAACACAGAGTCGCGCCGAATTCCGGGGGTTAGTGGCGGTTTTGGTCAATGGGGCAATTAATTGTGTTTGCTACCGCTTGAATCTGAAATATCGTATTTGCTTGAATAATTCCCCCCTTGTGACATATTATCAATACGGTGTGTTCAGTTTGAACAAAAATCATATTTGGCATGTTTTCGTGAAATGAGTTGATGTAAACAGGCATCAATTTTTTGACGAAAAGATAATTCCTCCCCTTGAATAATTTCCTTCGCGAGTAGTCCCCCTCAAATAAGGTCGGACGAAAAAAAATCTTCTGGGGGAAATATTCGAGCAAACACGGTATATTATTTCGACATCTTCTATTTAATGGTGCGAAATCCATCCGATCAACAATCACGCGTCTTTTGGCAAAGCGCCAAGCATCCGAACAAATGCCAAAGGCCAATAATACGTCACCCACAAACTCACAGACACTCTCGTTTCCCGCCATTCGTCCGCATCTGGTCTAGAAAGGGAGGCACACATTATGCTCGAAGTGCATTCTGCTCTTTTACGTGGCGACATGGCCGGCAAATTGCCCCAGTGGGTCGGAAAAGGTGGGTGTTTTATTCCGGAATTGGCGACCCCGAAGCCCCGATCCAAATCCCGATCCCGGAGAAATTTTCCGAATGACTTTTGTACTGTGAGACATGTGAATGGAAACCTCCAGTGTGCATTTTACGCCGCTTCTGTGGAATCTTGGACTTTTTTTGTGAAAAATCAGAAAGAAACCCTGAATATCATAACTTAACCAAAAACTCAAAGATAACCGTGACCAAAATCCCGATCCCGTGACCCTAAAAACATAGCGCTAAAATTTGAATTGCCAATCACGATCCGAAATCTCCGATCCCGATCCCGAAAAGTCGATCCCATTTGATCCCTAGTAGTGCCTTCGGTTGGCCGATGTTTTTTTTAAACGTTTTTTTTGTTTTTAAACGTTTTTGTTGTTTTTAAAACATGACGTCCGAAATGTTTTTTTTAAATAAAAAAAACATCGGCCGAAATTTTTAGTACTAAGCACTAGGTATTTTGCAAAAATTTCGCGCGCAAGCGTGCAATTTTACACACAAATTGACATTGGTGGTTGTTTTCATTGGTTTTGTGGCATTTTTAGTATTTAAGTATCCATTGCTATCTGCTACCATGGGTTTATAAGCCGTAATATGCTTGCTGTAGTTGCTGTAGTATATAATATATTGAGGTAATGTGCTTCCATGTACCTCCACAGTGCGTAACTTAACTCCCAAAGTAACAACCTCCTTTTATAACCTTGTTTGATCACTATTCCGTGCCAAATTATTGACTATAAGGCGATATACGTATATGCCGTATATTGACTATAAGGCGATATACGAACGATATGTTGACGAAAAATGTATATTTTTGACACAAATCACCACTTATAAAGCTATCCCATGGCTCCACAGACATTATATGGTCATATATAACATCACAGAGTATTGCCACTGTCTGATATACCTATATATGTTGACACAAGGTCATATCTGGGAGCTTTTAAAAAAACAACGTTTTTTATTTAAAAAAAACGTTGTTTTTTTAAAAAACGTTGTTTGTTTTTTTGAACATCGAGTTAAAAAAAAACGTTTTTTTCCAACCCTAGTAGTGCCCAAATTCGCTGTTTTACCACCTCCCAGTTTTCCACTCGCACCTTCACATTTCAACATAAAAACGGTCTTTTTCCGGACATTTCAGAACTAGTGTTGGGCAGTCGGGCGGCTCTCTCTTTGTCGCAGCGCGCCCGACACGCGGCCAGTCCGTACATTTTGCAACAATTGCGGGATGAATTGGGAGAAAGGGCTGAACGTAAGTTTCCATTGGATACTGTGGATCTTTTATTCGGTGGATTATGGCAGACTGGATGTTTTTTTCACGGTTTTGTATGTTTTTTTCGCGTGCGCAGATTTCCAATCGCTGATTAGAAAGTGGAAACAATCTGTACTCGATCAACTAGCGAAGACTGCGGATGTGCGACGGGTTTGACAATTTTGTAGTTTTTTTGTGTAGAGTTTATATCTGTTTATATACTAGCATTTATTTGAAAGCTGAGTAGGGTGTCAACAAAATTTTGTTACAGAAAACGGAAACGGAAAAATTTTGCCCACGGAAAGCGGAAACGGAAAAAAAATTTCACTTACCGGAAAATGGAAAATGGAAAGTTGACACTCTAATTTAAAGCTGAGTAACCCCTTTTCCACTTTCTTTCATTCCCCATTTTCAGGCATCCGCAGACACTCCATCCAGCAGTGGCGACGTTAACTCGCCCGACTCATCAAATACAGATAGGGACACAAGGGTTGCACCGGGGACTGGTCCCTCTTTGGTTACAGATTACGATAGTAGAAGGATTGCCATGGAACTGAGAAGATTGTCGCCGCCTTTGGGTGGGCTTTTATAGATTTTTAAAATTATCATTTTTGGTCAATTTTAAACGGTTTGCACGGTTTCTTGGCGTTTATATATTTTAATCTGGCGTTTACACGGTTTCTTGTGCCGACAAGAAATTAAGTGATAAAGTTCCATCATTCCGGAATAAAGTTTCATATCTGCAAAACAAAGCTAGTTAAGTTTACACACATGCCAATTTGCAGATAATTTGCGCCTGTTGTTCAAGACTTATTAGCATTGGAAAGTAATTTCAGTTGTCGGTTCGTTTTCAAAACGAAAACCGAACCAACAACTGAAATTTGTTTTCACGTCTTGAACGACATGCACGAATTATCTGCGAATTGGCATGCGTGTACACTCAACTAGTGAGTATATATATACATGCTTTGTTTTGCAGATATGAAACTTTATTCTGGAATTGTGAAACTTTTTCTTTTCATTTTTTTGTCGGCACAAAATGCAGTGTAAGCGTAGCTTAGTAAATGTTTTCTATTTTTCAGAGACTCCGCCCACTTCTGCTGCCACTTCCGCAGCCGGTTCCAGTTCGCAGGCGATTCCGGACCGGCCGAGATTCGTGGGTCCCATGCAAATTTTGGTTCAGCCAACGCAGGAGGTTATTTTGCACACAGTTTTTTATAACATACAATGTTTTTAACATATTTTTTCTTTTTAGGCGACTAGAAGGAGTTTGGATACCAGCGATGAGGTTCCAGTGTCCAAACGGCGTAGATTGGATTTCGGTTTGTTCCATTTGCCCGGAAAAAATACATGACGATCTTTCGCAATGATAGTGTGCAAAGTTAGCAAAGAGACCATAGTTCTACTGTTCCATTTTCTCTATATTTTGCTTACAGCATTCTCTATATTTTTCTGAAGGATTAAAAATAAATAAAGTCATCATTTAAAAAAAATTGTTCCTAAATAAAGAAAAAAATTATTCCAGGCACAAAACGTATATATATATAGTTCGTTAAACTCGGTTCGCCTCCTTTCTCCAAAATTTTTATTCTTTTGTGAAAATTAATACATAAGTATCCTGCTCACGCGTTATCAGCTAAGACATAAGTAATTTTGGGCGCATACTTTGCTGTCCGCCGAGTATACGATATTCCCATTTTCTAGGGGCCCAAACCACCGCAACCACAAGTGAAGAAAGACCATCTACGAGTGATTCCCACCCAAATTCAAGCTTACAATTACCCGAACCGACCGCCAACGCCAGTGCACCTGTGGACACAAGTTCCCGGGGAGTTATGTCCCCCGAAGGGGATAGCGCTGCTGATTGGCTGAGGCGCCCCACTGTTGAGGCTAGAAGACGCAGGTGCCAATTTGTTCTGGGGATTTTGTGGTTGCGGTTTTTTTTATTCATTTCGTCACTGGGTACGTTCGCTTGGGTACGGACTGGGGGCAGTCCCAAGCCCTGTAAAGTGTAAAGTAAAGTGTCAAATGTAAAGTCAAATGCAAAGTCAAATGTCAAATGTAAAGTAAAGTGTCAAATGTAAAGTAAAGTGTCAAATGTAAAGTCAAATGCAAAGTCAAATTTCAAATGTAAAGTAAAGTGTCAAATGTAAAGTAAGGTATCAATTGGGTATCCAAATCTTATTTTTCGTATCCAAATCTTATGTATTGGTATCCTAATTTTATGTGGGAAAAAATAATATTTGGGTACGCAAAAAAATAGATTTGGATACACAATTGACTCTTTAATTTACATTTGACACTTTACTTTACATTTGACATTTTACGTTGCATTTGACTTTACATTTGACACTTCGGGCTGTCCGAATAAATATCTATCTGTCTTTTCAAACTTCACTCGATTTAAAAACCATACAATCTAGTTAACACAAAACAATTTCCAGGGTCCGCGAACTCCTACGTGCCCACTGGCGAACGCGCACAGCACCAAACGACACAAGCCCAAACGCTACAAGACAAACGGCGTCTCCGCCGGCGAGCATAAGTAGTATAAATCTGGAAAATATACGCGCGCCACTCGTGTTGCCAGCTGTGGGAATGTCGGGGACAAGTCAGGAATCTCGGGAAAGGGAGACACCCCCGAATGTACCTTTGCCGCCAATTGTGCCTGTTAGGGATAGGTGCGTGTTTTTGAAGTTTGCTTGAGGGTTGGAAAAAGTGTAAAAAAATTCAGGCTTTTAAGGTAAATTTTCTTTCCTTCAAAATCACTCGTCTTGGGCTCACACAAACTAGTTGACATCGACAGCAAATGTCAACTAGTTGACATTGACACCTGATGTCAACTGATTCCCATCCCAATTCAAAGCTTGCTGACGACTCAACGAACGACGTTCAAATGCATGCTTGGAATTGGGATCAGAACCAGTTGACATTTGGTGTCGATGTCAACTAGTGTGTGTAGGGCCATTAAGGAAAAAAACACTCAAAACTGCCTGCTCTAATTTTGGGGCAATTCAAGTGCTAATCTTTTCAAATAAAACGTTGAATAGGCACGCATTCATAATCCATGGCAAATAATTATCAGTACATTATTACATTAGACTCCTCCTTTAAAAATGAAATTTAAAAAAAATTAATTTTCAGACTGCGTCAAGTAACCACAACTTCACCTTACAATGACGCGCCAAATTCTAGTGTTCGCGGTGGGATGCAAAGTAGCTCCGACGTGCGCAATTCTGCAGAGAGGTTGGATGGACATTTTGTCATTTTTGCTTGTTCACAAACGGTACACTTTACAGCGAAGTTTACCATATCCCATCTGAATTAAAATCCACATAAAATTTTTCCATTATACGTAAATATTTTATATTATGAAGTTCGTGCACGATTTCTCACTATACACCTGAATTCAAATCCGTCAAATCCGATCAGTATATCTATGTCGATACGAAAAGTATCAACTGCTGCAAAATGTGCCTTAAGGCCCACACACACCAGGTAACATCGCAAATTCGTGTCAACTGAATGTCAATTAAATAACATAATTTTTTAAGATTCACACATCACGAATTCAATAAAAAGCAAAAAGTGTCACTATATAAAATTAACTATGCTCTATCAGGAAAGTTGAAATAACATAATTAACCAAAGTTTAATTAAATGAGTTGACGGGAATGTCAACTTTGATGTCAACTAGTGTTTTTGGGCACTTATACACCCTAAAAATTGTCAAAATTTGCCAGCTCCACCAGCACTCAATCAGTGAACGATCGCGTACGCGCTTTCGAATTACCCGCCAGGAGTTCCGAGGCTCAGAATGCTGAGGATCAAGTCTTGGCTATGAATATGAATCGATCGATAAATCGAGCCATTGCGGGTACGTTTTTTCAGTTGTCTTGTTTTTGTGGACCCCCGCGGGTGTTCAGGAAGATAGTATTTCAATACCGTCTTCCCTCGAAATACTCCAATGGGTTTGTTATTTTGCAACGTATTTTGAGGGGGTGGGGGTTTATTCGAGAGGGGCTTATTCGAGGGTTTCTTTCATTTCACCAACTGCAGTTTTGTCATGTTACACTGTCATGTCATGCTCTTTTCACTGAATTCTGGTGGGGGTACTTAAAGTGGGCGATTATTTCCTTGGTTCGCTCACACCTGGGAGTATCTCAAGGATGGGGGGGAGGGTAATATGAGGAAATATTTACGGCAGCTGCTGTGGATTGATAGATGGGAAAGCTAGAGACATAAACCGTTTCCACATCAAGTTAGGCAACAAAATAGTTTTTTTGGTGCTGAACTTGATGTGGAAGCAGTTTAGATAGCTGAAGAATTTCCTGGGGTTATCTGAGTTCAATGTATAGGATTTTTTAAGGTGTACAATAGGGAAAATTACTGAAAATAGCGAAAAATGCTTTATTTTCCAACTGTTTATAAGTCGGGTTCCTTGTATTTACAGTTTCGATGACAAAATTACAGAGAAAGCGAAACCCGCAAAAGTCATGTTTCATACTCAACCATATAAACAGCACGTCAAAGCACCCATCGTTATTCAAGAGAGATCCCAGATCTCTTTATTTCGTCAGAATTTTCATATTTTTACGTGTCGGCTGATCTGATTCAGCTGACTATTCTTCTCAGTGATTATTAAGTTGATTCATTGTTTGTAGATGTTGCCCCATTACTTGACTGGAATTATTTAGAGCCATGCTGCGTGACTGTTTTTGCCTTCTTTACTAATTTCTATAGCAATCTACACGCAAGTTGGGTGACGTATTTACTGTATATCCTCGATTAAGCCCCCCCCTTTGAATAACTCCCCCTCCCTGTTAGCTGACTGGGGTAAAAGAACCCTCTCGGAAAATTCTGATGGGTGGGACAGACGCCCATTTATAAAAAACGTTTATATGTATGTTAGCCTTGCTTAACTAAAAAAATTATGCAGAAAAAAAAACCCCTGGGGACTTATTCGAGGATGTACGGTACATAGCGATTGACGTGGATATGAGCAATGCAATGACAGATTGTGCAAATAAGTGTTGCCAATTATAGTGTTGCCAATTATTCAATTTATTTGGAGCATGCTATTTGCAATTTTCGTCAGCGCCTTGCCAACTGATTGTACATTATTTAACATGATTACGGTCAACAATTAGTTGACTTGCATAAACAGAGAAAATTCTTAGACTAGATCTAGGATCTAGTAACAATATGGCGATTCTTTTATTGCTAGAACATATTGTTGTCGCGTGTTTGTCATATGGTGTATCCTGTAGTAGATGAAACATGAATGTTATGGGTTTCGCTTGCTATTGTTTGGCTAATTATATCAAGTTGGACATGTCAGCACTTTTCACTTTATTTATGAAAACGTTGACATTTTTCTTGTCATCACAGAAAATCGTGTAAACGCTGCTTTAGCAGTGTTACCGTGCACCAAGTTTTAAGCGTTATTTTTGTTGTGTGAATCATTATCAAAAAACATTGAATTTTTGAAGAGTGAAAAACGGGGCAAAATCGAGTCGAAGAATTTTGCTCGTGAAAATTATTGCGAAAAACTGCCAATTGTCAAAACAATCAGCGCCAGAAAATTCAAGTTTTTCAATGGAAATCCAGGATTTCCCTAAAATAACAATAAATGAGGATTAAGTTCATTGTTAATGCCAATTTCTTGTCACTCATTATGCCTTGAAGCTTTTGAAGCATATTATTAGCGGGTTCAGATGGAGGTTAGCTTTCGAAATCTATGAAGGGTAGGCGCCAAAATATTTTTGAAACTTCATGGCAAGACGCTTTAATAGAAGCATACGTTGACCCCATTCAATCAACCAAAGTTTTCAAACTTTTTAATGTTCCAAAAATTCGCAGGCACCTTTATAGCGAACGGTGACGAAGCCTTGGCCACGAATATATTGGATTTCACTTGCCGCGTTCAGCAATGGGAAATCGATGTTACAGCTGGCATCTTGCCAGATTTGACAAAACGTCAGTTTACGTTTACATGGATGAAATAATCGCTTTTAATTTGTGATTTGGTAGACACTCTACGAAAAGTTTGTGCAATTGACACATCAGATATCCTTGAATAATACCCCCTTGAATAACCACCTCTGCTGGCTAGGTGAGGAACAAAAAACTATTCCCTTAAATAACTTATTCCCCCACTTGAATAACTCCCCAACTTGAAAAACTTCCGCACCTTGAATAACTCCCCACTAGGAGAACTCCCCCAACTTGAATAACTCCCCAACTTGAATAACTCCCCCCACTAGGAGAACTCCCCGAACTCACCCACTTGAATAACTCCCCAACTTGAATAACTCCCCCCACTAGGAGAACTCCCCGAACTCACCCACTTGAATAAGTCCCCCCACTTGAATAACTCCCCCACTAGGAGAACTCCCCGGACTCCCCCACTTGAATAACTCCCCCACTGTAACCACTCAGACGACACCAACATAATCACCGAGCGCGCAAAAGTTCACAATCAGTCGTCAATTTGCATTTCTCCAAATGGAAAATTGTTAGCTTGTTTAAGCGAACGTTTGGATTGGTCCAATCCCGTTTGGGCCGATATGCAATTGAAAGTCTATTCGATTTCTGAGAGAAATTGCTATCGAGTGAAGGGCTATTTCGGCGCGGAGAAATTGTATAGTAGGGCTTTTGGTTCGTGGGGGTTGAGGGTTTTTTGGTGTGGTTGTTGTTTTTGAGAGGGGGGTATTCGAGGGGTGCAACGATTTTTTGAGCTCTGTTACACACTTTACGTATGTAAATCTGCATATTAAATAGTGATGTAAACAGCGCCAGCACTTTGGCGCCAAGCGCCATGGCGCTTTTCCAACCCTTTTCCAGCCCAGCGCCAATGGCGGCAAAAGCACTGTGGCACTATGGCGCTAGCGCCAAAATCGCCAGCTGCATGGCGCTTTTACATGGTACCTTATTTTAACACAATAGGGTTCAAGGTGTGGAAAATGAAAAAGTGAAACTGGAAAAACTTCCCTGGTGACTTTCTTGTCCTGGTCTTTTCCCGACATATTTCGTGTCTCTTTTTATTACTATTTTTTGTACAAAGAAGCCTGCTCTTCTTCACTGTTGATAAATTTGCAAAAACAATCATTTCACATCACATTGTGCCTACACGCACTACATAGTTTTCACCGTGACTTTGGTGAAAACTTAAATTTTTCAAATGCAAATTATCGTCAAGGTGGTATAATTTTATTTTTTTTAAGTTTGAATTTTTAATAATGGAAGTTTAAATTAGAAAATTTGAAAAATAAACATATATAGCATACATTAAGAGTAGGCTGAACGTCGCCATGTGGCCATTTCAGTTTTCACCAATGTCACGGTGAAAACTAGTGTGTGTAGGGCTTTTCCACACCTTTTCCAAACCACAACATAAAAATACCTCAATAAATTTCCGCAGGCCCAAATGCCGTGGGCGTTTCGTTCTCCCCATGCGGCACGCACATTCTGGTCGCCCTGGCCGCCCGCAGATACGTCAGATATAGGGAGTCCCCTGACGTTGGTTGGGTTGTTTTGGGGTTGGGAAGTCGACCCGATATCCGCACAGTTTTGGAAGCGATACCTGATACCCGAACCCGACACGAATACTCGATACTCACACTCGATACCCGATAATACTCACGAAAATTATACGTTGAGCTTTAATTTCAGCTAACATACACTGGCAGAAACCTCACGATCCGGAACAAAAACTTATGCAACAAACCAGTACTGTTTAGAACTACCGTATTACCTCGAATTAACCCCCCCCCCCTTGAATTAACCCCCCCTCGAAATACCCCCCCTAAATCTCGGCTGAGGAAATAATAAACCCCCTGGGGGTATTTCGAGGTAATACGGTAAAAACAGTTTTTAGATGATATTGTAACTTATGTTTTGTATTTATCGCAGACTTTTGCGCAAATATTCCATCTGAGAAATTTGACTGGGCCGCCAGAGGGAAGAAGACTAGAGGTTTGTGTGTTTTCTTGCCTGTTTTTCGGTTTTTATTGTTGTCGGTGTGATCGCCGACCGGACCGATCATTGGCCACACACACGCTAGTTGACATCAACACCAAAAGTCAACTGGTTCCAATCCCAATTCAAAACTCGCGTTTAACGTCGTTCGTCGGCTCGTCAGCAAGCTCTGAATCGGGATCGGAACCAGTTGACATTTAGTGTCGATGTCAACTAGCATATGTTGGGCCAATGTCGGTTTCGATTCATTGTTCAAGTTCCATGGAAAAGCGCCAGAAAAAAGGCTCTAAACGCCAGGGGCGCCATTCGGAAAGAGGGGGGCAATGGCGCCACAGAAAACGGGCGTAATGGCGCGGCGCCCTTTGGCGCCAGCGCCAGCGCCATTCCATCACTATTTTCATCTATACCTGGCCATTTTCAAAACTCAGTTCGTGTCCAACATAATCGGTCGCGCCGGCGTGCACCCGACTTCTGACTACGCCAACCCCAGCCAATCGGCGAGCCAGAACCGGAACCGAAATGAGGATCCGGAAAACCCGGAAGACCGGTTTTCATTCGTTTTCGCCGGCGACAATACCCGCCAACAAGCCAGAATCGATCGACAAGAAATTATGGATAATGTGGCGGCGCTTTTCGCTGCGCGAAATGCTAGTGTTAATTGCGTTGCTTTTGGCGCCACCACTTTGAGTGGGGTTATCGCTTACGGTACCAATAGGGGACACTTGTACCTTTTGAGGGCTACACTCGTTCCCGGCGAGGGGGTGGTGTGAGGGCGTTGTGGAGTTATGCTCCTATGTCAGCTTGGCTTTTTTCGCGTGATGACCGCCGCGCGCATCACAGAATCGCGCGTCTCATCGGCGAAAGACCGGTGCCCAAGTAAACCCGGTGCCCACGTACGCCCGGTGCCCAAGCTTAAATACCCGGTGCCCAAGTACGCCCGGTGCCCAAGTAAAATGCCTCTACTTGGGCACCGGGCGGATGTTCACTTGGGCACCGGTCAGGTGCTAGCGAAAGACTAGTTGACTAACGCTTGTATTTATGACCTGAAAAAACTATCGAGTCTGGGTAACATTTCGGGTTGTGAACATGAATGCTAGTTCACTAGCGATCACCTTCACAACCAGGAATGTTACCCGGACTCTATAGTTTTTTTTAGGATCGTAAATACAAGCGCTAGTTGACTAGTGCTCGTATTTACGACCCGAAAAAATATCGAGTCAAGGTACGCAACTGCCACGGTGCACACGTAATGCACAAGTGGTGCTTAAGTACTGCACAAGTATGCACATGTAAAAAGCCGCCCGGTGCACGAGTAAACATCTGCCCGGTGCACAAGTACGGGCACTTTACTTGGGCACCGGGCGTACTTGGGCACCCGGTATTTAAACTTGGGCACCGGGCGTACTTGGGCACCCGGTATTTAAACTTGGGCACCGGGCGTACTTGGGCACCGGGTTTACTTGGGCACCGACACACCGTCGTCTCATCGGTGCGTGCAGAAAAATGAGGCTTTTGCCCATGTTATGCAACATTCTGTGTATGCGTGTGAAATAGAACCGTTGCGGTTGCATAACAAGCGTGGTTAAAGTTTGTAGTGAATGTACTTTTGAATAGGCACTGTCAATGGATCTAAAATTTTGATAAATTAATATTCAAAGTTGGCTAAAATCGACAACTGAGATAGCATATTTTGAAAAACATGGAAAATTGACATGTACATACAAATATAGAACGAACAAATTGAGCAGTTTTATTAAGAAATTAATCATAAAATATATTTAAATCTAGTAGTCTGATCTGATTTAACAGCTGATATGCATTATGCAAGCATAACAGTTCTACTTTACACGCATACGCAGAATGTTTCATAACACAGGCACGCGATATTTTTTACACACGCCTTTGACCCCTAAAACGGGGGTGCACTGATACGCACACGTGCCCGATACGCACATTTGCCCGTTTTTTTCACTTGACACTTTTTCAAGTGATTTTCAGATATGAGTAAAGTGAAAAAAAGTTGTGCAATGACATTAGTGAACTTTTTTCACTTCAGTCATATCTGAAAATCACTTGAAAATGTGTCAAATGAAAAACAGTGAAAAATGGCTATTTTTCACTGTTTTTTTCACTTGACACATTTTCAAGTGTATTTTCAGATATGAGTGAAGTGAAAAAAGTTCACTAATGTCATTGCACAACTTTTTTTTACTTTACTCATATCTGAAAATCACTTGAAAAAGTGTCAAGTGAAAAAAACGGGCATATGTGCGTATCGGGCACGTGTGCGTATCAGGCCTGCCCCCCTAAAACATCCAATATGGCGAAAAACCTATAACTGGACTTGAGTGCACCAACAGACGCCCCAATCTATAGGAGCATAACTCCACTCGACCGGTGTGAGTGATTTGCTCGGTTTGGAAGATTTGAAATGTCTTTTCCGATTTGTTCTTGTCAGGGTGATGAAATTTTGTGCATTTTATGAATTTTATAATATTATTGTCTGCTGGCTGCGGAATTTTCAGGGAAATCTACCATAAACATATGAAAAAATTCATCGTCTACGTAAATCATAGAAATATGGTAAAATTCACTGTAAAGAGTGCGGTAAAGCTTTAATGAGTATGACAAACATTTTTTTGTCTGCCCAAATTGCCATTGAATTCATCAGTTGACAACACGGTAGTCTGCAAATTCCTCAAAATTAATGGGGCGAAGAACTTTTTTATCAAGCTCACAAATTTCCTTGTCATGTTTGTTATGGCCGCTGTCAATTTAATTTTACTTTAATTTTCACAGATTGTATTGTACGTGTAATTTTGTTCGTTTTCGGAAATATTCGAATAAAATTAATTAAATCTACAAAAGTAATTAATTTGTCGATATTTAAATGTGATACAGCAGTGACACTCAATGGTTTCATTGACACTGTGCAATGAACAAAGCCAGCACTAGGTAAATAAATACAGAAAGTAGTGTTACTCGGCAGCAAGCTTTGAATTGGGATTGAAACCAGTTGACATTTGGTGTCGTTGTCAACTAGTGCATCAGGATTAGTACAGTGGGGGTGTTGGTGCAAAAGTAGTAGAAGGGCGCCATGGTGCGGCTTACTTTGGCGCCCGCAAATGGCGCCATGCCATCACTAATCATGTGTATGTTTGATGTTTTTGGAGGGGGGTCGCAGGGGTTCAATGTATGGGGTTTTTCAAGCTTTAGAAGGAAAAAGGGAGAAAAATCAACTAGATACATAAATATGTAGAAAGCTGGAGCGTTTGGGGGGGTAACCCAACCCCCCATACTGAACCCCTGCAGTGCCCACGAAGACCCAGTGCTCAATTATGGGGGCCGTACCTAAGCGCGGGGTCTACATTGGCACCGGACATGGTTACTTGTGCACTGGTCCTGTGCCGTACAGTGTGTCAATACACCAGTCATTGTCAAAGCAGTCATATTCCCGGGAGGGGTCTTACAGATTTGGACCTTGTGAGGTTTAGGTAAATAGTAAATGGGTCCACGGAAGGATAGATAGCTGGAAAATGTACTGGGAGTTGAGGGGGGTCACAGGGCCTGTTGAAGCCTTTCAATGTTTAGAAAGTTGAAAAATTATATTTCTAGGTTCCAGAAATAGTTTAAACAAGTATATAAACACACATAGGCAAGAATAGCTGAAAATAAGTAACAGAACACATGAACTTGTTATTTTGAAGGTGAAAATGGTCAAACGGTGTTTAAGTTGGTTACCGTATTACCTTGAAATACCCCCATGGGGGTTTATTATTTCGCCAGCAAATTTTGAGGGGGGTTAATTCGAGGGGAGGTCTATTATTTCGCCAGAAATTTTTACAAAATTCCCCGTACTCAGACGTAGAAAAATACAACATTGTCAGAGACGTATGAGAATTTATAGGCATATACTACTGTATATACACATAAACCCTTCCCTAAGATCACTCATTCATCGGTTTTAACTTGTGTTCTGCATAATACAGTTCACACACTGTTATATGTTATGTACATACTGTTTACACTGTATTTGGGGGGTTTATTATTTCCCCAGCCCATTTTTTTTTTTGGGGGGGGGGATAATTCGAGGTAATACGGTATTTACAGCTACAATGGGGACACAATTTTTCAAAAAGTCGCTCAACAGATAGCAACTCATATGTGGCACCTTCATATGTGTGTTTCGCAGCCAAATTTTTTGCCTCAGGAGTCTGGATAAATAGATACCGTATTTCTTCTAATAGAAGGGCACCCTTCTATTTTTCTCGTCAACTTCTTTACCGCCCTTCTATTGGAGACCGCCCTTCTATTTCTTTCGCCATCTTTTTGCGAATGTTTTCACGTTCTGCCAAGGTTTTTTCGAAGTGTCACGTCACAGAAGGTCATAGAATGACGATACATAGAGTTCATTCAATATTCGATGCTAATCGATTGCACCAAATCAATGGACCAAAGTCACTAAATCATAGCATTCGCTGATTTTTTTTTGTAGTCATTTGGTACATTTCCAGTACTTTGTGTACCTTCTATTGGAGACTGCCCTTCTATTTATTTCGTTGTTCAAATTTAGTCGAAAAAGTGTACCTTCTATTGAAGACGCCCTTCTATTGGAGACCCGCCCTTCTATTAGAAGAAATACGGTAGCTAGAGCATTTGGCCTCCTCTACTAGATTCCAAAACTATTCGGGGGGTTTTTGGGGTCTAGGCATGGGTTATCATGTTTGCATGAACCCGTAAATATTTGGTTTCAACGACTGCTTAGGTAGTGTTTGCTCCGCTCAGCACACAATTAGATGCAGTCTAATAATGTAGCTAAAAATTACGTTTTTGTGGGTGGGGGGCCCGCCTCCCGCCTTGCCTTTAAATGACTATCTTTAGCCATATTCCGTGTTTTGCAGATACTGGTTTTGTCGTTTTAGGCTACGTAGTGATCATCACTAGTGATGTGAAAAGCGCCAGAAGTTTGGCGCCAAGCGCCAAAAACGCCATGGCGCTTTTTCGACCCCTCCATGCGCTATCAATAACTGTCTGGAATTGTCGCTTAGCCGGCGCGCATGTAACCCGCGGCGCATGCATTTGAAATTGAGCCTAGCTTGTCATTCGCCTGGTGGCCGCCGCCGTGCGGTGACAAGTTGTAGCCGCGTGTTTAATGAATTTATAAGTGCATCGTGTGATGTGCGTGATGTATAGTCGGCGGACGTCACACTTAGTGTGAAAACCTACCATAACCCGTCTGAATGATGAACCAAAAATTATATCGTTTTTTCATCATAATGTTTCGATTTTACTATGGAGTAATCAATTGCGAAAGTTATCACAAGATTTTTATTCATTAAATTATGGTAGGATTCAGCGCATACATTGCTGTCCTTCGAGTGTACGCTAAAATATGCAGTGAACAATGTCCGCACGCCAACAACGTATGCATACGAATTTGGCTTGAATTTCGGTTCCTCTGAGCGTATTTTCTGCGAATTTTGCATCCGTTCATTTGTAAAATTTCGAATTTTGCAACAAATTTTGAAAAAGTGCAAAAATGCGCGAAATTGTGCACATTCAGGCGGGCCAGTGCGGCAACCAGATTGGCTCAAAGGTATGTCTGTTTTTGTTTGTTATTTTATGTTGGTTGTGTTCTTGCGCGTGTGTCGCATAGCCGGAAATTTCGTTTCCTTGCTTTCTACCAGGGGCAGTGGAGATGTTCCATCGGATGTATGAATTCCATAAATGAAACTACCGTGTTTCCTCTAACCCCCCTCGAAATTGTAATTGGGGGCAATTTTCATAGCATCTACGATTTTGTCAATATTGGCTTAAGACAGACCATTTTTGTGGTCCCCATAGAAATCCACTTTTAAAAAATTGTAAAAAGTGGGGGGTGAAACAAAATTTTTAGATATAGGGGGTAAACTGCACGGTACGGTAAATCTGCAAAGTGCGGTACGTGATTCGGTATGGTACACCCTACCACCCCACCACAACCTGCACATCACTCCCCCCCCAATTTCCCGTCAGTTCTGGGAGGTGATCAGCGACGAGCATGGGATCGACCCGACGGGCGCCTACCAGGGCGACTCTGACCTGCAGCTGGAGCGCATCAACGTGTACTACAACGAGGCCAACCCCGGCAAGTACGTGCCCCGCGCCGTGCTCGTCGACCTCGAGCCAGGCACCATGGATTCCGTGAAGTCGGGACCTTTTGGCGCCTTGTTCAAGCCGGATAACTTCATTTTTTGTGAGTTGTGTTTTGTTTCGTCTAACCCATCACTCATCTTATTCTATCCATTACCCATCTAAAGTCATTATTCATCTAAGCCCTTCCATAGCTGCGTAACTTTCTTTGAAAAAAAATCCTTTTATGTATTTGATGTACTTTTGATTTTTTCATTTAAAATCTACAATAATGGACTTATCGACACTTTGCTGATACAGCATGGACTTATCAACTTCTTTCTGAAGTTTTTTGTAAATTGTTCCTAATTGTTCCAACAGTGTCAAATTTGATGCTTTAAATGAGACCAGTAAAGAAAGGTAGCGAAATTATACTGCCATATTAAGGTGGGTATCAAACATGAGCACTGTAACTGCTGGACCACTGTGGTGGCTGAACTACTCGCTTGGGGACTACTTTGGTCCCAACTTTGGATGACATTCCTGGGTTCGTCTCAAATTTCACAATTTTGGCCTTATCGACTTTTAGAAGTATACCCCTCAATTGCTTGTGAAATGATTTACATCCTTCAACCATCCCCCCCCCCTTCAGCGCAATGCGGCGCGGGCAACAATTGGGCAAAGGGTCACTACACGGAGGGGGCGGAGCTGGTCGACTCGGTGCTGGACGTGGTGCGCAAGGAGGCGGAGGGCTGCGACTGCCTGCAGGGCTTCCAGATGACGCACAGCCTGGGCGGCGGCACCGGCTCCGGCATGGGCACCCTCATGGTCTCCAAGATCCGCGAGGAGTACCCAGACAGGATCATGAAGACCTACTCTGTTGTGCCCAGTCCCAAGGTGAACATGCGCTATGGTTTATTTACATCAAGTATTCACCATCATATTCCACCAAATGTTTAGCTAGCTGAGTGTGAAAATCCCTGATGATATTAAATGATAGTTACTATTTAATACAACCCTGTGCCGGTAGTCATGTGAACACACTAGTCATGTAAACCACTAGTCATTTAAATCTTGTCATGTAGACCCACTGGTCATGTAAACCCACTAGTCGTGTACACCAGCCAGTCATGTTTTCCTACCCACTAGTCATGCACATCTGCCAGTCATGTATCAGAGGCATACATGACTAGTGGGCAGGGTGTGTGGGGAGGTTTACATTGTGCAAACATTGAGCATGGGGGTAGTGATGCATTGGAGCCATGGTGCTGGCACCCTTTAATGGTGCCAAAAAGTACCAGCACCATGGTGCCACTGATGAAACATTGGTTCTTTGGTGTCATTATTTCAACTGCTATTTTTGCCAGTGCCATTGTTTTGGATCGTGTCAGAAAGTGTGCAGTGAGAGTTTACTTTTTGATTTTCACATGCATTATCTGCTGAATGATAAATACAACAAATTGTCATTATGGCTGCTTTCATCAGTTTTTTTCACACTTTATTTAGTGGGGGCAGAAAAACAAATTGATGCATAGGCCCTATATATCCTTTGTATTATTGTGTGCCCTATGTGTTTGCCACCTGCGCTATGTACTGATCACATGACAACCCACTCTGCTACTAATCCCCCACCCGCTGATTAGGTATGCCTCCCACTAATGTTCCACCCGCTAGTCAGACCCTATGCATGACTAGCGGGTCGACATGACTAGTGTGTCTACATGACTAGCGGGTAGAAATACATGAACTATGCGCAGGTGTCTGACACGGTGGTGGAGCCGTACAACGCGACTCTGTCGGTGCACCAGCTGGTGGAGAACACGGACGAGGTGTTCTGCATCGACAACGAGGCGCTGTACGACATCTGCTTCCGCACGCTCAAGCTGAGCACGCCCACGTACGGCGACCTGAACCACCTGGTGTCGGCGACCATGAGCGGCGTGACCACGTGTCTGCGCTTCCCCGGCCAGGTGCGCCCTTGTCGCTGTCGTGCATGTGCCGTCGTGCATGTGCCGTCGTGCATGTGCCGTCGTGCATGTGCCCCCTATACACGTCCATGACCACGTCGCAGCTGAACGCGGACCTGCGCAAGCTGGCGGTCAACATGGTGCCGTTCCCGCGGCTGCACTTCTTCATGCCCGGCTTCGCCCCGCTCACGGCGCGCAACTCGCAGTCCTACCGCGCGCTCACAGTGCCCGAGCTCACGCAGCAGATCTTCGACGCCAAGAACATGATGGCTGCCTGCGATCCGAGACACGGAAGGTACCTCACCGCGGCCGCGATATTCCGCGGCCGCATGTCCATGAAGGTTTGTGAAAAAGTTTGGCATCAAGTGCCGGGATTGTAACTAGGGTGTCAAATTTCCGTTTTCCGACTAGGGTGTCAAATTTCCGTTTTCCGTTTTCAGAAGGCAAATTTTTCTGTTCCGGGTGCTGAATTTTTTTCTTCTGTTTTCCTTTCAGTTTTCCAGCCACTAAATTTTTTTCCACCTTTTTCCATTTTCTGGCTCAGTTTTCTGTTTTTCCGCCTCATATTTTCTTTTTCCGCCTCATATTTCCTTTTTCCGGCTTAACTGTCTGTTTTCAGTTTCAGTCAAACTGGTAAACACGCATGCATGTTTTCAAATATGTGAATTTTTTTACATTTTCCATCAAAATTTTAGCAATTTTTACCATTTCTGATCAATTACAGCAATTTTTTTCCATTTTCCCGCAAAGTTTTCCATGTTTCCATTTTTCCAAGTTTCCATGCAAATTTCATTTTTCCGTTTCCGTTCTTCCGGCTTTGTTTTCCGTTTTTCGACTGCTGAATTTTTTTTCCATTTCTGGAAAGTGCAAAAAAATTTCCGTTTCCATTTTCCATAAAAAATTTGTTTTTGACACCCTAATTGTGACGTTAAGTGCCAAATTGCCAAATTTTTCATAAGGCGTAAAGCGTCAGTAGCATGAAAAAGCGTCAGTAGCATGAAATTGACGCCTAACGCTAAGATTGTTGAGGTACTATGTTTCCATCTCTAATTAATTCAAAATTGTTCCAAAAGAAACATTTCAGGAACAAAACATTAGTCGGATCGGAGTTATTCACTCCGCTGAAAGTGCACGCTGATTGGTCGCTTGAAATGAGTGCGCATCATCACTAAACAGGCGCGCAGAGCAAACCTACTCTGACCATGCAAATACAATGCGACTTTTTTCCATAAATTTGCGGCGCATTATTATCGAGAAAACACCTTCTGATGCGTGTCGCTCCGCCCCCGCGCCTACTTTGTAAAACAAAATGGGTGAGGACGAGGAGCGACGCAGACTTAGCTCCGCCTCCCGGTGTGAATAACTCAAATCGACGTTGCGTGTACATGACTCCGCCTTTTTCTTTAAAAAAAAATATTTCGTGGATATGCGTGCATAAGTACCGCGTCAGTGTTTTGTCGCAAAAAACATAAGTACGGCAAATCCTCGATCAAGTCCCCCCTCGAATAACTCCCCCCTGTTAGCCAAGTGAGGAAAAAATAACTCCCTCACTGATGATACATTTTACGGCAAATTGTGACGAAAAACAACCCCCCCCGGGGACTTATTCGAGGATATACAGTATTTATGTACGAATGTAAACCGCACCACCTCGATTTACAGGAAGTGGACGAGCAAATGCTCAATGTGCAAACAAAGAACAGTGCCTACTTTGTCAACTGGATTCCGAACAATGTCAAAACGGCCGTTTGCGACATTCCGCCGCGCGGCTTGAAAATGTCCGCCACTTTTGTCGGCAATTCCACCGCTATCCAAGAGTTGTTCAAGAGGATTTCTGAGCAATTTACCGGTTCGTTTGTTGTTGGTTAGATGGCTCGCGTAATTTTAAGTTGCAATGATTCAGGTCCACATTAGCTAGACATTATGACAATCAGAGAGCAATTTTATTGGTTCCGAGGCTGGATTACACCAACGTAGGCCTTCTAGTCATGTTAACCCACAAGTCATGTAGACCCGCCAGTCATGTAGACTCGCCAGTCATGTAGACCCGCCAGTCATGTAGACTCGCCAGTCATGTAGACCCGCCAGTCATGTAGACTCGCCAGTCATGTAGACCTGCCAGTCATGTATTTAAGGTGGATTTGCATGGCACATGGGATTAGCAACAGCAGGTTTTTTTGATTGGTAGAGTGTGAGCTGCAGTGCATGTGTCCTCACATTTTTGTTGATATTTTCATGACACCTGTGCTGACCGTGGCAAAATGGATGGATAAAGAAATACAAAGAATTGATCATTAGGCTCATATTTGTCCATTTACTTATTTGCACTATTTTACATTTCATGCACTATATTAATTTACCACGCAAATTATATTTCCTGCACTATATTATTTATCCATGGAGAATATTTAATTAGGAAAGTGTATTATGAGTGATTGATATGTTTATGTGGAATATTTAGGTTAAAAGGACAGATAAGTTATTATTAGGTTTATGAATATAAAATTAGGCTCATTCAACTCGCCGTAATTTTCTGATCATTATTATATATACATTTGCATGGTTTACTTGTAAGTTGATAAAGTCAAATCTTGTAAATATTTATGTGCTACGTACTTACTTAGGCCAGCGTCCTAATAGAGAAATAGTGCCCTGTGTGCAACTAGCATTTACGGTACGTAGATAAACAAGCCCTTCGCGTAGGCATAATTATAACCCAGCTCACTACTTTATATTATATTTACTTTGACATTTATAGTAAATACCCTGCTCAAATTAAATATGTTATATTAACCCTGCTCAATTAATATACCCATTTACCTCGAATAAGTTCCAATTTGTCAATTATGAAGTATACGTTTCCAGGAAGTGATTACTATTATTGTGTTGAATATACCCTGTTCTATTCACGTCATTAGGAACATTTGCACTACTATTTACAATTTCCAAACCCTATTATATTAGTTCCAATGTGCGTCAATGTTTTCTGACAAATTGAAGCAAATTAGTAAATCGGCCGAGTTTGCCGACTTCGCGCCTCTCAAGATAAATAGTTTTTCCATTAGCCCAATTTGTACCTGGTATTTCTTTACCATAATTGTTTGGACGTGTGCACGCGTAGAATAAGCCAACTGTTTTGGCTAGATGTGTCTTATTATTGTATTTATGTCTTATTTGTGCATTTGAATTTAGGAAATTACTGTAGCTATGTTTTAT
This sequence comes from Sphaerolaimus hirsutus, assembly GCA_964036195.1. NCBI lineage: Eukaryota > Metazoa > Nematoda > Chromadorea > Monhysterida > Sphaerolaimidae > Sphaerolaimus > Sphaerolaimus hirsutus. The sequence goes on along the minus strand of OZ038453.1, from coordinate 21,247,347 downwards.
ACATAATTTCCGTGTCTTAGTAACTTTGGAAGTTTTTACTTCAGTCTTATGACCCCAGTCCCGACCCAGAAAATAAGCTAGCGATAGAAACTTCGACTAGGAAGCTCGCTAGGCTTTGCGCTTTTGCATCAAGCTGTATCTGATCGAAATAAAGTACCTGAAACAATCTTGAAATCCCCTTTCAACACGCAACCACGAAATAAACTCAACTTGGCTGTCGACAAGTGGACGTTTGGCTACAACGGGAAATCAACCACTCTAAAGGCTGTTTCTCACTACGGTCTTGGAGTTGCCGGATTCGGTGGTAGAAGACGCTGACTTCGGTGGCTTCATCACAACACCACTGTATGAAAAATTTCAAGAAAAATTAAAAAACTCAAATGCAACAACTGATTTTTTTCTTTTTCTTTGGGCAGTATCATATAATGAGGGTGCGTGCAACAAAGATGATGTGAGTGCACATGGACTGCAGCCAGCAATATGTACGCTACTAATCTTGCAAACCCACTGCTGAAAATCCTCCATGCCATGCTAATCCACCTAAAATGCATGACTGGTCGGTCTACATGAGTAGGGGGTCTGCATTATACAGGCACAAGGTCTTAGAAAACCACTTTCAGATGATGACAAGTTGTAAGTAGACATTTTTGTAAAATTGAGTGAAGCTAGAAAAGTTGTCTAGGCATGGTTCCACCAAATTTTGACCTATCTTTTGCAATTTGTGATCTGTTTTAGCCATTTTTCTCTCGTTTCTTTCTACACCATAAAAAGCCTATATATTGAACCCCTGCGAACCCCCCCCTAACCCCCTCAGCCCTTCCCCCCCAAAAGAATTTTTTTGCTATCTATCCCTCAATTCTGACAGGCGATTTAAAAACTATCTATACCAAGGAGTGATTTACTATCTATACGAAACCACGGAGGGGTCCAAATCCACTAAACCCCTGCTCCAACTCTAGTGACCCTAACTTGGCTCAATCTCATAACATTGCTTGTCACATTGTGCTTTTTGTGGGATGGTTCCAGTGACTATATTTTTGTAGGATTGTGATACTAATTGATGAGATTTTTATGGAATAGCATCAGTGACTTCAAAATGTTAGGTCAAAGTCTTACTCCAGTACACATTTAAAAAGTTGGCAGATGCACTAGCATTTCGAGATGAAGGCGGGTTTGTAGTACTAGTAAATACATGATGTACCCTATCCAGACAGGGGTATTCTGAGTTTGGGGTTTTTTCAACCCTGTGTCTGTAGTCATGTAAACCCACTAGTCATGTAGACCCGCCAGTCATGTATTTGAGGGGGATTAGCATGGCACAGAGGATTTGCGGCAGTGTGTTTACATTATTAGTACATAGCGCAGGCTTCATTTTTCTTTGAGTGTTGTCATGAGAATGATGACAAAAATGCAAATACTGCTGCTTGCCCTATTTACCTACTAATTAAGTCAACCCGCTGCTGCTAATCTCCAGTGCCATGCTAATCTCCATCAAATAAATGTCTGCCGGGTCTACATGACTAGCGGGTTTACATGACTAGGAGGCCTACATAATTTTTTCCTTTTATTGCTCAGACCTGGTAGTATTTCGAAATGGGTTAATTCAATAGGGTGTTATTTCAAAAAATATGGTAAGTGCATTGCAACGTCAGTAAAGCAACTCGTGTTATCAACACCAACCACCAAGCCCCCCCCCCCCAGCAATGTTCCGTCGCAAAGCCTTCCTGCACTGGTACACGGGCGAGGGCATGGACGAGATGGAGTTCACCGAGGCCGAGTCCAACATGAACGACCTCGTGTCCGAGTACCAGCAGTACCAGGAAGCAACTGCTGATGACGATGGGGAGGGGGATGAAGACTTTGGAGGCGGAGTTTTGGCGGATAATTGATGTTTTGAGGGTTTTTTGGTGTGGGTATGGTTTGAATGGGACCAGTGTCCCGATTCTGGGCAGTTACAAGCTCTGTGAAGTGTAAAGCCAAGTGTCATGTGTCATTTAAAATGTCAATCAAAACAAAAAGAAAAGATTTCATTAAAGTACTGAACTTTGACTGAAGATTGACACTTAAATTTACACTTGCCATGACAATGAGCATTGTGCATGAACTTTTACATGGCATTTGACTACCTATTTTCTTATCACTTTACAGGGTTTAGAACTGCCACCAGATGGGTGTCTGGATTTTGTCATTGTGATCCCAAGAAGTCAGTGGGGGTTTCAGCGGAAAGTGGGTGCCGTGCGTCCTCATACAAATATCTATCCATTATAATAATCCCACCAATCTTTGTGATGGGTTTTGACAATGCCTCACATTTCAATTTCAACTTCAAAATTGCTCAACATTTTTTATGACAGGGCTAACCCATTTCCCACTGACTATGTGATTATTTCTAGGCCAAGATTATGCTCAATTACGCTTTATTAATTTTTACAAATCATAAATGTTCAATTTTCAAAATCGCATTTCCAAAGTCATAGCTGTGCAGAGAAAGCGTTTTTCAACTATGAAGCGGGAATTAGAGCTCAGCGTCGATTCGACGTGAAATGATGACGTGAAATGTTTTCGTGAAATTAATTACACGAGTTTATCCGTTACAAAAAAAATAAATTAAAAATATATTTTTGCTCAGCCATGATTTTACACTGATAATTTTGCATACTCCGAATGGGATGACCTCTATCACCAACCGAAATCTCACATCATAATTCGTATCCAAATAAGTACTCCAAATTAAAAATCAGACAGACACCATTGTCTGCGGTGTGCTAGTTTGACATAAATACTTAGCAATGCATGCGTTTGCAAAATAAATAGTTTATCCAAATGTTATCAGTTGGGGTCATCAGTTCACATCACATGGGACCGCTTATTTTTCAATTTCTACATGCATTTCTGAGTGCTCTGCTTGGTAAACTAAAATTCCTGCCAACTAGCGATAGGTATTTTTATGACATTCTTTTCTGTATTTGTTGTGTTCAATGTGTTTAAATTGTGTTCAAATTGTGTTCAATCAACCATGCAGTAAAATAAACGACTAGGAAATGAAATATTTAATGAATAATATTTTTATCGGTGTTATTTTTTACCTACACTAGATGAACATTCAAGGAACATGAAAAGTAACATATTGCATCCAAACTCCAAAGTGTCCATTAAAAAATAACAAATTCAACAAAAGTAGTGACAAAGATTTTTGTCCAGTAATATAGGTAATATATCCAACGAAAAACACCGCGCCATTTCTCATTATCACCAAAAGCATGGGCTGGCTGGCGTGAATGTAGTGTAATTACCTAATGGCGCCAATAAACTCTTGCGCCATTTTTTGAATAGCGCCATGGCGTTGGCGCCATGGTCTACCTTTTCCCATCACCACTGGTGACTTGACAGGGTGCCGCGTACTTTCAAAATTCTATCCAGCCACAGCGAAGTAAACAATGAACCTGGTAGCTATCAAAATACGAACAATGCGACAATGTAGATATGAAGCGATGCATGGATGCGATATGGCCGAACGATTCATGCATTTCGTAGCAGGGCGACGCATGGAAAGATTGACAGTTGCATGCATAAAAGCCGAGGCTAAGATCATGCAAATGTATGACCTCTCGAATGGGTTAATACTGCACTCGTTCTCGGAAACGACCATTTGACCACAGATGAACATTCTACAGCGGTTAAAAGTGGTTTAACTGATTCTACCTAGTTTGAATTCAAATTTTCTCTGAAAGACTATCATCATTTGAAAAACCTAAAAATCTAGCCAAAATGCGAGAGATTGTGCACATCCAAGCGGGGCAGTGCGGCAACCAGATTGGTGCAAAGGTTTGTTGGTGGCAATCACTGAGCAGCAGGGTACAGTCCCAGACCCTGTAAAGTGTCAATTGTCATGTTAAAGTGACATAATCTGTCACTAATCTGACCTAATGAGTAAAAAATCTTTTCTTTTTGTCTTGATTGACACTTTACTTGTCATTTAACACTTGACTCTACATTTTACGGGGCTTGGAACTGACCCCTGTTCACCACTATATTTGCATTACACCATTCATCCCATTTTTTCTGTCATGTGCCGTACCTGAAATGGACAGCTTATTTCTGAAAATGTTTTTAGGTGTCGAACCTGGGTTGGACAGGAAAAATTGCAAAAAGATAGTTGTGTTTATGTCGGCCCACACGCCGGTGGGTGGGTCGCCTGCAGTATCCCACTGATATGTAAATAGTAGTGGGGGATGCGTAGTACAGGAGTTACTGCAGTTAGAGTAAAATGACAAAGTGACTGCTGAACTTGGCTCGCATGCAGTCTACATTCGTTGTAAACGACGTTTTTACACACATATGACTGATGGCGAAAATTCCGACAGAAAAATAAATAACCTTAGTGTAACAAAGCTTCGGGTGATAGGGTACCGAGGTGATACGGTACCGGGGTGATACGGTACCGGGGTGATATGGTAGCGAGGTGATACGGTACCGGGGTGATACGGTACCGGGGTGATATGGTAGCGAGGTGATACGGTACCCATTATTTACCCAGTTCTGGGAGGTGATCAGCGACGAGCATGGGATCGACCCGACGGGCGCCTACCAGGGCGACTCTGACCTGCAGCTGGAGCGCATCAACGTGTACTACAACGAGGCCAACCCCGGCAAGTACGTGCCCCGCGCCGTGCTCGTCGACCTGGAGCCCGGCACCATGGATTCCGTGAGGGCTGGGCCTTTTGGGGCCCTGTATAAACCGGATAATTATATTTTTGGTTGGTGGGGGGGGGGGTTATTGTTGCCTAGTGCACTGAGAATTTTGGTTCGGCGTTTGAAAAGTTTTTCACAACAGGGAAGGGCAGTTGTATAAAAACAGATTCGAACTGCTTGGAAAATTGAACTGTCGGAATTTTTTGCAGGCATTTTCAGGTATTGAATGCCCGTTCGGGTAGAGAAGTCGGGTATCAGGTTAGGGTGTCAGCTAGTAGAGTCGGGTATTGTGTATCGAGTTTTGGTTCCTAAAATATGCGGGTATCGGGTATGGTCGTGTTGGATCGGGTCGAGTCGGGTCGGATCGTGTCGGGTCGGGTAGGTTCGGGTCGGGTCGGTTCGTGTTGGGTCGGGTCCAGTCATGTTGGGTCGGGTCGGGTCTGGTCAGATCCGGTTGCCAACTTTTTGCACTAAAATCTTGATCAAAAACCCCACCCCCAGCGCAATGCGGAGCGGGCAACAATTGGGCAAAGGGTCACTACACGGAGGGGGCGGAGTTAGTGGACTCGGTGCTGGACGTGGTGCGCAAGGAGGCGGAGGGCTGCGACTGCCTGCAGGGCTTCCAGATGACGCACAGCCTGGGCGGCGGCACCGGCTCCGGCATGGGCACCCTCATGGTCTCCAAGATCCGCGAGGAGTACCCAGACAGGATCATGAAGACCTACTCTGTTGTGCCCAGTCCCAAGGTGACATTTACCATGGTTTATTTACATCAAGTATCCACAATCACATTGCGCCAATTGTTTAGCTTAATGATTGTTACTATTTAATACAACCATGTGCCTGTAGTCATGTAAACCCACTAGTCATGTAGACCCGCCAGTCGAGTTTTATGTAGACCCACCAATGCCCCACCCGCTATTCAGTTATGCGCCCTATGCATGACTAGTGGGTTTACATGACTAGTGGGTCTACATGACTAGCGGGTAGAAATACATTAACTATGCGCAGGTGTCGGACACGGTTGTTGAGCCATACAACGCGACTCTGTCGGTGCACCAGCTGGTGGAGAACACGGACGAGGTGTTCTGCATCGACAACGAGGCGCTGTACGACATCTGCTTCCGCACGCTCAAGCTGAGCACGCCCACGTACGGCGACCTGAACCACCTGGTGTCGGCGACCATGAGCGGCGTGACCACGTGTCTGCGCTTCCCCGGCCAGGTGCGTGCTTGTCGCTGCCCTGCGTGTGCCCCCTGAACACGTCCGTGGTGGTGTCGCAGCTGAACGCGGACCTGCGCAAGCTGGCGGTCAACATGGTGCCGTTCCCGCGGCTGCACTTCTTCATGCCCGGCTTCGCCCCGCTCACGGCGCGCAACTCGCAGTCCTACCGCGCGCTCACAGTGCCCGAGCTCACCCAGCAGATCTTCGACGCCAAGAACATGATGGCCGCTTGTGACCCGCGGAATGGGCGGTATCTTACGGCGGCCGCCATTTTCCGCGGTCGAATGTCCATGAAGGTTTGCTTTCTGTCGATTGTACATCGATACTAAATATTTTTTCAGAATTTTTGAAATCGATATTCAATATGATAAATACCCTAAATCCTCGAATAAGACCCCAGGGGAGTTATTTTTTCCTCAGACGTTTTGGATAGGTGACCTATTCAAGGGGGGGGGGGGGGATGGGTTATTCGAGGGGGGGGGGGTATTTTTTCCTCACCTCTCAAACGGGGGAGTTATTCGAGGGGGTCTTATTCAAGGATTTGCGGTACCTACCTATATCGGCCCTAGTGCACAAATATAAAAATGTATTTGTGTATAAAATATATTTTCACTGTTGTTTAGGTGAAAACTCGCTATTTCATAATCCTCATCTAAAATCACAAAAACACCTCTTTAATCCACCAGCCCTTTTCAAGACACCACAATCTTTACAACGTTCCATTTTCTCAATCACAAACGAAAAACCGTCACAGGAAGTGGATGAACAAATGCTCAATGTGCAAACAAAAAATTCTGCCTACTTTGTCGACTGGATTCCGAACAACGTGAAAACGGCCGTTTGCGACGTGCCACCGAGGGGTCTGAAAATGTCGGCCACATTCATCGGAAACTCGACGGCGATTCAGGAATTGTTCAAGAGGATTTCGGAACAATTTACAGGTGGGTGGGGTCGAATGACTGATGCCTAAGGCCTATTGCTTATGTAAACCCATTACTCATGTAAACCCGTTACTCATGTAGACCCGTCACACATGTAAACCCGTTACTCATGTAGAGCCATTACTCATGTAGACCCATTTCTTTTGTAAACCTGTATCTCATGTAAACCCATCACTCATGTATTTCTACCCATTATTCATTATACCTGTTACTTATCTATACACCCAGATGAGTAATGGGTGGGTTGGTCAGGTGTTGTTTGGCAGGATTGGCTGAGTGGTGGATTAGTACACCATTTGGCAAACACAATGTATGCCTTTGTGTTCACTATGACCACCCTATCTGAGTCAATTGGCATTTGTGCAGTCATACATAAATACATTAATTTGCACATGAATACATAAATTTTTACAAGTGTTGTGTGAGTGCATTGTTTCATGTTTGGCGCCTATTATTTGGTCACACTTTACCTATCGCCTGTTATGTACTGCACATAGGTTATCTGTTAGTGCAGTGCATTTTTCTACTTAAGAAAGTATGTGTAATCCATGTAAAAGGGCTGTGCAGTAGATTTAGGTGTTTCACTGGTGATATAAAAGCAGCCCTTGTTGTCTGTTAAGTCAGTTGTGCACCAAGCCAACTCATCTGTTTTAGGCTGTTATTTAGGCACCCATTACTGCTGTCTATTTGCACACCTACAGATTTGCATATGAAGCGGTATTTGGAGTAGAATTACATCATTGTGGTGAAGGTGTAAGACGGGCGTAGGAAATGAGGCTCGACTCGACGCATTTGTCTCGTCTTCTCGCTTCAGCCTTTTCGACTTTCTAGCAAGCGTAGCTACACGGCCAAGCTCATGCTTGTAACACCAGTGTGGAATTTCCAACTAGCATTTGTAAATATGCAGGGGGTGCACAGCTGTATCTGTGAGCTGTGGGGAGGGGCTGGTAAAGATGAGTAGTGGGTGTACATAAGTAATGGGTAGAATTGCACCAGTAATGGGTCCACATGAATGATCGATTTCATGAGTACCGGCACAAGCTCAGTTGAATTTGCAATGTCCACTTCTAACTTTGCAATGTCCACTTGCATTTTGTGGAAAGACCACTGCTCACATACATTTTGCATGCAGAGGAGGAAAATCTGTTTTTCAAAGGAAGAAACATACTCCTAAAAAGTCAATAAACACAATCTACACAAAAAAAAACATTCCACAACCCCCCCAGCGATGTTCCGTCGCAAAGCCTTCCTGCACTGGTACACGGGCGAGGGCATGGACGAGATGGAGTTCACCGAGGCCGAGTCCAACATGAACGACCTCGTGTCCGAGTACCAGCAGTACCAGGAGGCTACCGTTGAGGATGAGGATGCAGAGTTGGAGGCTGGTGGAGCTGTTAGGGATGATTGATGATTGGGGGGTCTGTGTGATGAAGTAGATGGGGTATTGATTGCTGATGGATATGTAGCTCGCTGGACATCTGTGTGTGCTCGGTGGACATCTGTATTTTGGACATCAAATTTGAATGCATCTGCAGAGTATACCAGAATTGTTACCAGAATTTCATTACCGGTGAATGTTCAACACTAATGTGGGACAGCATTAAATACATTACCAGAAATGCAATTCCAGTAGAAGTTCTAGTTCAAGCACACCTGCATGTGCCACAGATGACCAGAGGTACGGATGACTATTGGGCATGCACAAATGCCCAGGGAGTATGGATGTCCATGGGTTATTTGCCAGGCTTTATGTAGGTAGGTATTTATGTAAATATTGATGTGTATTCTGTGATCTGTAGGGCTGATCTGCTGGGTTGGGATGGATTGCGGGGCTGAGAAGGACAATTTTTGGAATAATTCAAATCGAATGCTTGAATCGAATAATTTTTATCACATTCCGATAACGCTTCCACATGAAGTAAGGCAGAATTTGATTTCGCATTGGCTTGCCAAAAACATGTAGATTTGATAAAATTTCGTGACTGATCATTTCGCAATGTGATGGAATATGCATTATTAATATTTAATTTTTGTAAATTCGATCGCATTATTATGTTTATTCGCGTATATAGCAACTATTTTTTCGCCACATTCCAAACTGCCGTTGAGCACAAAGCTGCCACTTAGGGCATCGTGAATAGCGTAAAATATCTGAATAATAGAGGAGTGAAAAACCGATGTGAAATCATGCATCACACGAATTATACAGTTGAAAAATATATCCATTAAAAACGAAGTTACTTGGCAACACCGTCAACAGTTTCCTCTAGAATCACACTCAAACTTTCCTTCATAACGCCATTGAAAATCCTTCCAACAAGATCACTCTTTAATTTTTCTGCTTCCGCTCTATAATCTATCCAAGAGTTCTCTTCATCGTACATTTGAGCCAATTGTGTTCGATCGATAGCGGACAATGTTTGAGATCTTCTATTGATTTTGCTCGCGCGCAGGGCACTTCCTGCGGGGGGTGTTCGGAAAGTCTTGCACATTTTGTAGAAATACCTATTGTGAGAAATTGTGATAGGAAAGGATAAGGGTGCACTTTGAATGGATTGGTGTTATATTTAGTCCACTGACTGAACACTTTACAATGAAATCTACCATATTCCATATGAATAAAAACTTATTCTTATACTAAAAATTTTTTTCTTCCATCATTCCAGTTAGGTAGTTTAATTACATTTAGTTATAAGTTTTAATTCTTATTCAACAAAACACAGTGACATTCCTTGTAAAGTGCATCAGTATGGTCTGTATAATTTTAGGTTTTCTAGTGGAGCAAATGGAGAGAAAATATGGGGAAGGTGTGATATGAGGATATTTTACCCAAATTAGCAAGCACAAATGGATAGAAACTAGTCACTAAAAAAACCTGTCAGGTTTGGGTGGTGTTTTGCTAAAATCAAAATGATTTTATTAAATTTTTAGAAGTTTCTTTACTGTGCAATCAAAAGGGAAAATGTGTTGATTTTTTACCTTTCAACTGTGGCCTTTGTCTGCCAGAAGCAGGTATTCCAAGTTCAAAACAGACTGCAACACTCACTGAAACTGGATCCAAACATGAATGTTCATTTGCTACCTGATATTGAATGTTTGGTTTTGCATGCATTTTATGCAAGTGTAAATACAAGATTGTGGAAAAACTTACAGTGCCAAGCAATTGCTTTCTTTTTAGGGCTTGCCGGTAGTGTTTTCTTGCCAAATCAATGATAAGTTTTTTGAAGTCATGTTGTGCCCTTACAAACATTGTATCTGCTTTCATTTTTTCCATGTCAACAGACTCAACTGCTGCATGGGCACCAATTATGGCAGACCAAGATTTGTCAACAATTTCAGACACCTAAAATATTGTTGTCTGTGTGATGATGAATAATGTGTCTGCAGAAATGTGCCTCATTTCTCACCTCATTCAGACTATTAGTCACCATAATGGTACTGGGTAATTCACTGACATCCTTTGGCACTGTGCCAGCTTCTGGTACAGCAACAGATTTTTCAGTTTCTGTTGAAAGTGACCTCAAGCCAGTCAGGTCTAAAGATGGCATGCTTATCGTCAGATTCTCACCGGCAGGTACATTGACATGTGCATCACTTTCAGTACACACTGGTAATGCTTGCTGTCTTGGTGTTGGGCTATTGCTGCTAGTGGCTGATACAGATGATGGGGTTCTTTGAGGCTTTTCTGAGCTGGCTGAGTCGCCGCTGGAGTGTCGCTGCTTTGTGGGGGTGGGATGGATGATTTTATGTTTGATTGTGTGATGTGATCACTCATTTTGAAAGGTATGGTATCAGTGTTGCTGTTTATACCCCTTTTAATGAAATTGAAAAGCATCCCCATTGTTGAGTCTTTTTCATTTATTGTATTGATCAGTTGATTGATGTTGAAATGTATGCCTCATTTGGATTACCATCAATAAAAATTGTCATAAACCCAAATTAACTGAAAGAGAAGAAACAAATTGAAAATTTTATAAAGGCCACAATGATCAATGTTGGATTACTGAAGTGTCTTGTAATTATTTTCGAACTATGTATTGCAAATTGAAATTCTACCCCAAAACACACCTTTGTACTTGGCATGACTGTACTATACTTAGTCAATGGTGACCTAGGACTCTGACCAACACCAGAGCCAAAACTGGCTTGTGACCAGGATTTTGACAGGCTCACAGAATGCTCATCCCCAGATTTATTATTCCTGCCAGCGTGTGATGAGTGGAATGCCCTGGCTGAAATTGGGGCAGCTGGGGCAGAAACTGATGTCTGCAGATTTGTGTGTTCTTTGGATGGCATCAATAGATTTGGTGGTTGTTTGCCTGATGACCTGTGGTGGCTGGAATGGATTTTAGCATCAATTTGCATGATTTTTGTTTATAAGGGAAAATAATCCAAGACTAACACTTTATTGTGGCTCATTGAACTGCAGGCATCTTGAACAAGTGCATTGAAAATTTTGTTCACAGCAGTTTCAACCCCTACAGCTGATTTCTCGATTTCAGGGCTCTTTTTGATTTCTGACACAATTGGAATGGATTCAGTTGATATACTAGACAAATCCTGGCCAGTAGCTGAATCCACTTCAGAAATTTGGTCATCAGATTTCTGGTCTTCATTTTCTGGCTTTGTTTCTGATGTTTGCTTTGGTGGAACATGATCATCAATAAAGGCATCATTTTTAACTTCTTCAGGCACACTGAATGCAGATTCTATATTGCCATCTGAATGGCCATCTGTGCCATTTCTATCACTTGGAATATCCCCATTTTTAGACAATGGTTGTAGACTATCACTGCTTGCATCACTGGCCAGTGAGCTTATATCATCTTCAGTTTTGTTGTCAATCAATTCCAGATCCACTTTGGGTGATTTTGGGGCTGGAAATATTTATGTTGGGTTAAATTTCAAGATGATAAAAATGTAAAATCATACAAATTTAACCATCATTGTGCAGCTTCCTTGATGGGGGTGATGACATTTTCTCAGATGGCACAGATGAGAGGCTGTTTGCATCTGCTGGTGGCACTGTATCTTTTATACTTGTAACACTTGGGCTGGGGCTTTGTGGATGTAGGATAGCTGTTGTTTTTGGTGTTTCAGGCTTCTCTTCATCTGACTTTGCTGGCACATTGCCAACTATTGACATTTCATCAATTTCTCTCTGAATCTGATCAATATATTCATCGTAATTCTGTAAAATGGGTAGATATTTCTGTTTTAGATTGTTCTGGGAAAAAAGTTCAAAAATGCACACCTTCAGCTGCCTCTCAATACTTTCAAATCTTTTGTAATTATGCTCTTTCTGTTTCGTTCTGTATTCCCTCCTGAGCCTTTCTGCTTTTTTCCTGTGCTCATCCAAAGTGGCTGCTGCCTGTCTCAGTTTGACCTGATGGTCCATCAGGCTTTTTTGGTCTATTAAACTGTCATCATTTTGACTGCCAATGGATGCATTCTTTTGTATGTTTGTCAGTGGCAGTGGATCACTAAATTTTCTCTGTTGCATGGGTATTGCCAAAATTGGTGTCTTTTCATGTTTAAGCATGGTTTGCCTGAAATATGTTTTTCTTTGTAAGATGAACTCAACACTGAAGATTTTCAGCCAACCTGAGTTTTTCACAGATATCATGATATTTTCTGACAATGCTTTTATCAGATCTGGCACTGGTTTGTGCACCAGCTTCTATCACATCTGCAGAGCTTTGCTGTGTTCCTGTAGACTTCAAGATGACTTCTGAATTTGACTTTTCAGTTTGCACACTTTCATCCCGTTCAGAATGATCTTTTCTTGTGACAATGTCAGTGTGAGTTAGTTCAGTGTTTGTTGATGATGACTGTTTTGAATCTTCAGTGGTCACAGTCATTGTGCTACTGGTGGCTGTTGTCACAGATTCTGTCATTACACTGACTTCTGAATTATTGCTGGCTTGTTTTAATGGTGACGTGCTGGCATTTGCTGTCACTGATGGAACTGGAATGGAGTTTTTGAGTTTGGCAGATTTTACTGGTAATAAATATAATGATAATTATAGTAGGTGAATGGTATAAATTTGAATCTACATGTCAATGGAGAGTCAGTGATATCACTGAGTAAAAAATCATGTAAAATGTCAAATTTTAAAATGTAGCCCAATCAGTGTCCAGTATAATTAAATGGAAAGATTTACTGGTTCTATTCCACTTTTCAAGACACTTTATAAATTTGTGAAAGATTTTTCAAGTCACATAATTTCTTCAACACATTTTTTGGGTGGAACTGATTGATAGAAAATTGATTGTTTCAGCAGCATTCATCTCAACCAGGCTATTTCAAATATCATAGATAAATCACAAATTATCAAATGACGAATAAAGTTGTCACAGAACATAATCCAGTGTCACAAAAGTTAAAATGTGACTGTCACCAAACTACCTGTTTCAGCAGATCTGTCACTTGTGTCCACCACAGCTGTTTGCACAGAACTTGTAGTAGTTGAATTTGAAGTTGTATTACTTGATGTTGTAGTCAATGAGATACTTTTTGAGTGGTCCTCAATCTTGCCATTTGCAGTTCCAGTGGCCTTCTCATCTGTGGATGATTTTGGCAGCTGTTCTAGTGATGCTAAAACTGAAAGTAGTTTTTGCTGGATTTCACTGATGCCAGATAGATGTGCTGATATAAAGTTTTCCTGAAATCATAAAAAGACAATTTATTCATCATATAGTTGAACTATTTACATATTGAAAAAAGTATATAAATTGATATGGTTGGACTGACATGTCCATTTTCTGGTGACAGCTTCCATATAATTTCTGCTTTTTCTCCATGTTCCAGTTCAACATCTGCCAATGCCACATTATAAGCATTATTTGTCAATAAATTGCGCCTGAAAGAGACACAAAATAATGAGTAGGTTGTCATCAAATTGATGCACAAAATATGACCAACTTTAACTTTTTGTTCAGCAATATGGTCTCATACTGCTTCAATGTGGCCAGGGAATCCAACCAATTATCTTTCAATGATTGATAATAGCTGCCATCAAAACCTGAGCATTAAATTTAATTGATAAAAATGAATGTTGATAAAGAAATATGCAAATGCCAATGATAATAACCTAATTTTGCCTCTGTTTGCACAGTTGATGCTCTAATTTCAGAAACTCTGTTATTTTGAAATGACTTTTCACCAGTCACAATGGAAATTGACTGTTCCAAACTTGACAAATCATTCACAGACTTCTCATTTTCTGACGATTTTCCATTTCCAGAACTTTTTGAAACTGTATTTTCACCATTTGATGAATTTTTCTCAGCAGATTTACTCTTAGTGGAGCTTCTGCTAGAGGATTTACTTTTTGTAGAGCTTTCACTGGCTGATTTGCTTTTGCTAGAGGTTGATTTTGAAAGGGACCCATTTTCATTTTGAGTTGCTGAATGTCGTCTGTGTCTCTGTGAGTTTGAAAGGAATATGTAAATTTTCACAGCGAAACACAACTCACTGACAACTCGCTGCCAGCTGGGAGACAACAAGATGACAAGCAGTTGTTTACAGTTGGCAATGAGTTGTCAGCAAATTGTCAGCTTATTGTGCATGCTACTGCTGAAGTCGTCGGTGAGGAGTCAGAATATTGCAAGGTTACATAAACACAAACATTGATGCATGCTAAAACATGTCAGCATATTGCATTCTACATTAAAAAGAAAGATTGAAGTATGCTAAAACATGTCAGCGGAGCTGCATTTCCCTGTCTGAATTTTATTGTCTGAAAGCATTGATTACCTTTTTTAAATCAACTTTTTGTTTATTTTGAGACATGTCAAGAACTGCCTTGTCCAACGCAATGGTTCTCTGTGATAATAAACTTGTTTTTATAACAATACACAAAAAAAACATTTTATTAAATGAAATTTACCTCCTGATTTCCAGTTATCAGCATTTTCAACATTTCATCAACAGTTTTTGATGATTGCGCCACTTCACTGGGTGCTACAGCAGCTTGTAAACTTGTAGATGGTTTGTTTTGTTGCCCATTCTGACTGGCTAATTGTGTGGCCTGAGGAACAAGAACAAATTGAACAAAAAATGTGGAATATAAGACTTGTATACAAAAACATGATATTTTGATACAGAATTGACACTTCGCATGACATTTGCCATGACAATTGAAACTTTGCTTGACATTTGACACTTTACATGGCAATTGACATTTTGCATGCCAATCGACAGTTTACTTTACATTTATCGTGATGGTTGACACTTTGAAACACGATTTGAAACCTTCCTTTACAGGGCTTTGGACTGTTCCCAGGTGTCGGATTCAATTAGAACATAATTAGAAAGGAAAGGTTTCTAAGACGCGAGAAAGCACTGAAATTATGAATGTCCATGTAACACTCGTGTTGGGCGCCTTATTCGCACCTTCTGTTTACGTTCTAATAGAATTTATGCCAGAATAGCAGAAATCAACAGAAAAATCGTCACACCTTAGCTAAGTAGGCACTGGAAAGCGCCAGGGTATGCGCGTTGCTCAATTGACTCATAGCACTGACTCTGTGCAATTCCGACAAAATCACATTGTTCTGTTCAATGTAATCTAAACCCGCCAGGATATTTCTCTCCATTGAATTTATCCTTCCTTGTCTCGAATTTGCATTTGAGTTGACATTTTGCTGGCTAAATTCTGTTGAGTTCGCGGGAAAATCTGATGTTTCAGTGCTGTCAGAGACAGTTTGTTCAGTGGTGGCAATTATTGATGATTGTTGGATGGAATTTGAGAGGTTTTCTTGTGTGATTGTTCGTGAACTGCCTGGGTCCGTGTCGTTGGAGCCATTTTGGTTTGTATCTGCGATGCAAAATGGACATTGAATTTACTCCACTTTGTTTATAACAAAGTTACTGTATTTCCTCTATTATTATTATTTTGCCAACAAATTTTTAAGGGGGGGGGGGGTTAATACGAAGGGTATTATTCAAAGGGGTGTTGTATCTTCATGGTGTACATCATTCCAGAAGGGGGTACTTTGAGGGGGGTCTATTTTTCATCAGCTCGCTTAGACCTTGAGGTATTTCGAGGGGGGTAATTCAAGGGAGTATTTCGAGGAAATACGGTACACACGTTTTACCACAAAAAAATCATTGTGAAATTCCTGCCCACAGCAAAGAATATACAGCAAAATTACCAAACCTACAAAATCAGGCTATTCACTCACCAGCATCCACCATACCCCCAGCCAAATTTGGCACACTTCCAACATTTTGGTTGGCACTCTGCCAATCCGACTGCGGCCCAGAAGTTGCCATCGGCACTATTGGAAATGTTCTCTGGGACATTTGAGGTTTCACTTCCGCAATCGCTGTGGATCTCGGCAAGATTTTCAGCCGCGCCAAAATCTTTCGTTCGATCGTTTTGATGATTGCATTCTCATCGAAAATTGGTGTTTGATCGATTGATTGAATCGGTAGAGGTGTTTTTACCCTGTTCAGTTTTTCCTGTTCGCTGTTGGAGTTTTGAAATCCTGTAAACAAATTTTATCATTTGTAAAATGCTCGTGAAAATTGAATCACAGCAAAAAATGGATCCGTGAAGCGGGCTGGATGCGTGTGAAGCTCACGCTTCCCCTACGCATACATTTGGGTCGGACCGCCATATAACGAAGCGTGAAGTGCCTTCACGCAGATTTTCGTGATGTGCGTGGAAGCGTTAGCGTGCTTGGTGAAGCGTGGGGAAGTGTTAGCGTTAAGACACTTCCCGACGCTTCACCGCGCATCCGCACACCCATTTTTTGCTGTTAATGCCAGGCACCAAATTCAATTGGAACGTAAGGCACACTTAAGCGCGACTGTGCCTGGCGTTCCAAAAATATGTGTTTTTCACCTAACCCCAGAAAATCTCTCAAAAATAAAATTAAAATAAATTACCTATGTCTAAAAAAACGCAGAGAAAATATAAAAAATGAACGAGACTTTATATTTTTGTCTCATAAAATAAAAATACCTAAATCAATATCTAAACAGGGCGATTTCATAATATTTTCTTATATTTGAAGAATATAAATCTTCTGATTTTTTTTGTGACGCCCTATGCACCGATTGAATCTGACCCTAGTAAAAAGTAAATATACCAAAATTACCATTGTTCGAACTTGTTGACGGAATTTTAGGTGGTGTTCGGTTGCTGTTACTAGAACTGCGCACTTTTGTTCTTTTTCGCTTTGTTTCACTGCTCGAACGCGGCGTTTTGTCAATCGAGCCTCTGCAAATTTTGACAAATTGACAAATTTGACAAAAAAACTTGACAATCAGAAATATGAACGCACAAATCGGTGTCACTTGGCAATGGAACCAAAAGGTCAATTACGTTCTTTTTTGACCTGTGTTTCTGTTCCAACAAAACGCTGCCTATTCTCTTCTCAAAGTCCGCAGCCGCCGAGCCGAGATTTTCTCGCTGTAGATGCAACTTTTTTCTCCTGTCTTGGCGCTGTGCCAACATGAATTGCTGTGAAATTATTCTGAATTACAAAATGATAGACAGTTAATGGACTTAATACTATGCACTCGCACGGATTTATATCTTTCGTTGGAAGTGTGCCAATGATAGTTAAAGCATGCCACTTTGCAAAAGAATTCATTGCTGTGAATGAGATAATGTGTAATGTTATAACATAAATGAATTTTGAGGTTTTGATGAATGTGGCATGCGCTATATACTGTTGGCACGCTTCCAACGAGAACCACCAGTGCAAGGTGCAAAGTCACTGAAAAGTTAAAAGAATAAAAATAAAAATTTACCTGAACTTGTTCAGAATCGCTTCTATCCTTCCTGCCATGAAAATGCACCATAGCAGATGTTCTTTCAACACTATTATTCCTCTCATTTCTTCTCTGCATTTTCCTTGATTTGATAAATTCCTGAATTTCCTCAGTGGAATATTTGTGCTTTCTAGATTGATTTTTTCGATCATTTTCTATTGAAATCGGCTGGGCACTTTTTTGCGCTTGGGAACTTGTCGGAACATCATTTAGATGGTATCTGTTTATATGAATTTGTCGGTGTTGTTGTGATTTCGGTGGTTCCGTAGTTGACGAGGTGTCTGTAAAAATGAGTGTTGACAATGTGTAAAAGTTTAAATTTTTTTTACGTTTTCTGTACTCTGGGGTATAAATGAATACTTTACGTTTATGTATACTATGAAAAAGTTCGGTACTTTACTCTATTTATAACTCACTTAAATACAATAACTTTTCTAGTCACTTCCCTACTTCTACAATTAGCACAATTATATTCTTCCTGGGAGCAATTCCTTAATCCTGCCAATTTTCAAATAAAAGTCAGATAAAAATGTCAAGTGATGTTGCTAATTCCATGCTAATTAGGTTAATGCTTCCATGCTAATAGGTATCTTAAAAAACCAACCGTGATCAGTAGTACTTCCTTTAATAGTCGCACTACTAGAATTTCCACTACTTGCACTTCCACTTTCAACAATTCCCGTTTTGTCATGTGCCATTTCGTTCACATGAACTTTGAATTGATGTTCACTAGTTTCACTTTGACGAAATGACATCATTTCTGGTGTAGAATATTGAATTTCTTGGTGGACATAAGTAGTCACTTGAGCTTGAGTTGAGATTGATTTAGATATC
Source organism: Sphaerolaimus hirsutus (assembly GCA_964036195.1). Taxonomy (NCBI): domain Eukaryota; kingdom Metazoa; phylum Nematoda; class Chromadorea; order Monhysterida; family Sphaerolaimidae; genus Sphaerolaimus; species Sphaerolaimus hirsutus. The sequence goes on along the minus strand of OZ038453.1, from coordinate 21,228,867 downwards.
ACTGGGGATGGTTTTTGGTTATTTGTTTGGGTTGGAACAGTTGATTTTTGGATGTGACACTTGTCACATTTGGCAGGAATTTGTCCATTTATGAGAGGATTGGAATCAGGCTTCCAGTGTCTCGGTGCGGAGCTAGTGCCAATGCGGGACTCTGAAATTGTGAAAAATGAATGGAAATTCTTATTTTTATGATTTCACAGCCACTTGTCTTTCTTCACTTTCTGTAACAAATGTGAGTACCGCGTTTCCTGGAAAGACCCCCATGGTTTTTTTTCAGAGTAGAAATTTTGAGGGGGGTTTTTCAAGGGGGGGGGGATTATTATTTCACCAGAAATTTTTGAAAATATTGTAGCAAAGAATGGGCATTTACATACTCAAAACTGGTAATAAACCTCACCAAATGTGATGTATAAGAACATTCAAATGTATTTAGATAGCTATACAAACTGCTCTGTATAGCTGCAATGAGATTTGGACTCAATAAATACATCATGTACATTGTATACATGATGTACCTCATTCAAGAAGGGAGATATTTCGAGGGGGGTTTATTATTTCCTTGGCTCAAAAACACCTGTGGGTATTTAGAGAGGACTGGGGTTAATTCAGGGAGACTATTTTGAGGAAATATGGTATACCCTGTAGAGGTGTTAAGGCAGATGTTTTGCAACAAGTTTGTTAAATGAGAATTATTTGAGTGTTTTTTTTCCTACTTTGGATCATCAAATTCAGGATTTTCAACTTGTAAGAATGATATTAAAATAGATTAAAATTAAAGAGCAATTCAAACTTTTGATCCATTTTAGCCACTTATTTAAGTAGCCCACCCATAGAATACATGCAAATGGACTACATGGGGGATTATTTCAGGGAATTTGCCAAGATGATTTATTCAAGATCTTGAAAGGGTAAATGGCAGTTAAATTTTAAATGAAACCAAACAATTATATTTACCTTGCTGTTTGCGAATTCTTTCCACTCTGAAATGATGCTGTTCCAGCAGCCGTTCAAAATCGCACACAGAACAGTAAGCAATGTTTTGCGCCATTCCAGATTCATAATCTATCACTTCGTCATATAACAGTTGGTCGCGTCCACTTTGGGTTTGTGTGATTTCGTCACGTTTAAAGGTCGGAGCGACCGGAGGTTGAGCAGCGACTAGTGGTTCTGATTAAGGAAAGATCGTCATTGGAAAATCAAAGAGAAAAGAAAATTAACAAAAAATTAACATATTTTAATTACCTGCAGTGACTGATTCTGATGGTAAATCTGCCCACGAATTTAAATGCTTCAATTTTTTCACAGGTAATTTTTCATCGGAAAAGTTATTCAGGTAAAATTGTCGCTCGGCCCTTGTAAGCTTCTGTTCAAATGCTCCAAGCTGAAAATTTACGCAAAAGTTGCGACAAATTCGCTTTATCCAGCATATATAAAATCGACAAAGTATTTAATTAAATCAAACCTCTTTCTTTGCCAACTGTATTTTATCCAATAGTGACATCGGGTGCAAATGCAGAAAACTATTTCTGAACACAAAAATAATTACGCAAATTCATTAAAAATACACTTTCAACCAAGATATACATATAAAAAGCCTCAATCTCTAGCTAACGGCAGATTTATTCTAACGGCTTCTGTGTGTTGCCATGGTTACATTAAGGTATAGGTACGTTTTTACGTGCGTTTTGTATTGCGTGTGCACACCTGTTATATTTTTTGTGCGCATGATTGTCAAGGGATTTGCATGAATTGTATTTCTGACTGTATTTCAGTGCTTTTGTATTTACATTGTAAAAAAATAATTACAATGTATTTTACTATTTTATGTGGTTGACGGATGCGTAATTTTGTTGTAGAAGTGACGAAATATTTTTATCTAATACCGCTGACTTTTTATGTTATTTGTTGCGGTTTGGAAACACCGGAAATTGTGAAATGATTTAAAAAAGTAACGAATGTAAAATTTGAAAAATATTGACACTGCGTATACTCGGCGGACGTGATACTCTGCCCTCGTACTCATTTATGTCTCACGTTGGAAGCGTGCCAATTATGATAGAGCATGCGATTTTTGTGTAAAAGATAAAGAAATTCATTGTTGTGAATGAGTTTACGAATAGCGTTATAACAACGATGACTTTTTCAACTTTTTATGAAAATCGCATATGTAAAAAAATCTTGGCACTTTTCCAGCGCGAACCGCGCGTGCAGGGTGTAATGTAACTGGAGTACATTATACATGATCGGAACTCGATGTTTGTACATTCCGTGGATACTTTTAGGCAAAATCTGAGGATATGAAATTTTTCGAATTCGATAACTGTTGAATTTCACTGGAACCTGCTACCTGACACGAGTGCACTCCAAATTTTTCTAACAAGTTTTTCTAAATTTTTTTTTGTAAATACGAATGCACATTATGAAATTTGATTTTCGAAATAATAAATGGAAGTTTGAATTGGAATATAAGATATTTGAGTTGGAGTAAAAACCACGGCGGTTATTCATTTGCGGTTTATTGCTGATAAAGATTTAACGTATCACATCACATATCGTATTTCCTCGAAATACCCCCCTCGTTTAACCCCTCAATATTCTCACTCTGAAACAATCACTCCCGGGGGGTATTTCGAGGAAATACGGTAGATAAAATCAGGAATGGTCAGATAAATATCGCATCTTAAACGTCACTTTTTCCATAAATTTTTACTTCCACAGCCAACCAAAAACGACCCAAATACCAAAATGCCACGCACAAAGTGGCATTCTAAAATTGACAACAATTAATGCAAAAATTACGCCAAAACCGATGCCAGCTAAAACGTCGCTGAAAAAGTGTCTGCAAAGTGCAAATCTTGAAAATGCCACGCAAATAGCTGATAAATAAGAAAAAAAACGTAGACTTTCACTGAAATACAGCTGTGTAGATGTAACGTCGGTGGTCCATAATGATCTGTGTTATTTGGTTATCGGGTGACTGAACGTTATTGTATTGACAACTTGAAAATGTGACCTGGGGGCAGTCCCGTAAGTTGACAAGTGGTTTACTTTTGACTTTTCACTTGAATGTTGACTCTGTCACTTGCCGCTTCCGCAAGTGACATAGTCAAGTAAATATCAAGGTAAACGTCAAGAGCAAAGTCAAAAGTCAAGTCAACAGTCAAGGGTAAAGCACTTGTCAATTTGCGGGACTAGCCCCAGGGTACATCCCCGCACCCTGTAAAGTATAAAGTGAAGTGTCAGATGTTATGAAAAATGTCAACTAAATATATATATAAAAAATTGTATCACTAAACATTGACATTTTGCATGACATTTGCCAAGTTTGAATGGCATTTAATTTGATATTTGAAAATGGTTCCACACTTTACACTTTACAGGGTCTGGGATAGGGCGTCAAAGATGTTTTTCACGGAAAACGGAAAGGTATTTTTTCAATTGACGGAAAATGGAAAAGTAACATTTTTTATTGGTTCAAGGGTCATATGGGACGCCAACACCCCCCCTCAAATTCCGCTATACTCGATAACCACCCCCCTCAAACAAACACCATCACAGCCAACATGGCAGCCCGGCTAGCGTGACCAGATGGGAACGAGTACCTGTCAGCTATGGGGGCCCCAGCTGGCATCGTGCCAACTGTTTGGTGTTGTGGGGGTCTGGCGCGCCGGAATATTAGCTTGATTAGCCCTATTGTGAGGCCGTCTAGAATCAGCGCTGAATGAAGGGTGGTTTTTAGATATATTTTTTTGCGAGTGATTTTTTTGTTTGTGAAATTTTAGGTCATTTAGTGCCCTTTTTGCCATGAGAAATTACGACGGCCGAAAGTAAAAATAACGATAGGCCGACGCTCTTTTATGAATATAGCCACATGGTAAATTAGTTCATATGAAGTGTAATCAAACGTACTGTAGACGGAAAAATGTATAAAAAATTCTCGCAACCTTTTATTGCAGATGCAACCAAGAGTTACACAGTATACCGTACATCCTCGAATAAGACCCCCATCGAATAACTACTCCCCCTTCAACAACTAACCCCTCAAAAACTCTAACGAAAAATACCCCCCCTCGAATAACTCCCCCATCTGGGTGAAAATTATGCTACAAAATTTACAAAAATGATCGATGAAAATACGAAAGAAAGTTAACGTATGCCAGCGACAGCAGATACATAACGTGTACGCAGTGTATACCAGAGTTGTTAAAAGGTACGTACGTCTACTCGAAAAATACGCGTACGCGCGTACGCGGTAAATACGTTTACATATACTTTTTAAAAAAATACCTTACGCACTTGTACGCGTACATTTTCAAAGCATACGCGTACATAAAATGTATTTCAGAAAATTCAATGTGGGGGATATTTATAAAGTGACTACAGTGCTATGTATTTACAGACGTGGTTCCGTTGAATATAAAAGATACGCGGGGGTAGCGCGCTTTAAAAATAAAAAAACGCAACCAAATCGACATGGCTGCGGAGACAATCGAAGTGGAAACGAGTCGCGAGAGCGACGATGGAATGGATGATTCATCCGGCACCGCTGAAATCCCAGCTGGGGATGAACTGGGCTGGATGAAGCTGGGCACTGGTTTGTGTTGGGAAAAGGTTGCACCTCGCTCCCGAAACATTAGAGAAGGAGCTTTTCATTCGCTTCAATTATAAGAAGTGTTTCTAGTGATTTACCAGATTTGGATGAGTTAGGTTATATTTTTGTTGCCGCTATTCTTGCTATTTTTATCTCCTACAATAAAGAGACCCTGAAAACTATGTTTTCTATCATTTTCTTAAACAAAAACATATGTTGTGCGGTACACGCATGAAAAAGTGCTCACTTTACACCCACTTGAAATAATATCGACGCCTCACGAAAGGTGTAGCGTCAGGAATGACGAAAAGTGGTCGTTTCTACACTCGCAAGAAAAGTACCCAAATTTACGCGTACATATGAGTAAAAAAAAGTATTTTACGTTTTTGATACTTTGTGGTGAGTAAAAAAAAAATACTTACGTTTACATATACTTTTGAAAAAAGTTCAGTAATTCTAACAACTCTGGTGTATACACACCGTTTTATAGTTGTTGAACTGTTACATACCGTATTACCTCGAATTATCCCCCCCCTTGAATTAACCCCCCCCTCGAATTAACCCCCCCTCAAAATGGGCTGGGGAAATAATAACCCCCCCCCCTCGAAATACCCCCCCCTTCGGAATGATGTACGTCATGTACATAATAAATACGTCATGTACGCAATGTACATGATGTATATTACTGTTAATTTGCATTGCAGCTACACATAGAGTACTTTGTGTAGCTGTCTACGTTTTTATGTCCAAATATATCCTGTTTGGACACATTTATTACCTATTTTGGGTACGCAAATGCCTACTATTTACTACGATCCTTACGAAAATTTCTGACGAAATAATAAACCCCCCCCCCCCCCTCGAATAAACCCCCCCCCTCGAATTAACCCCCCCTCAAATTTTGCTGGCGAAATAATAAACCCCCATGGGGGTATTTCGAGGTAATACGGTATCTGGATTACGCGAGTTGGCAGAATTCATTCACTTAATGGATTAGGTCCAAGTTTTCTGAGGAAAAAATAACCCCCTCCCTTGAATAACTCCCCCTCAAAAATTATGACGAAAAAATAACTCCCTCGGGGCCTTATTCGAGGATATACGGTATTGCACTAATGGCCCTACACACACTAGTTTTCACCGTGACTTCTGTGAAAACTGAAATGGCCACATGGCAACATCCAGCCTACTCTGATTGTAAGCTATCTGTTTTAGTTTTCAAATTTAAACGTTCATTAATTTAAATTCACATTAAAATTAAATAAAATCAATCAACCGTGTTGATTAATCTGCATTTGAAAAAAATTCAGTTTTCCCACAAAGTCACGGTGAAAACTAGTGTGTGTGTGTAGGCACATTACGTAAACCAAAATGCACACACACACAAACGGCGAACTAACCAAGAAAAAAGTGCATAAAAACGTCGACCACTGCTTCATCACATCTCCCAGAAAACTTGGCAACCTTCCAAGTTTCGACAAAATCTGTCTTCAGACAATAAAATAAGCCGCCACCCGTAGTTAACAGCCAAGGAATGCCGTGGAAACTATACTCGATTATGAGGAGACACTGGCGGAGTATTGCGAATTTTGGAGAGGTCAAAAATAATGAAAAATAATTTGCAATTGTATAGTCTAAATTGTCCAGATCCATGCTGCGTACGAGGACTTAAGTGTGGAACAAATGTTGAATGATAAAAAATGCATGAAAGACACGTACGTTGAGCCGCGCTTTAGTTTTTCAAGATGTTATAAATTTCAAGTGTCAATTCATCTATTTGACGTCAGTAATTCATTCATTTATTTAATCAAGCCACCATGGGGCCACACACATTAGTTGACATTGCAAACTCGTGTCAACTGAATGTCAACTAAAAACTTTTAAAAGCATCACACTTAACAGAAAGAATGAAAATTGTGCCACGAGATAAAATTTACTATGCCCTATCACATAGGAAAGTTGAAATCACATAAAAAACAAAAATTTAGTTTACACGAATTATGATGTCAACTAGTGTGTGTGGACCCTATATCCACAAATATAATTCAAAAATAAAATTACACAAAACGGGCAACCAATCACACAACACCACAAAAATACGGCGATTGAACGCATTTAGACTTGGCAGCCGGCCAAAACAGCCATGTGGATACACGCGATTGTACACATAAATCCTACTAGTGTCAACTAGTGTGTGGGCCGCCATTAGCGACCATTTCCGGTCGCATAATACCATTCTGCAGCCATTATGGGTGACGCGGGCGGAAATATTGCGTCTTTTACTCTCATTCTTACACTATCCAAATGTACCCAACCGTATCCAATACAAAATTGGACGTGGGCCAAGTCTAAATACGTTCAACCATCCCAAAAATCCATTCCCCAAAACATCACTACACTTTTTTCCTTTTCTCAGCCACATAATGTGCCATTGGGTCATTAGGATCTATCCTAGTCAATTTATACGCTTCCATTTCGGCTGCGGTGGGCTCCCGTTCTTCGTAGGTCACGTTGTAGCCGCGCTTGCGGTCGCCTGCGAATGTGAACGTGACGAGATGGATTGGGACGAATGGGGATGTGACGAAGTGGGGGTGGAGGTTGGTGAATGGGGATGGGTTAATTGATAGGGTATAAATACAACCAGGTATGAGCGAGCATATGGAGAAATAACCCCATCCCCCCGAAATGTGTGTAAAGAGAATGTAAGCATAAAACAGCAGTTTGTGATCTGTGTAATGCAGAACACACGTTGAAAACAATGAATGAGTTACGTTAGGACAGGGCTTATACCATCTACACACTGTTGCATTTTTCCACATCTGCATACGTTAAAAAAGTACTGAGACCTTTAAAAAATTACCCCCTTAAAATTTGCACTCACAAAAAATAAAAACCCATGGGGGTATTTAGAGGAAATACGGTAAATAAAAAGCCCAAATACGGACCAAGAGCAATCATAGCTTCAGCGTCTTTTTCCTTTTTGCGCAGCAATTTAATGGCCTTTCGCACTTCGTCCTTGTCACTTTCGCTAGATGAATCTAAAATTGTTTGTGAATTATGATTAATATTTTTTATAATGAAAGTGTATTTAAGTGTATTGAAAAAAATTAGGTGAAAAATTGAAATATTATTTTATATTGAAAATGTATCATATTAACACAAACTGCCTATACTAGGCGGAGTCGATACTCTGCACTCGCACTGATTTATGTCTCATGTTGGAAGTGTGCCATGATAATAAAAGCAAGCGATTTTTGTGAAAAGTTAATTGTTGTGATTATGTTCACGTATAAATCTATAACAGCACTGAGATTTTGTAACTTTTCATGAAAATCGCGCGCGTTCAATATCATTGGCAAGCTTCCAAAGTGAACCACGCGGGCAAGGCGTAAAAATAAAAATACCTTTCTCGCGTTTCTTTTTGCCATCATCCACATTTTTGGCCGCCTTTTTCTTTTTCTTATTCAACAATCGCTCTTTCCTTCTCAACCGTTTCAATTTCCTCGCCTCCCTTTTCTTGGCATTTCTCTCAACATCTTCCCGAAATTTCGCCTTTTCCCGTTCCAAATCCGAATTGTCCTGTGACGAATCGGAATCGGACGAACTTCCACTGGACGATGATGATGATGACGAATTGGACTCGCGTTCGGCGTTTGATGAGCGACGTTTCGCTGCGCGGAAAATTCAGCATTAACTATATATATTTTTACAATTACCGTATTTGCTCGAATAATTGCCCTGGGGAACTATTTTTTCGTTAGACATTTAGAGAAGGTTCTATTCGAGGGGGAACTTTTCGAGTGGGGAATTATTCGAGGGAAAAAAGGAATTATTTTGTCAAAATTTCCGAGCATTCTATCAACTCATTTCAAGCCAGCCGTGCCAGCGGCGGTGCACTTGTACGCACAAATGCCTGGTACGCACAAACGCCCGGTACGCACAAAATTATGCCCGCCACGCACATCTGCCCGATACGAAATAACATTACATTACATTTTGAGCGTGTTTTTCACTTCACACTTGTGAGTGAAGTGAAAAAAAGTTGTGTAATGACATTAGTCAACTTTTTGTCACTTCACATATATTTGAACATCACTTGAAAAAGTGTCAAGTGAAAAAATGGTGGATAATGGCCATTTTTGACCGTTTTTTTCACTTGACACATTTTCAAGTGATTTTCAGATATCAGTGAAGTGAAAAAAGCTGTGCAATAACATTAGTGACCATCTGTCCGGTACGCAAAGATCATCAGCCATGTAAGTACCGGGCAGATGTGCGTGGCTGGCACAATTTTGTGCGTACCGGGCGTTTGTGCGTACCAGGCATTTGTGCGTAGGAGGCCTGGCCCGTGCCAGCCGTGCTATCACTATAATTTCTATCTACCAATTGAATTTAAACATTTTCGAATTTGGATCTTTAAAATGTGCACTTTCAAAATGGACAGTACAAACTTTACATCAAAATGAACGCTTTATTTTTACACAACACTTTACCAGGATAAATATGTTGAAAAATTTGCCATCACTCTCCGGACAACTAGCAATTGGAATTGGGCCCAGGACAACAAACCTTTCTTTTCCTTTTTCTTCTTATCACCATCCACACTTTTCTCCACACTATCATCCTTATCATTCTTATCACCAATCTCATTAGATTTTTCCACACTTTCAGGAACGGGAGCCAATGGACCCGCACTACTCGCAGCCTCAGAATTGTTCTCATTGTGGGCGGAGCCTAGACAATAACTGTTTTTGACAGTTGATTTGCAGCAATTGTAGCCCCATTCCCCGGCAGTCCAGTAGCTGCCTGGAAATGAGTTGTTTTTATTGTTTTTGGAAGGAAACTATAAATCAAATGTGAATATTTCGAGCTAGATGCGGACTTTTATCATGCCGGGACGTTTTTTCGATCTACCGTATTGGCTCGAAATACCCCCAGCGGGGTTTTTACTATTTTGCCAGCAAATTTTGAGGAGGGTAATTCGAAGGGGGGCTTATTGGAATGGTCGGGGGTTATTATTTTGTCACAAATTTTCGTGACGTTTCATTGTAAAGAATAGACCTTTACATATATGCAAACTGTTAATAAATGTGACAAAACAGTGTATATACAGATGAATTCAATGTAAAACAAAAATAACAGGTCACTCACCCCACACGGAAGTGTGGTTGTTATTATAAACATCCTCCGGATATCGGGACATAACTATCGGTTTTTCGACACCTTTGATAACTTCGCCCCGCCTACTGTATTCGACATAAGTTTCCGTTTGTGCAAGCTGCAAGTCCTTGGCTGGATTCTGAAAAGTTGAAGAAATGTTAAAATATTGACATATCGCGTAACAAAGGGCCCGCATAAACTAGCTGCCATCAAAATTCGTGTCAACTCAATTTAGGTAAATTATTGTTTTTGGTAAATTAATTGTGATAGAGTTTTATACCGTATCAATTTTATATCGTGCCACCTAATTTCGTCATTTCTGTTAATTGTGATGCCATAATTTTTTTGTTTCCTAGTTGACATTCAGTTGACACGAATTTTGATGTCAACTAGCGCATGTGGACCAAAGGTAACAAAAAGCGGCACTCACATTAAAATATTCTTCCCCTCCATACTTCTCCAATACCGCCCTCTTTTTCTCATCTTCAAACCCGACTTTTTTCGTGCCATATTCCCTTTTCAAAGTTTGCAATTTGGTCGGTTCGGCAACTGCGTGTACATCGACCCCTTTGCGTTTCGCTTCCCACGCGAATAATTGCGCTTTGCTGACGTCCTGGAAGGGTGTTTTTTGTGAAAAATTGAAAAAATTTAATATTTAGGGTGTTCTGAATCTTGGGGGTGGATAATGGGATTGATTTGATGCAGGGTTCAAACAGGATTCCGATTCCGAATTTTCCGTGATTCAGCAGTCCTGATCCAGACCCGAAATCTGAAAATCCCAATACTGGTACCGATCCCCAAAATTTTTAACTTGCGATCCCCGATACCCAAAATTTTCAACTTGCTATCCCGATTCCATGAACCCAATCCCGATCACGAAAATTCGAAATTCTCTGTCGTTCAAGTGTTTTTAGACCTTTTTCGGATAATTTTTTAAGAAAAACTCTCAATACCAGAACCTTTGCCAAAATTCCGATTCCGAAAACCCGAAAACACAAACCCGATCACGATCGCGAAAATTCAAAATCCGAATCCCGATCGCGAAAATACGAAATCCAATCCCGATCGCGAAAAGTCAATCCCGTTTGTACCCTATTTGGGTCTGACATTTTGATATTAAAAATAGAAACCGGGTTCACGTTTGAACGTTTCACGTTTGAGTATGCCAAAGTGTGGACTGATAGGTTATTCAAAAATATTTGACCCACGTTTTCTACCCAAAATTACCCTCACAAAACCTACCACAGCCTCCCCCGTATAGCGGACAAAATTATCCCCATCATAAATCTTTTCCTTGTCGACTTTTCCAGTGCCCAAATATGGATTTTCACGCATCGAACGTGATTTCGGATCATAGTAGGCGGAGTTAGGATCCAAATTTAGCAAATATTTTGCGGTGTCTTCACGGATGCGCAGATTTCGAATTGTAATGAGCGTTCGGGAATCGGTGTCCAGTTTTACGCCTGTGTGAAAGTTTCGTGGTTGAATATATTTTTGTTCAAATATTACAATTGTGGTTGGTTGATTGATGGCATGGTCCACTGAACACGGGTTTTACAATGAAATCTACCATTTTACAAAGAAATTGTGCTTTCTCTCGTCTCTGCGCATAATTTTTCACGTGACTTATTCAACAGAATACGGTAGAATCCTTTGTACAGCGTTTACTCGATTTGCGTACTATAGTGAGTAGCACAAAAAATCCTTCACCAACACATCAAATGGCACAATCGCAAAAAAACTGTTCAACAGAAAACTACAAAAACTCTCTGGACAACCCCCCCCCTGAAAATCAGGGGTTTCAAAACCCCCAACAAACCAGGCATGTCAGCAAATTCGGCATACTTATCTTCATCAACTCCGGGGGTCACTTTTTCCACTGGGGCAGTTTCTGCGGGACCTTCCACCAATGTACTTGGACCAGCTGAAATTAGTGAATATTTTTTTTGGGGCGGGGGGTGTAATTAGTTGGGTTTCTGAGAAACTGCGGAATTTGTGCAAAATTATAATAGTAAAATTGCAATATTTATTGCGCTTATTGCATTTATCTTTATATATATATTTATGGTATTTAAAGTAAATGATATCATATACTTTTTGTTATATCGTATCATTTATGATTGCTATCTCATGTGAATATTTACATACCTAATACGTATTTATGACATGTAAAGCGCAGCACGTTTGCTAAATACATAAATCATAGAAAATAAATACTATGTATCGTGAGTGTATCAAATATCCTGCAACTACACACGCTAACCACTAAATGGATCAAATTTGTCTCTGTAAAAAAAGAAAAAATGAAAGAGTATCTAAAACATAATCGCACCTTTGCTATCCTCACTAGTTTCTCTATCCATTTCAGCAACTTTCTGCGCGATCATAACTTTCCTTGCCGCTTCCATTTTCTCATATTCTTCAATCACTTCCTTGTGCGTAGACGAATCGTAGCCGTTCCACCTGGAACGTTGCCAAATTTTCGTGAATAAGTGAATGAAATTTGTGTGCCGGAATTGAATATCGAGAAATGAAAAAAGCAATAAAAATATTTAAAAATGAGATACCGTGTTTACTCGAAATACCCCCAGGGGGTTTACTATTTAGCAAGCAAATTTTGAGGGGGTTAACTCGAGGTGGGGGGGGGTTATTCGAGGGGAGGATATTATTTCCTCAGACATTTTCGTGGAGGATTGTGGAGGAACGGGCTTTTACACACCCAAAACTGGTCATAAATATGACTAAACACGATATATTCGGACATATTTGTATATGAATATTTTTATCTATACAAACTAGTCTATGTGTAGCTGGGAAATTAGCAGCAGTTAATACATGATGTACATTTCAAGACGGGGGTACTTCGAGGGGGGTTAATTCAAGGGGGGGGGGATTTATTCAAGAAAACACATTAAACAGCGCAGCGACAAACCTGTCCCTTTTCGCATCATATCCATACTGCAAATCGGGTTGTATATATTCGTCCGGTGCAATATCGTCCCCGGTCCATCTGGCCCCAATTTTTCGCGGCCTTTCCAAACAATCCTTCTTTTTGTGGGTTAGGGCACCGCAGTTTTCACACGCGCCTTTGCGATATTTGGTGGCTACCTGGTGATTTGGGGGGGGGGATGGTAATTGAATAAAAAGTTGACTTCCCCCCTGCAATTTGTGTAAAAATACAAATGTGACTGAGCATATGATTATTTGTATTGGGAATTGAGCCCACGCACACAAGTTGACATTGCAAATTGGTGTCAGCTGAATGTCAACTAAAAACACAATTTTTTTCCAAAGCGTCACACTTAACAGAGCCAAGTGCCGCGATTAAAAATTAACTATGGTCGATAATATAGGTAAGTTGAAATCACATAATTAACAAAACTTTAGTTGACACTCATTTTGATGTCAACTAGTGTGTGTAGGCCCAGTTTTCAGGGTTAAAATTCTGATCGGGAGTATCAAATGTCAGTGGGGTGGACTAGTTGACCGACAGTCAATTTAAATGGGCCCACACACGCTAGTTGACATCGACACCAAATGTCAACTGGTGCCGATCCCGATTCAAAGCTTGCTGACGAGCCGACGAACGACGTTCAAACACAAGCTTCGAATTGGGTACAGAACCAGTTGAGTTGACATTTGGTGTCGATGTCAACTACCGTGTGTGGAGCCAATAAGTGGTTAAGTTAATAAGTGTTTGAAATTTTTTCCATTTGGCCGCTGTCTGTCAGAATAGATGGGACCTAGCAAAAGAAACCCTCCAACGCCCCCCCCCACAAAAAAAAATCCCCAAAACCCCCCACAAACCTTATCACTAACACCCCTCTTATACCAATCCGTAATCTGTGCCAAATTAGCTTGCCTTTCAGGATGGGGTTTTTGGTGATTTAAGGTAGGTCCCTTCGGCCCGGTATACCATGGAGCGTCGGTGATAAATTGCGGGATGTGCGGATTTATGTCCCGCCCCGTTTCTACATCTTTGATAGCGGGCGCCGTGGCCGCCTTTCGCGCTTCTTCTAGTTCTTTCTCTTTTCTGGGGGGTTTTTTGGGGGTTGGATTTTTTGGTGGTGATGTGAAATTTTGCGTCACTTTTTGCTGTTTGATGGGGTTTTCACTGCCACTGTTTTCTATTCAGATTCTAAATAGTTGATGGGTCACCGAACGATGTTCAGATGCATATACCATTGTTACCGTATTTCCTCGAATAACAGTCCCTTGAATTGACCCAGCCTGGAAATACCACCAGGTCTGAGTGAGCTAGGGAAACAAACCCCCCTCGAAATACCCCCAGCTGGAATAATGTACATGTATAGCCGCCAATTTGCCCTGCAGCTATACATATACTAGTTTCTGTATATGTCAAAATATATCCCCTCAAAATTTGCTGGCGAAATAATACCCCCCCCCCCCACTCGAATAACCTCCCTTATTATTGGCGAAATAATATACCCGCTGGAGGTATTTCGAGGAAACAAGGAAACTCCTTGTCTAGATGCAGATGTGCAATGTCACCTTTGATCTGCCAACAAATATGAATTGACACCAACGAACATCCAACACATTTCACAAAAAAAATATTTAAAAAATTCACCTGTATTCCTCCTTGGACTGTCTCACACTTGGCCCGGTGCCACTGCTGCCTTTGGTTTTTAGAACTTCAGAAGCGGGGATTTTCGGTTTGAATGACGTCATTTTGGTGAAGCTTTTGACGTTAATCGAGCTGAAAGTGGGACTTTTTGGAATGAAACTTAAATTCTACTCGCTGACAAAATGATTTCAAAAAATAATCAAAGCGTGCAGGCTTTAATGGGTAGAAAACCAAATATTTATCCATTTATTTATCATCAAATGAATATACCTAGATGATTTTAATTGTTCATTGGATCCACTCATATGAATCAACATCACAAATAGCTCAATCCTAATAAAGTACCTAATCCTCTGAACGTAAACAAACACTCAAAAAAGTAGAGAAAAAACGAAAACAGACAAAAAATATTTTACACACATTTTTGCGTGAAGGTAGAAAAAAGCGTAAAAACTTGGAATATAAATACAATGCAAATACACCGCTAAAATCAAGAACGAAAATCTTCTGTATAAATGGACACGAACGGAAATACGGTAAAAATAATAAAAAGACAAACACACGCACAAAGATCAATTTGGATTCCGTATTGAAATATAGCACAAAACAGGAGTTTAGCCAGTCTTGGGGAAAATGCCCCCCCCCATTTTCTAGGTTTTTCTTTTACCTATCTTCAACGCAAAATTGACAACTTACGGCATCTACACCAATTTTCACCGGAAAATATATATATATATATATATATATATATATTTCCGAAAATACGGTAGAATACTGTTTTTTTTAAATCAGTTGAAAAAATCAGGTACCGTCCCTACTAATAACGCGACACAAAAATGTTCAAAATCGACTAAACTCCTGGAACGAAAGTTGACACACACACAAGCATGAATAATGGTAGTTGTTACTGACAAATTTATGAAAAGTCTTGAATTGAAATTCAAGAAAATCATTCGGACCAGATGAACACTAAATTTCGGAGAAAAAAACGATCGATGTGAATTTTTAAAATCTAATTTGAATTAAGGTTCACGCGGGATCTCGATCCCGATCGGGAAAAAATGTCGGAATTGCCACAGGCCCGATCCCGAAAACATATTCCAGATTTCACAATAAACAACTAATTTCACAATCGAAGCCTATCAAAATCCACCCATCAAGAAAGTATTCGTTTATCAAATTTGCCAAATTCAATCAATCACTGGCGCACGCGAGCAGATCCCCCTTTTGCCTGAAAATCATGAAAAAGTGAGGTTTATAAGTGATATTATCGCCTAGTGCCAGTCCCATACCCTGTAAAATTCCCTGTAAATGCCATGCAAAGTGTATAAAGTCGGGTATAATGCCATGGAAAATAGCAAACGTGTTTTGCAGGGCATTTTACATCTTACATGACTTTTACCTGAACATTTTGCCGTTTGCCATTTTGCCGGGCATTTTACATGACTTTAGACAGTTTGCATGACATTTGACATTTTACAGGGTCTGGGACTGCCCCCAGAATACACTGAATTTAGTCTCGTATTCGGTCAGCGAAGTCAGGGGGCAATGGGGTCATGTAAAACAGAGCGTAAAATGTCATGTCACGTAAAAAAACCTGTAAAGAGTCCTGCGTATCCAAATCTACGTTTTTGTATCAAAATAATAGAGAAAGATTTGGATACATACTTTTACCTGACACACGACTAGGGATGGCCAATGTCTTTTTTAACCGTCCTTTTTTGAAAAATGTCTTTAAAAAAGAAGACAGAGACATTAAAACCGTCTTTAAAAAAAACATCAGTCAAAATTTTTAGTACTTATGCACTGTGTATTTTGCAATGTTTGCGCACAAGCGCGCAATTTCACATGCACATCACCATTGGCGGTTGTTTTCATTGGTCTTTGAAGCATTTTTAGTGAAAAATCTTCCATTTGTTCATGCTATTGCATGATAATGAACTGTGATATGTTTGTGTAGTATATAATATCCAGGCAATGTGCCCCCACATACTTTTACAGTGTGAAACATCACTCACACTGTATTAGCCTTCTCTTACAACCTTATTTAAGCACTATTTCATGCCAAACTTCACTTGAGTCGCAAACATTCGACAAAATGCGATATGCATAATGGGTCGACATAAAAATGGATATTTTTGACAGAAATCACCACTTATGATGCTATCCCATTGCTCCACAGCCATTCTATGGCTATATTTAACATTACAAAGTACTGGTACTTGTTTAATATACCTGTATATGTTGTCTCAACAATAATTGGGAGCTTTTTAAAAAAGACAGTCTTTAAAAAATGTCTTAAAAAAGAGTGTCGTTAAAAAAGACATTTTTGTCCATCCCTACACACGACATTTTACAGGGTCTGAAACCGTCACCAAAAGAACAAAAATTAATATCATAACAGTTTCTTATAGAATTTTTATAAACACAAAATTTACAAAGACAAAAAGCAAAAAAACCCGAACCTTTTTAGCATCCTCTTGCATTTGTTTCTTTTCATAATGCGTATAATCGTCAAACAAACTAGTGGTGTGCTTGAACTGGTACATAACTCTCAAAACTTGCTTCCCCTTATCGCTGGGAATTTCTTGAGTGTCTCTGGAATTTGTGACCGGCTTGTTTTCGTTGTTTTCCAAACGAATGTGCCTCAAATTGGAATTGGGCACATCTTTGACAAAGAACCATTTCACCTGTGAATAAATAAATTGAAAAATTGACAAGCTGAAACCGAAAAACAACTGTAAAGCATGTAGGTAGTGACTGTCTACCGTATTTCCTCGAAATAACCCAACGGGGTTTATTATTTTGACAGCAAATTTTTGAAGGGGGTAATTCAAGGGGATACGGAAAATCAATTAACGGGCAAAAAATGTCCCATACTTTGTGAACTTTGGCTTTCGAAGAATTGTGATCTAGGGCCCATCACACATCTTATGAAATGTCGTCTAAAAGGGAGAGTGTCCCTCTAGACACTATTTGACTGGAAATTGTAGATTTTCTCCGAAATCCTGACACTGTCAGACAGCATCTCGTAAACTTTTCGCCATCTTGCATTTTTCCAACACCAAAGCACTACAACCAAAAATAAGTATAAAAAAACAACCAAAAAGCAACTCGCAAAAAGCAACCAACATGAAAAATGCCCTTCCATTTGGAACTGCCCCACACTGTAGCCTGTTTTGTGCAGTCTACTTCGCTTGTCATTTGAGCCATGCCGCAAAAATAACCGGATGAGTTGACGGAGAAAAATAAGTAAACTGGAGCGCTCAAAGTTGTTTGTTGCCTGGGGGAGGGTATTGTTTGGGGGTTGCCAAAAAGGCTGATCAGGGTTGGTTTTAGTAAAATTCTTTTAAGAAAAAGTGTATAAAAAAAATATTTAATTTTAATTTTATTTCATTTCATCTTATTTTAATTTATTCTTCAATTTTCACTTTATTTTAATTAAATTTTTTTTTAGTTTAGCGGCCAGGGTTGGTTTTAGCAAAATTCTTTATTATTAAAATTGTATTTTATTTTAATTTTATTCATTTTTATTTTTTTCCAGAGTTCTTGCCAACCCTGATCGGGATTGGTCATCTGAATTATCGGGATCGGGATTGAGGTCGCGGGATCCGGATTGTTTCTTTATGAGTTTTCGGTCGTGATTGGGCTGGGGTTGGTTTTGATGTGTTTTCGGGATCGGGATTAGGGTCTCGGGATTTTGACAAACGTTCTGGTATCGAGGGTTTTTGCTCTAATTTTCCACAAAAAAAGTATAAAAACACACTTGAAGGCCAGGGAATTGGCATAAAAGCACACTGGACGTTCCCGTCAACATATATCACCGCAAAAAGTTATTTTGTCACATTTTATCATTCCCACTAATTTTTCCAGTATCGGGATTTCAAAATATTCGGGATCGGGAACATGGATTTTCAGATTTAGGTATCGGCATCGGGGCTTTCGGGTCGGAATCGCTAAATCCCGGATATTATCGGGATTCGGGATCCCGTTTAAACCCTAATCACAAGATAAATACAAAAACCCACTTGAAAGCCTCATTCAACCGCCTATTTCCATGCTCAGTACTGCACCAAATACCATACTTAATACTCCTGTGAACATCGTCCTCTGAATAGCTCTTTATCACAAAATATCTGGCGTTTTTCATCGGCACGCTGTCCAAATCAGTCGGATTAACCTGCCCTTTTATCTGGTCCAAACTAGAGGGAGTTTCCAATAAAGCCCTGGGCGTGACCGGTTCTACTGGCGCCATGGCGACTGGCGCTTGGCTCCGCCCGTTGGCGCCCCTGTTGGCGTTAGTCCGGTTTGTCCTCTGGCGCTGATGAAGTGCATTGGCGTTGGCGCCATCTGGCGCTGTCCGTTTTGGCGCCGCGCTGGCGCTGGCGCCATTTTCGCCGGATGCAGGCGTGCTCCTGGTGGATGGAGTGCTGCTGGCGGCTAATGGCGCTGCGGTTGGCGCTGGGACTGGTGCAGGCGCTGTGTTTGGCGCCACCGTGGCGCCAGGGATGTTGGTTTGAGGTAGGCCGCCTGGGAGAGTGGAAATGAGGAAATATTGAGGGTGTTGAAAATTTTGTGCGACTGCCCTGTATTTTGAACGGGATTGACCTTTCGGGATTGTTTTTTGTTTGTTTTCGGGAGTCGAAATCACGTAGAATCATGATTCAAGTGCCAGTCATTTAGGGTGTTCGCTAATTCCCATCAACTAAGTTTAAAACGTTGCTAAAATTCAACCTAGCGCGCTTAAAAAGTCACTAAAATGTTCGAGTATTGGGCTCTCTGTAGGGTTCAAACGATATATCGTATCGAATATCGAATATCGGATATCGACCATTTTTTAATATCGAATATCGATATCGAAAATTTTGAAAAAATATCGAATATCGATATCGAATATCGACCATTTTTTCGATATATCGAACCTATATTGTGTCCCTAAAAAAGTTATCATTTTCATTTTGAGATTTTTATGATTGATCTGATGTGCTTGATCTGATCTGAGAATTGTATTAGATGAGTAAAAGTACAGTACTTATAATGTCGTTTTTGTTGGAGTGCTAAATTTGAAGCCAGAAAATGCTGATATTCTATTTTTTGCAACATGCCCTTAGCAATCAGGTTATCAGTATGAACTGTAATATCTACCACTTGTTATTTGTCTGATACACATTGATTCATCATGTTTTTTTTCTACATGTTCTACTTTTGAGTGATGTAAACCTTGTTAAAATCACTTGTACCATTCACATTCAACTAAAGAGATGATTAACCATGCGTGCAACCACATGAAAATACAATATGTCACTTGAAATATGCCTTGCTATACCAAAAGCAAATCGCAATATCGAATATCGAAAATATCGAATATCGACCATTTTTTAATATCGAATATCGATATCGAGGTTCCATATCGTATCGATATCGAATATCGAGTTTCAGAAAAAAATATCGAATATCGAATATCGATATCGAGAAGTCATATCGTTTGAACCCTAGCTCTCTGTACAACATTTTCGTTCACGCATCAAAAAAGCGTCAACCCAACCATTAACAATCCTTATATCATCCCCAAAATCCAATCGATGACCCCAGCCGTTGAGTAGACTTTGATCCTGCCCAACCCAATTCTGTTGAATCATCGCGTGCGCGTAATTTGGCACTGCGCCAGCCGCATTAATATTAGCTGGCAAGTCGCCAAAATTAGCGTCTCTAGGCTCGATTTCGATTTGTCGGGCATCGGCGGGTATGGACGCGGGGGGTGGCGGCAATTTGGGACGAGATTGGCCGTGCGATGGGGGTGGCGGGGTAGAACCCCCTCCTACGATGGAACCCCCTATGCTCTGAGGGGGGGGGGGGTATTTGGAAATAGGCTGATATGTGGATATGTAACAGCAGGGGTCTCCTAGGCGAGGGCTACCCCACCCCCAAATCCGCCAGCTATCTATCTATCCCGGAGGCAAAATACTACCCCCTGCCCCCCCCCCAAATCGGTCAGCTAGCTACCTATCGAGCGATTTTTGAGAAACAATTTGCCACAATTTTCGCTCAAAATCGTTGATTTTCATACCATTTTATAGTTTTTCACCTTCAAAATCGCGTAGCTTGCGTATACACATGTTTATATATTTATTTTTAGCCTATTTTGGCTACTTTTAACCTGTTTTGAGCGATTTTTCCCTTTCTGCCTTCTATGCACATGCAGTAAGCCTATATATTTTGCCCCCGTGGCCTCCCCCCAGAAAATTTTTCAGCTATCTATCCCTCCGGAGGAGCGATTTGCTATCTCTCCAACCCCTGCGAAGGCCAAAATCTTGGAGACCCCTGTGTTACAGGACGGGGATCGAGCTCTTTAATCTGAAGTTGCGAATATTGTTGAAAGCGCATTTTTAGCATTTTAGTGTGCGGAAATGAAACATAAATCGCAGAAACAACCGCACCGTGAACAGTTTTTCAAACTCGTGGTAAAGTACAAATACTCAAAACCCCGTTTAAACTCCGCCCCCAAATACCTTTCCCTTCCTGCAAGGAGGCGTACAGTCCTTGGGCGCCTGTTTAACTTTATCTGCCCAACTCAAAGGTTTATTCACCAGCTGCTGACTCGTAGGATAAACTTGCGCCACGCCATTTCCTCCAACAGTAGCGCCAATTTTTGGCGCTTGAACCTGCTGTTGGCTCAGTTCCAAGTGCGAATTTAAGTTCGCCTGAACGCACTGCATTTGGCCGTTCATTCCAGCGGAATAGCCGTGATAAGCCTGGGGCCGAATCCGATTTGAAGGTAAGGTGTTAGTAAGGCGCCTGATACGCGAGTGAGTGTTGAAATTGTACACAGGGTAGTCCAGATTTTGATCCTCAGGGTTGGATAGATAAGAAATGAAAAATTTAGGGGGGGGGATGGGGGGTTGCCGTGGTTCAATTTATACGCTTTTTCTAGGTGTAGAAACCAGATAAGGGGGGGGGGTCGCTCAAAAACAGGTGAAAATAGCTGAAAATAGGCAACAAGGTACATGAATAAGTGATTTTGATTCTAGTGATCAACATCTATAAAAAGGTATGAAAAATGCGAATTTGACCAAAATTGGGGGTCAACTCTCTCAAAAATCGCTCCAGGGGCCAGATTTAATACGCCCTACAGATTTGTAGGGTAGGGCGTACGCCAGGTAGATTTTTTAAAGTTCAACCGCATCGACGCACATGCACCGAGAGCAAGGCGGTTTGTAAAATACACGAAACTATCCCTTAAGGTCGCCGATTTTGCAATATGACGTATATCACTTCGATTTTGGCACGGAAATCACGATTTTGTCATTTCTTGGCAGTCGGCCATCGCGTTCTTTTTTCGATTTTGTCGGGCGCATTACTCGCATAAGTCGCGCTTTTGTACGCTCGTGCATGCATTTCTTTCTTGTCGCTGCCCTCATGGTTTCGGTTGCAGACAGTGAACACTAAAAAAGTGACCACCTGACCACACAAAAGCGCGACTTATGCGAGTAATGCGCCCGACAAAATCGAAAAAAGAAAGAATTGGCGGATGGCCAAGAAATGACGAAATAGTTATTTCCGGGCCAAAATCGATGTGATATACGTCATATTGCATTATCGGCGACCTTAAGGGATTGTTTGATGTATTTTACGAACCGCCTTGCTCTCAGTGCATGTGCATCGATGCGGCTGAACTTAAAAAAATCTATCGGGCGTACGCCCTGCCCTACAAATCTGTAGGGAGAATTAAATCTGGCCCCAGATAGATAGCTGGCCGATTAGGGGGGGGGGAAGTTCAGGGGATAGTAGCCAAATTTTTCCGAGGGATAGATAGATGAGCGGCCTCCGGGACAGATAGATATAATTTGGGGGGTAACCCTACTTTCCTACCCCAGATTCTACAATTTCAGCGCTTACCCACCGTAGGACACTTTACTCGCGCCTTACCTCCAAATTGGATCTGACACCTGCGGCGCGAGCACCATGTTAGCCATGGGTCTACTCAAATTGAGGTCAGTTTCCGGGTGCACTTGTTGCTGGTGCGCGGGCAAATGTCTGCCTGAATTGTTTGCGCTGGAATCGTTCATTAGAACTGAGGGGGTCCAGTGTTGGGCGTAATCGAAGGCGTTACCACCGTAGGGGATGCCGCCGTATTGGGGGGAGGTGCCTGTGAATGCACTGTATTTATTTTTCATATTTTTGTGGTTTGGCAGTCTTCCAATGTAATTTCTACCTGCCGTCCTATTGTTTTTGTAGCTGCAAAAAACGCACCAAAACCTGCCATTCTATTGGAGGTACGCCGTTCTATTACAAGAAATACGGTAATATTTTACTGATACTTAGAACAAATTTTGGTCAACTTTCCAGGTGGGCGGAGCCAACAATACCAAAACCAGCCCGAAGGGATTCTAGCCCAACAAAACCTGTAGCGTGATGAGGGGGCGGCCTGGCGAATTGACTGGAAAACACCCCGGAAATATCTCCGCCCGCAGAAGGCGCGAAATAACTCGGTCCATTATTCGGGTGATTATGGTAGTAGCCCCATTCAAACTGCCCGCTGGAAGGCTGGTATAAAGTAGAGAAATTCGGAGTGGAATATTGATAGAGCGGGTGTTGATGAGCGGCATTTTGGAATTGATTTTGACCCGCCGAATTTTGCGATTGATTATTTTGCTGCTGTAGAATGTTCTGGGCGTTTTGGGGGGCGCTCGGAGGCACCCCCGGGGGTCCCTTCCATTGCTCTGAGATGGAGGACATTGAACGGTCTGAAAAGTGATGGGAGATGATCATTTTGAAGTGAAAAATGCGATGTTTGACTTCCGGCGTCGAGCGACTTCGGATTTTTCTTTTTTACGGGCTTCCGCATCTTGCATAGGGCCACGCGGAATTTGCATAGATTGGCCGCATTTTGCGGAGAGGAAACGAGAAAAGGAAACGGGTCACGGCGAAGGACCTTATGTGAAGTTGGCATCCGTCCAAAACTAATTCAGGATACACCGGTTCGTATACCGCCGTTAATGACCGCGAACCGGCGCAGCGCCATAATGTGTTGGCCCACATTAGCGACCATTTCCGGTTGTTTTATCGCATACCACGGCCATAATCGGTCACTCTGACAGAAATCATGTCTTTTGCTTTCGTTCTACAATACTTAAAGGTATCCAAATACAAACTTGGACAAAAGCCAACTTCACACAGGTCCCCGAGCCACGCAGGTCATTTAAAAAAAGTTGGCCCACGACCAAGTCACCAGTTGCGTATTCCCCCACCCCAACCCCAAATTTTTTCTCAAAATCAGTGAAACTTGCTCAATTTTGGCACGTTTCATCGTCATAATCACCGGTTTTTGTCTATGTACATAATTATATACCTTGTTTAAATTTATAGCGATTTCGAAATTTTTGGCCGGCTGCCAAGTTTTCATTAGAGGTTTCTCTAGAGGAAACGCGTAAATAAAGCAGACAGGATGTCACGGTAAAAGTAAAGTCAGGGATGGAGCCCATCCATGTGCAACACGCATACCCTGTGAAATGTAAAATGTCAGTCAATGTGTCAAATGTAAAAGCACTGTAAAATGACAACTCGGCAATTTTACACGACTTTTGACATGTCATTTTACAGAGAATAACACCACTATTTCATTTTTATAAATTGTTTGCGACAATCAAAACATACGTTTATTATGTCAATGGTAAAACTGCAAGGGAGGACTTTTACAGAATATTAATTATTAAGGTATTGACACTTGAGCAGAATTGAAGAGGTGGGAAATCAACGTTAATCAGACATTAAAGCTGTCCAATATTTATTTTTTATGTAAAACTGTACCAGCACCGTAAAATGACGATTAGAAACCCCCTAAGCAGCTCCCAGCAAGTCTTAAAACCCCATTTTTGTTCCATGGAGTTTCGGTTAAATGATGATCTTGTAAAACAAAGTATCGAGAAGTTGCGTTAGAACGAGTCAGTGTAGTTAACAGACTCCACAAAATAAAAGAGATCTTATTTCTGAAATTTGCATGACAATTAATACTTTGCCTGACACTTTGCATGACAATAACCAATTTGTATGATACTTTACCTGAGATTCGGCACTTGACTTTGCACTTTACAGGGCTACCTGTAACCAGATAACTGGCACCAGATTACAGGTTTTGCATCGACATTTTGCGGTATGAATTTACCATATGTATTATTTTACCATCAGACCAATCAACGATTCACAGAATATCGTCTCTCGAAAAATACAGCAGAAAAAGAAAAGCACAAAACCGAACAGATTGACAAAAATAACAAAAATATCCAACAAATTTAATAAATATCAAAATCTACTGAAATGCGCCTAGCAGATTTTCCTGCGCACTTTTCTTGTTCTGATTTTCGTGCCAAGTTTTTCGGATCATTCTTTTTGTCTCATCATCACCCTCGTCATACCTGCAAAATTTGAAAAAAAGAATGATGTTTTTTCTCCGTTTTTAAAATGAACGTTTCAATTGGAATTGACTTTTCAAGGATTTATTTCCATCTGTTATTCGAGGGGGAGTTATTCGAATGGGAGCTTTTCTAGGGGGAGTTATTCGAGGATTCGATGATAAAATGTTACAATAAATTTCTTTCAAAGCGATAGGTTGCGCTCCCAGAAAAAGTTCACTCTCTATACATTTCACTCAACACTTTACTCTCAAAACATCTTTCACCAAACCGATCATCAATTCGAACGTAAGTTGCTAAAAACTTACATTTGCTTCATCATGCCCATGAGCCCGGCGTTAGGGTCGTCTGCATCGCCCTCCTTTTTCTTGTAGCGAGCACTGGAAAAAAGTGTTGGCTGCATATTGAGTTTATTTTTCAGTAGTGATGTAAAAAGCGCCATGTCGCTTTTTGCTTTGGCTCTAGCGCCAAGCGCAAGAGAAAGTGGGTATGTTTTGTCGTGTTTTTCGGAAACTCTCAGCGCATTGAAAATTGCTCCCAACGCATCTAAACCCTCAGCGCATCTATGCACCCAGTGCAACGGTGGCGTGGCGGCACAATCAAAGATCTTTGCCGCGCGGCGCCGTGGCCCAGTACACAATTATGCACACGGTGCAGTTGCCGGGGGGGGGGGCGGTTTCCCACAGCTTTTGCGTCGCCGCGCAACCGCAGTACATGTTGCATGCATGCGGTGCGGGTTTAGATACGCTGGGATCAATTTTACATGCGCTCAGAGCTGGATGCGCTGAGGCATACAACCAATATAAGAGAATATATTTACATCCAAAAATGACCGCATAACTTTGTTCATAAAATTATAGTAATATTCTGTGAAAGGCACATTGTCCGACAGAAAAAAATAAGAAAGATAAAAATTCAAAAAGTTACGTTCTAGCGTCCTCTTCCTTTTTCTCCAGCGCAGTCAAATGTGACCAATTATTTTGCTCGCGGCTTTTTTTCAACATCAACAAAATGGTGTCCTTTTTCAGCTGAAAATATAAAACTTTTAAAAAAATTCAAAATATTTTTAAATAAAAACGAGGCACACCTTGTAGTAGGATTTTTCCGGAACGATGGGGTCAAAAAAGCCTTTGATAATGAATTCATAGTTGCACTGGTTGAATGAAGAAAGGCGCAAATCGATTGATCTGAAAAATCGAATGAAATCAAAATAAAAGGTTGAAATGGATCACTTTTTGATATTGATATTTTTACATTTTTGATATTCAATACGAAGTGTCAAAAATATCTAATTATCGATAATTGACATTGATTAAAAACTGTAAATAGCGATATTTGAGAATAAAAATATAATCGACACTCGATGTGATACATCTCCAAACTAAAAAAAGAACTCACGTTTCGGTCACATCGAATTTTACTTGTTCCGAATTTGCAGATTCCACGCCAGACAAAGTCAGATAGATTTTGACAAATTTATCGCTTTGATCCCACGCTGAAACAAAAAATCTTTTATCTATTATATGATACAAGTTGAATACAGAAACTGCTTAAGTTGAAAACAATTGGAGTTGTAAAGAAATCTTATAATGCTGCACAAAAATAAGGTATGGCGCATCAAAAGTGATGCACAATATCTAATTCGAAAATATATACCGTATTTCTTCTAATAGAAGAGCGCTGTTCTATTTTGCGTAAATTTTTTACCTGCCGTTCTATTGGAGGCTGCCGTTCTATTCTTTCACTAATTTTTACACACATTTTCCATTGTTATTTTTTAATGAAGCTTAAGCAATATTTCAGTAACAGAGCATCAATTTGAAATTAAATATTTATTTGAATGTTTTTACCATTTTTATTGTTGTGTCCTGGCACTGTTCCAACGTAATTTCTACCTGCCGTTCGATTGGAGGGTGTCATTCTATTGTTTTCATTAGCGCAAAAACGGGCCGAAACCTGCCGTTCTATTGGATGTGCCCTTCTATTGGAAGTATGCCGTTCTATTAGAAGAAAAACGGTAATACCCAGATATTTGCCGAAACTGAACTTCAATTATTTGAAAAAATTTCTCACCAAAAGTGCTCAGCTTTTTGGCAGCAAGGGGTCCGCCCGGTGCGACCGTAGATTTTTTGACACCGGAACTGTTTTTCGCCCCCTCAATTTGCTCTTCGGTCTGTGAGAATAAAGTGAGAAAAGTCAAGTAAAATGTTTAAAAAACGAGTTTTTACAGTCGTTGATTCAAGAACATGGCTGATTGATTCAAGAACATGGCCGATTGATTCAAGAAAAATCAAATATGTGTGTATGCATGTGTTTTTTTGCAGCACCAGTCCAGGAAAGCATGAAAAGTCCGCTATGGGCATAGGGATGGCCGATGTTTTTCAACCGTTTTTTTTAAACAACGTTTTTTTTAAAACAGAGGCATCGAAACCGTTTTTAAAAAAACAGCAGCCAAATTTTTTTGCACTATGTACTAGGTATTTTGCAATTTTTTTTTGCGCGCAAGCGCGCAATTTCACATACACTTTACCATTTGTAATTGTTATCATTGGTTTTGAGGCATTTTTTAATGTGAAAGCTTCTATTTCTTCATGCTATTGTGTCATAATGACCCTACACACACTAGCTTTCACCGTGACGTGTGTGAAAACTGAAATGGCGACATGGCGACATCCAGCCCACTCTTTTTGTATGCTTTATGTGTTTTTCTTTTCAAATTTTTAAATTTTGACTTTCATTAATTTAAATTCAAATTCAAATAAAATCAAATCATTCAACTGGTTCATTAATTTGCATTTGAAAAAGTTTCAGTTTTCTCACGAAGTCACGGTGAAAACTAGTGTGTGTAGGCACAATAAGCCGTGATATGTTAGTGTAGCACATAATATCCAGCCAATGTGTTCCCACATACACATACAGTGTGATCCATCACTGTCAATGGATTAGCCTGATATTATAACCTTGGATAAGTGCTATTCCATGCAAAACTTGACTTGAAGTCATGAACATTCGACACAAGGCGGTATACATAACACGTCGACAAAAATGGATATTTTTGACAGAAATCACCACTTATAATGCTATCCCATGGCTCCACAGCCATTCTGTGGCTATATATAACATCACAAAGTACTGACAATTGTTTGATATACCTGTATATGTTGACCCATAACCATATCTGGGAGCTTTTAAAAAACCCGTTTTTAATTTAAAAAACGGTCGTTAAAAAAACGTTTTTTGGCCATCCCTATATGGGCACCGATTTCTAAAAGTCGAAAGTCCATAAATTGTCCATAAGGCAGATGTACATTTATACCTTTAGGTTTCCATAAACGTTGAGAGCAGGGGCTGAAAACTTGACAGTTTATTATCAACATTTGGAACTTAACGGTAGGCATGAGCCAGCATAATTGGACACATATCAAGGGCCGTGAATTGAAAATGAAACGTAAAATGCGATCTACTCAAAATCCCATGTTGTGGAACTGTCGACTTTTAGAATCAGACGTCTAATTCCGGGTCCCTAATGTGTTCGGGTAATTAAGAGGTTTGTCTGAAATTGAAGGTCATATGAACATTTGCGTGAGCGGCCCCCGTGAGCACTCACAGTGAAGTATTAAGGATCTTTGTCTGAACCCGCAAATATCATGTTTCAACAATGGGTGAGGATGTCTATACACGTAGCCTTCTTTGATAGATAGCTGAATACCAGCATAGCTGGTAAAAATAGCTGAAAATAGCTTTTTTGCGGAGTTGGAGGCAGCGCCTCCGCTCCTATGTGATCGTAACTGGTTGGTTAATTGGTCCGCACGCTAGTTGACATCGACGCCAAATGTCACCTGGTGCTGATCCCAATTCAAAGCTTGCTGACGAGCCGATAAACGACATTCAGACGCAAGCTTTGAATTGGGAACAGAACCAGTTGACATTTGGTGTCAATGTCAACTAGTGTGTGTGGGCCCATTGGTGACATTTCTGGATAAGTAAGTAATGAAAAATAAGAAATGGTATGTTTAGCTCTTTAATTCGCCACTTGCGGACTGGCCCCTGGAGATTCCTTCCACTGCAAAGTGTCAAAAGTCATGTAAAATGGTGTTTGAAATGTTTGACATTTCAGAGATGTTACATCTCTTTTGTTATATACATTGCACGACATTTTACATTACGTTTGACACTTTTATGACATTTTACAGGGTACAGTTCGCATGACATTTCCAGGGTGCGGTATTGTCATCTGGCAGGGTCATGTGCTACGTCAGAATGGGTCCACACACGCTAGTTGACATCGCAAATTCGTGTGAACTCAATGTCAACTAAATAACACAAAAAGTTTCTAAAAAGCATCACACTTAACAGAAACAATGAAAATACAGTGTCATGACTAGTGATGTAAAAGCGCCAAAGCAAAAAGCGCCATGGCGGTTCTGGCGCTATTTTTGTCTGGCGCCATTGGCGCTTGGCACTGGGTTCAGAAAAGCGCCATGGCGCTTTTTACATCACTAGTCATGAGTTAAAGTATTTATGCTAAGTTGAAATCACATAATTCACTCAATTTTAGTTGACACGAATTCAGTTGACATCAATTCAGTTACGAATTCAGTTATGGCGCCAATGCAACAAAACGAACAAAACAACCAAACCCCATCACATATTTAGGAGCGGAGGCGCTGCCTCCAACTCCGCAAAAAAGCTATTTTCAGCTATTTTTACCAGCTATGCTGGTATTCAGCTATCTATCAAACGAGGATTCGTGCAAGAACATCCTAACCCATCGGTGAAACATAATATTTGCGGGTTCAGACGAAGATCGTTTATAGGCCCCACTCTCGTTTTTATTTCTATTCAAATTGTAAGAAATATGACACTGCGCACTTATGGGGAACCTTTTTGCAAATTTCCTTGAGACCCGGCCATCCACCAACCAGCACGGATACAGCATTTTACACTTTATAAATACAGATTTTTTTCAATGGTCCTGCACACACTGGTTGACAACCGAAATTTGCAAGGCCGATAAATCTGTTGCAAACACTTTAAACTTGAAATTGAACTTTAAACTTGAATGAGGAGTCTGTCAAGTGCTGCTATGTATTATAAATTGTGGTGAACTCGACTGTGTTTTAAACAGATTTATCAGTTCCGAAAATTGTCAACTTGCGTTGTGTCGTCAACTATTGAATAAATGCACTGGGGCATTTCGGAATAGGGATATGCGGAGTTTCAAAGGAAAATTTCCTCCACTCTACGCCTGAATACAGTAAATACAAACCTTAAAACCCCTGAAAAAATCCCCAAAAAACCTTTTGCAGTTCCCTATTAGCGATTTGATAGGCACTATTGAGTGCGTTTCTGGTGCGGTCGCGTTTCACGGAAACTAGCAGCCCTCGCAGTTCAGCTACGTCCAGCTCAATTTCCTGAGTTTATTTTTTTGAGTTTTGTATTTTAACAAATTGAAAAAACAATTGATCGATTTATTTAAATCCTGTAAAAGGTGACTAGTGTTCTTTAAAAAGTACTTACTTGACAAATCTGGTGCCAGTCCCGGACCATGTAAAATGCCATGCAAAGTGCGAAAAGTCATGTAAAAGTACATATCATGTGACATTTTTACAACAGTTTACATACATGACTTACGGGCCCACACACTAGTTGACATCAAAATTCGTGCCAAGTTAGACAAATACTTTATAAAATGTTGTGGAGTTGACATTTATTTGCGATGTCAACTAGTGTTGGGCCTTGGGCACTTGCAATGGCTTTTTTACATAGGGCCGCAAAGCAATCCTGGGGAAACTCCCAGACCTTGTAAAAGACCCTGTAAATTGTCATGTGAAAAACCCTGTAAAATGTCATGTGAAAAACCCTGTAAAATGTCATGTATAAGACCCTGTAAAGTGTCACGTATCCAAAGCTTACCATTTGGCATAAGATTTGTATACACATGACACTTAACAGGGTATTTTACATAACACCGGACATTTTACAGGAATTTTTACATGACACGTGACATTTTTCAAAGTCTCTTACACTTTACAGGGTCTGGGAGTGGCACCAGAAGTTATGGCAAACATACACCCCACACCAAAAAAGTCAAAAGCTAAAAATTTCGAAAATTACCTCTTTCCGCGATTCCAAATCCATCGTATCGAAACGAAGTAACGCTGGATATTTGCGTTTCAGTGAAAAATAGACTAACAAATAGAAAACTAGTGAAAGAACATGGATACTATTGTTTCCATTGGAGTAAATTAACCATGCAATGTATTTGATAAATACCGTATTTCTTCTAATAGAAGAGCGCCGTTCTATTATTTTCGTCACCTTTTTTACCTGCCGTTCTATTGAGCAGATATTTTTTCACCAATCTTTTTTACAAATTTTTTTCATTTGAACAGGCTATTTTCAATGAAAAATGAGCTACATTTTAATATCATAGTTGGAATTCAAGCAAAATCAAATGTGAAAACAACAACTGAATCATAGTTCTAACACCTTGGATGTTCTTACCAACCATTTTAAAAATATTTCCGTGTTTTGGCACTCTTCCAGGGTAGTTTGTACCAGCGGTGCACTAGTACGCACAAATGCCCATTACGCACATTTTCCCGTTTTTTTCACTTGACACTTTTTCTAGTGATTTTGAGATGTGAGTGAAGTGAAAAAAGTTCACTAATGTCATTGTGCAACTTTTTTTCACTTCACACATATCTGAAAATCACTTGAACAAGTGTCAAGTGAAAAAACGGGAAAATGTGCGTAATGGGCATTTGTGCGTAATAGGCCTGCCCCGTTTGTACCTGCCATTCTATTGATTTTGCAGGCGACAAAGTGCCAAAACCTGCCGTTCTATCAGAAGAAATACGGTATACGTATGATGTTTTTTTCGCGATTTTATACGTTTTTCCAAATAGTGCTATAAAGCAGCTTTTATTCAGCGTAAAGTCCGCGTAAACAAAAATCTGTACAACAATGGACTTCAAAAATCAAATGGAAAACATGTGAGTAGGTGAAAAAACATTAAATATGAAGGCATACCCACTTGCATACAATATCAAAATACAGTCGTTGAAATACAAGCTCGTACATTTGCAAAACCACCTTTGCAAGATTATAACTGTAAAAACACAACAGAATAGGTTCAGTGAAAAACGTGTCGTTGAATTCTGCAAGGTAGATCTTGCAAATGAAAGTGTACATACCGTATAGCCTTGAATAACTCCCCCTGTTGGCCAGGAATAGATAAAATACCCCCCCCCTTGTATAACTCCCCCCTAGGCATTTGATATGTGTATTCACAAAGTGTATTTGAATGGTTCGGATGCAAAATTTTAGCACGGATACCTCGTTTTTGTTGTTGTTGAACTATAAATACCTGGATCACATGAGTTGACGGAATGCATTCATACAATTAAAAAAAGTGCAAGTTCCGGTAAGTTCTGAGGAACCCCCCCCCCCTTCCTAAACTTCTGACGCAATAATAACCCCCTCTGGGGTCTTATTCAAAGATATACGGTAAATCAACTTGCATACACAGTTAACATATATATAAAAAATGCCACGAAAATAATGAAGATATTTTCTTGCAAATTTGGTAGAAACGAACATTTGGCATTAGAAAACACAACATAAAAGTTACAGAAAAGCAAAGGCATTTCATTGCTATATTATCAATTCATATATTTGCAATATCAACAGCCAAGTTTTTTTCGTGACCTCCAATGAAAAAATTGGCATTTGAGCACCTAAATATAAATCACATCAAACATGAAACAAGTTTAAAAATTTCTTTTTTATCTACTAGATGAGTACTTCTATACAAGGTAAAAGGCACATTGTTTTATGTTTGACAAAATTTTCAATATCTCAAGTTTCCTCCCCCCATTCTGTTTTTTTGTTGCATTTATGTATTTACACAGAGAAATATGAGGGGTACCCTAAAATAACCCTGTATTTACGTAAATACACACATACCTAATTATGTATGGATATACTCGGCGGACCGCAAAGTATGCACACAATCCTACCATAATTTAATGAATAAAATATTTTGATGGATTTTGCAATTGATTATTCCATAGTAAAAACGAAATATGTATTATAATAAAAACTGTATTATCTTTAGTTCATTATTCAGATGGGTTATGGTAGGTTTCCATACTAAGTGTAATCTCCGCAGAGTATATCAAAATGCATAAATTGTGATGAGCGTTCAAACTAGGTATATAAATATCTACATACGAAAGCGTAAACGTGGAGTTACTTCATAAAAACAATAAAATGGTATTTTTAATAATTTACATAATCTAATTATTCACATAAATACATTACTTTTCATGTGCAAAATTACAACAGACTCGGATTATAGTGTTCGGTCTTTTTTGAATTAGTGGCGCACAAAAGTCTGCCAGTAGCTGACAAATTTTCAACAATTTTTTTCCCGGTATCGATGAAATAGTCAATATAATTTTTTTGAACACAAAAGGACTTTTAATTTTCAAGTGTCAACTCAGCAGTTGACTGAACAAACTAAATTGCGCCGGTAATTCAAAAATACAACAGAACACAAGATGAAAATAATGGAATGACACAAAGTGTTCAACTGTAAAACTCCCATCAATTATCATTTCCCTGTAGCTTCAAATGTATTTTGCCTATAAAAAAAAATAAAAAAAGACTCGATTTATAAAAAACAGTCCACATGACTAGGCTTCAAACAATTCCGCCAATGTTTACGCACGGCTCCACGAAAAATCTGCAAAGAGAAATAAAGTAGAATTATATTGATGTTTGGATACTTCAAAACTTGCAAATCCCCCGAAAATTACACGCATCTCATTATTTTGCATTTTCAGAAAGTAATAAAATTTGTGCCCAATTTTTCAACCAGCACTTTGTATAATAATTGCAAAAACCATGCTCTTTTTATTACAAAAACGC
Source organism: Sphaerolaimus hirsutus (assembly GCA_964036195.1). Taxonomy (NCBI): domain Eukaryota; kingdom Metazoa; phylum Nematoda; class Chromadorea; order Monhysterida; family Sphaerolaimidae; genus Sphaerolaimus; species Sphaerolaimus hirsutus. The sequence goes on along the minus strand of OZ038453.1, from coordinate 21,195,185 downwards.
ACATACCCCAACAATCTCGGCATTATTTTGCGCATGGACGCAGCCATTTTGTGCAGTATGAAATATTTACACATCCTTACACGTCGCAGATCAACATTATGGCGTCATAAACACCCTCCCTATAAACTAGCAATGTTTTATTCACACCACGCGGATAGAAGTGACCCTTGGTGCCAGTCCCAGACCCAGTAAAATGTCAAATGTCATGCAAAGTGTCAAAGGTCATGTAAAATGCCCTGCAAAATGGCAACCGAGTCGCCATTTAGCAGGGCATTTTACATGACCTTTGACACTTTGCATGACAATTGACATTTTGCAGGGCATTTTTACATGACATTTGACATTTTCCAGGTCATTTTACTTAACTTTTGACACTTTGCATGAGATTTGACATTTTACATGGTCTGGGAATGCCCCCTAAAGACAGGGTGACATGTATATAATAAATACACATAAATCAAACATAATGAACGCACACTAGGAAAGGAATATTCGAGCATGCAAAATGTTGCACCATGTGCATGATTCCACATTTATGATCTGCAAATGTCGGATTTATCTGCCGCGGCGTCATATGGCATATGTGTGATGTGACATTATGACCTTTTTAATTAGGATTCATGTGGTATTGAATGCGTGCTGCGCCCGCACCCAATATGGCTATAATTTGGCAATGTTCCAAATAGTTTTGCAATCACGCAGACAAACACATTTTATGATTTAGGTATTTCATCTTTTGTAATGTATCACTGAAAGATGCATCAAAATTAACCAGTCCCTAGAAAAATAACAAATAAATATGTCATAGTGAGACAGTTGTGCACCAGTTCACATAAACATGTATGTATCTAAATCATTGGAATGTAGAATAGTGGCTGAACACAAAAATTCACTCAAAATGCCATAAATCACTCTCATATAAGTCAGGACATTTCAAATTCCCACTATAATACCTAAACTATAGCACAGCTGCCATAGCTCAAATATTTAGGACACATTGAACTGAATATTTAGAAAAGAGCTAAGATATGAATCTAAATGGCAGGTTCAGTAATCTAAGAAAGTGATCCCCAAAACTGCAGTGTGTTTTTGCATCATGAACTCAAGTGGTATTTCCATGAAAGGCACTTGCCTATTTTCTCTCTTTACATGTATTTTTCAGTTATGCACGCAGTAAAATTATCAGAACACTTTTAATTTGGTACACAAAATACCTAAATAAGATTCTAATATCAGCCCATGTATGGCATCATTTTTCACATTTTTTTATCAAAGATAAATATCAAGTTTAATCGCTAGCCCCCCAAAAACTATTAAAGAAACAAATTACTGACGGTATACAAAGTGACATGCATGATTCAGACCTTTGAGATGGATGGTAAAAAATATTTACCTGGGCTGTGTGCATATTACATATTTACACACAATTTTACAGCAATGTGTTTGCCTTTGTCACTACTTTTTAAAATAGTGATGCAGACTGTAAAAGGTACACATAACCAACAAGGAAAATATTTGAAATTTTGGAAGGTCACTGTGGGTGATATGAAAAGTTATGTGCAAGTGTGAACAAGGACATAAGTGTCCAGGTAATCAAGGATGACCAGTAGTAAAAACTTGTTTGAATATGCAAATTCCTTTACAAAACATGGCAATGTTTATGAAAAAAACATGAAAAAGTTTTTTGTCCAAAGTCCAAATATTTTCTTTGATGTCATATTTAACATAACATAACTTATGCAAACCGCTATCATAAACGTTTTCTTCAATCATATCCAGATGTGATTTTTCAGGGTATTATCAAAACTTTTTAGTAAAATTTCTTCTAAAAACTACAACCATTGGCCAGACCTACATTTTTCTCACTGTTGTAAACCACTGCAATAGTAGCATACACCCAAAATAAACACCCATCAAATAAAACTGGTACACTAAATCTGGCACTTCCTGCAAACATTGTTTGCAGAACCAACAAAAATAAAATTTACAGTGCATGTGTGAACTGTATTTGATCATACACATTTATAGTATGCACCATAAAATACACATTTATTTATTCAACATCAAACATCCATCTCAAGTCTCACACAACAGTAACTAAACATTTTGACAGTCCCTTCACTCAAAACCAGCCCCCCCCCAAACATGCAAAAGTCCCCCTTTCCAATGCATATTGCATTAGCATCACCATGGGGGAAGGGGGGGGGGCATGTAAACTCAAATTAGGCATGAGAGTACACTGCAAATTACATCATGCCACGTGTACTCACTGCATTAAGGCAGGCCCTGGGGGAATGGTGACTTTCAGTTGAAATGTAAGTGTATACTGAGTGAATCTTGGATGCGTACACATGCGGCATGTATAGTCTGTGGAAATGTGCTGACAAGCTTGTATGCATGCCGATGCATATGCTATGCAAAATTGGCACTGTGCAAATGCAGTTTTCTATGCAGAAAGTGTGCTAGATTACCTAACACTCAAATCTATGAGCACCGATTGTACTGGTAGAATATGATTTTGCAAATTCAGCTTTGCATTTGCAAATGAAAAAGTTTTGGTAGAAATGGCCCACAGTGTGTGTAGTTGACATCGCAAATTCGAGTCAACTGAACGTCAACTAAAAAGCACAAAAAAATCAAAAGCATCACACTTAACAGAAAAATGAAATTAAAGTGTCACCAATAGGGTTCAAACGATATATCGTATCGAATATCGAATATCGGATATCGACCATTTTTTAATATCGAATATCGATATCGAAAATTTTGAAAAAATATCGAATATCGAATATCGATATCGAAAATTTGAAAAAATATCGAATATCGATATCGAATATCGACCATTTTTTCGATATATCGAACCTATATTGTGTCCCTAAAAAAAGTTATCATTTTCATTTTGAGATATTTATGATTGATCTGATGTGCTTGATCTGATCTGAGAATGGTATTAGATGAGTAAAAGTACTGTACTTATAATGTCATTTTTGTTGGAGTGCTAAATTTGAAGCCAGAAAATGCTGATATTCTATTTTTTGCAACATGCCTTTAAGCAATCAGGTTATCAGTATGAACTGTAATATCTACAAATTGTTATTTGTCTGCTACACATTGATTTATCATGTTTTGTTCTACATGTTCTACTTTTGAGTGATGTAAACCTTGTTAAAATCACTTGTACCATTCACATTTAACTAAAGAGATGATTAACCATGCGTGCAACCACATTAAAATACAATATGTCACTTGAAATATGCCTTGCTATACCAAAAGCAAATCGCAATATCGAATATCGAAAATATCGAATATCGAATATCGACCAGTTTTTAATATCGAATATCGATATCGAGGTTCCATATCGTATCGATATCGAATATCGAGTTTCAGAAAAAAATATCGAATATCGAATATCGATATCGAAAATTCATATCGTTTGAACCCTAGTCACCAACGATCGAAAATTATACTGTGCTGTGTCACACAATTAAAAATTATACTGTGCTGTGTCACATTTAACTAAAATTAAGTTGAATTTAGTTGACAAGAAGTTTGATGTCAACTAGTGTGGAAACACATACAATTGAAACCCAATGTCTGTAGAGCGCCATTCAGAAGTCACTACAAACACTCAACTTATTTACCGCAACTTGACACTGTAAATACCCATGTTCACCCAGAGTGAATAAGACACTACATGTAAGCAAACATCACAATAGCAATAATGTTTGAATTGTACTCATGCCGCACAGACACAAAATAAATAAATATGATGGAATAGTGGCAATTATAAAAGTTCTGTCTACAATATGGCATATGTAAATAAATACACCCCAAGGCAGTAACACAAAAGACCATTCTATCAAACCAATATTCCATAATTACCCTAGGGTATAAAAGACAGTGCAATTATTTCGCTGCATACAATTTTCTTATTTCAACGTAGAGCATCACCCCTTCATTCAAATGGAACAGAAAGTATATTTAACTATTGAGCATAGGCTTTTTGTCTTGAATAAACTTCGAATAAAGTACACGTAGAAACTGCGGTGCAGATATAGCGAGTAGATTTTGGTACTCACAAAAGGGCACTTGATGAAAAAAGAAACTTTCTATTTCGTCACTGTTATTTCAAACAGGGGTCCCCAGAATTTTGCCCGTCACAGAAGTTCGATATTTCAGCGTATGTTGAATATATAGGCTTTTTCTAGGTGCAGAAACAGAAAAGGTAAAAAATTGCTAAAAAATAGGTAAAAAATAGCTACAAATGGATATATCTACGTATGCGGCCCAGAATAGTGATAAATGGCCAAAAAGTGCAAAAATTTGCGATTTTGAGTGTAAATTAGGGAAAAGTAGCTCAAAATTTGTCCCAGATAGGTAAAAAGCTACCCGATTTTTTTTGGAGGGGGGGGGGTGTTCAGGCAAGTTATAGTAGCCAGAAATTTTGACTGGAGATAGAAATATAGCTGAGTGGGGTCTGGGGTAGATGGCCGATTGGGGGGGGGGGGTTAACCCCCATCATCATTGGATCACGCAAAATTGCCGTCAGACACTTTTTAAATGCTGCTAAAAAATTATATTTACATAAGTACAAGCCACGCACGGACAAATAACCATATTCTATAGTAAGAACAAAAATATTCGTTAATCATACAATTGAACCACCGTGTAACATATATGCGCGGGGTTCTCAGATGCACTCGAGTGCAGCACAAACAAACTTATCGATTTCTGCAATACACTATAGAACCACAAAAGAGATCTCACCAAACTGTGAATAAAAGATGTATTTTGGACCCACATACACTAGTTGACATCGTAAATAAATGTCAACTGAATGTCAACAAATTATACGAAATAGTTTTAAAGCATCACACTTAACAGAAAGGATGATGAAAGTGTGATCATATAAAATTAACTATACTATCCTGTATCACATAGGAATGTTGAAATCACATAATAAACCAAAATTCAGTTGACGCGAATTTTAATGTCAACCAGTGTGTGGACCCTTCCTACGTACATAAATACGTGCAGATATATAACAGGAATGGAAAAGTTTTGCAAATAACGAGATGCAGTTTCATGTAAAATAAAAAATAAAAAATCCCCAACTCACACAAAAAAACCCATTTATCTCCTTTCCAATGATCCGCTCACCCGACTGGTTGACCATAAACTCAAAAGTAGAAAATCTGGGTCGAAACAATTTTCATCCTCGAAAACAATTGAAAGATAATAAATGATCTGCCGACGGAAACACTCGTTATTTAAATGTGCAAATCGGTAGGAAAATGGCTGAAATAAGCACCGGGAATTCACCAGGGTGGCACTAGTCGCGATTGTATCATAAACACACAATTCACCGCTGGTAATTATTGCGATATTTGGAAATTTTGCCGTTTTTTCGTTACATTTTTCATTGAAAGTGTCATTTAAGGATTTTTTCTCTCTAAAGTCCGAACGCAAACAAATCAAAATATCACAATAAAAAGGCATATCATCGCTATGCATAAACGTCATATTAGTCCGCTGAACGATAAAATCAGGCCAAAACTGAATTATTTAGAATTACCAAATTTCCGCACCGGTCACAAAATGGCACAACACCGGCCGCTCCTAGACGCCTTCTGTTTTTGCACATAATTCATTTCGCGGACAATTTCCGCAAATACCGTATTTACGTTTTGCGAAACTTTGGCGGAACACTCGGCAAAAGGGCAGCCCCAATATTCGGCCAGGGCTAAACCTTCTTCAGTGGATACCTGGGAAATTTTGGGGAATGTTACGGGGTTTTTTAATCACGAGAATTAAAATAGGAATCGGGAAGAATGCTTTGAATGCTCTACTCACAATAATGTTTATAGTTGTATAATTCGTTGTTTATAGTTTATAGTTTGCTTGCATTAATCGATTTACACTGAGTTAGCAAGTTAGCTAGTTGACAACGATACCAAATGTCAACTGGTTCCCATCCCAATTCTAAGCTTGCCAACGGTGACACTACGCACTATTGCATACACTTGCTGCATGCTGGCTTTGCACACTGTATTTACATTTTTTTTGGCAGAATATTTTCTTCAAAACTACAACTCCATTTGCAGCATGATTCAACACTTTTGCATTTGAACGTCGTTCGTGGGCTCGTCAGCAAGCTTTGAATTGGGATCGGAACCAGTTGACATTTGGCATCATTGTCAACTAGGGTGTGCAGGGCCGTTACACATGTGCCTACCTAACCTAAAGGACAGAAAGAAGACTAGAGAAAAACAGTGTTTTGCAGATAAATTCATCAATTTTGGTGCCGCCACAAATTGGGAAATTCAATTAAACACTTAAATGTAAAAAAAAATTTTACGCGACAATTTTTGTGCAACAAAAAAAACCGACCTGTCTCTGGTGATTCAAATCATATTTATTTCCAACTAATAAAATGGGCACTTGTTCCGAACCCTTCACTCTTACAATTTGATCTCTCAAAGATTTTATATCGTGAAATGTCTGATGGCTTGTAATTGAGTAGACCACGATAAAACCTTGACCATTTTTGATGTATAAATCGCGCATGGAAGCAAATTGTTCGGTACCTGAAAAGGGTTGAAAGTGGGTTCATTCGGAAATAGATTATTTAAGAAAAAATACAACAAAGTTCTCATTTTTTATAAAATTAGGCTGTCAACAGGGACGTATCCAGGATTTTTGAGCGGGGGGGCTGCTTGTTTACGAGGGCCTGCGAACGGGGGGGGGGGCTTAGCCCCCCCCCCCCCTGAATTTTTTCCCTATATAGGGACGGAAAAGCGTTTTGGCGCTAACGCCATACCATGGCGCCACGCCATGGCGCTATTGGCGTTGGCGCCAGCGCCAGGAGCCGCTTTATATGTATATGTCGCCGGGCTCCGTATACAATCCGCCCCCCCCGCTCGAAAATCCTGGCTACGTCCCTGTATGCAGCGAAATTGAGGTGCAACGTGAGGTTCGAATAAACATCAAAAACATCATAAAACCCTCGCCAATGCATTGCACTGCTTGGAATGAACTAAACAGCTTCTGCAAAATGTGTTTATTTCCGAGGATATTGGTTCGCAGGGGCCGATCCGTTGAAAATACAATGCATGGGGAAGAAATTGCGCGCTTGCGCTCAAAATTTTTAAGAAACATCGGAAAATATATAGGAAAATATGCATTTTCCGGTTCTTTTCGGGTCTCACCGCGGGAAGGGGGGGGGCAGCCCCCCCGCCCCCCCCCCTGGATACGTCCTTGGCTGTCAAAAACCAGTTTAAATACAAAATTCCGTGTACGAAATACTAGCATAGAGTAGCGTGGGCAGAGATTTCACACCAGAAATACCACGGACATAAGTTCAGCATATTTCGGACATCTTTATGGCTAAATAGGATATCTAGGCGCAGTACATAGTTGATAACACTTAGAGGGGCGTCAGGTCTGATGAGTAAAATTCAAACAAGAAAATAACTGTGACATTGGCCCTACACACGCGCATTGAGAACGCGCTGGTTCCGTTCCTAATTCAAAGATTGCATTTGAATGGCGTTCTTCGGCTCGTCAGCCAGCTTTGAATCGGGATCGGCACCAGTTAACATTTGGTGTCGATGTCAACTAGTGTGTGTGGGCCCATTGGCACCATTCCCAGGACTGTAAAAATGGGCCCTTTGAACCCTACTATGGCCCTACACACAATTTCCATTTCAGCGCCGCGAGACATTTATTTCTTAAATACAAAGAAATACCACGAAATGACTATATTTAAAATAACCTGCAGTATCCAAAATTTCAAGAACACACGGCTGGCCATCGATTTCGATCTCTTTCCGATAAAAATCCTCGATCGTGGGGTCGTATTTCTCGATAAATTTGTTGCTGACAAATTGCACTGTTAATGCAGATTTGCCGACACCCCCGCTGCCCAATACGACCACCTTGGGGGGGGGGTAATTTTTGATAAAAATAGCGAGAAAAACCCCCCAGAAAATTTGTGAACACCGTGCCAATTCGGCAAAGTGCAGAAGTAAAAGAACAACTTTGTAGTGAAAAGTAAACAGTTAAAAGTAAACTTCTAATTTTTCTCTTGTGAATTTACTCAATTTTGTTGTTGTCAAACTTCAGAAAATAAGACAATGCCGACAAGGCTTCGACTATCGCATATTAATCGTTAAACGGAAGATCTATATACTGTATTGCCTCGAAATACCGCCACGGGGGGTTTATTATTTCGCCAGCAAATTTTGAGGGGCGTTAATTCAACGGGGCTTAATCAAGGGGGGTATTTTTTCGCCAGAAATTTCTATGGATTTACACATGAGACGCAGAAAAATAAAACAATAACAAAGATGTGTAAACATCTACAGATCTAAGCTGCAGTTTTTACAATCTAGATGCTGTTTACACTCAATTCAGATGGGGCATTTTGAGGGGGGTATTATTTTCTCCGCTCACTCAGACCTGGGGGTGTTTAGAGGGGGTAAATTCGAGGGGAAACACTGCGTTTACTTGACTTTCACACAACATCCAACAGACCACATTGTATTGAATTCGGTTGCAAAGTTTGTAAACGAACGTTTTACATATTTAGAGCCTCTCAGATAGAAGTCACACATTTTAAAAAACTCGTTCAGTTCACAGCAAAGATTCCATCAACATGCTTACGTTCACTTTCACATTTTGCTACAGCAAAATCATAAAGTAACTTTTTGTGTAAAAATACCCAAAACATTTACTTTTTCATCCCAACATACCTTGAACTCGCGCATGGCGAGTCACAAATTTGTAAGGCAGTCAAAAGTGGATTAAAAATTGGTGATAATCAGTGGTTAAAAAATTAGTAGCCAAACGGTAACAATGGCATTGGGGTGATTAGTTAGAAAAATAAGTTTATCAGCGTAAATTTTGAACAATTTCAGAATTTTGTCTCATCCAAATGGGCCCTCCATTGGTAAGGAGGTCTGCAGAAAAGTTTCATTTATTTCGTTTGGAAAACACTTTATATGCAAATTTGCAACTTTATAAAGTTACGAAAGAGAGAATCGGGCAAAGGGAAACAATTTGCTAGCTAATTGCAGGAAAAAGCGACAGATGGTAAAAAGTTGTTTATATGAGTGCTGAAAGGCGAGACAAGAAAAATTATTAAAACGAGACAATGTGAAGAAACATTCGTACTTTTTGTCTTCACGCGTCCGCATTGTAGACTTTCTTTGGTAGATAAATACACGAACATTCGGGGAAGAAATTATCAAATGAGAAAATAATAAAATATGATTAGTTCCGAAAGCAGTTTTCTTATCAAAGTTAACTTGATTTTCGATTTAAAAGCATCTATGATACTGTTTGGCGTTGTGCCAAACCAGAAAAGAAATATTTTCTTTCGACTGAACCTCTGAAACATTTAGTTTTGTGAGAAAATGTCAAAAGGTCACTTTTTATTGGCCAGAATTTAGAGATAAGGTGCACGATTTTCGGTCCAGTCGATAAAAATGTATTAAAATCAATTCATCGGTGCAGATTTGATTTTTAAATTATCACTGAAGTTTTTTGACATTGAAATGTCGTGGTGCAGATTGAAATGGTATAAAGCAAAATATTTGGAATGGTGCCAAAACTTTTGTTATCTGTTTGAATGAAATTTCTGCTTCACTAGCTGATAATAACAACACACATTTAGTACTGTGCGCAGATTCATATCTCACATTTACCAAAAATTTTAATTACACTACATATGAATTTTTGATGAAACAGCAACACAAAAAATTCCATTTCCGGGCCATTTTTCGAAAGCCCTGATGTGTCAAAAAAATGTGACCACTCGTGAAGAAATCCCGCCGCACCAGACACCATCATTTATCGAATAAAATCTTACGATCGGCCGCCATCCGGGGCTACCATATTTTGGCACCCACCAAAACTGTCGAAAAGTTGCGTTTTTCGCACTTTTCCGCCCGAAAAAAGTTCCAAAAATGGCGGAATCTTCGATTTTGGACGAGGACCTACATAGGACCCAGTTTGAAACCGAAGGGCAGGTTAGAAATGATTTTGTCGCACGGTAGAATACCGTATTTTTTACTGTAATTTTGACTTGAAAATGGTAGTGATTGGTGTTTTGAGGACTTTTGATCGTTTTTGTGGATAAATAGTGGCGATTTTTGATTGTTTTTCGATTTGGATGGAGTTTTCGCTTCAAGTTTGATCGATGTTTCTGTTTTTGAGCGTTTTTGATCGTTTTGGATTATGGTCGAAATTGTCTTGGTCATTTGTGGTTAGGGTTCAAACGGGATTGACTTTTCGGGATCGGGATCGGGATCGGGATTCACTTTTTGAGATTTCGGGATCGGGATCGGGATCGGGATTGGGGTTTCGGGATCGGGATCGGGATCGGGATTGGTTTTTTGAGATTTCGGGATCGGGATCGGGATCGGGATTGGCCGGGATTGGGGTCACGGGATCGGGATCGGGATTGGGATAGGCATTTTTCCGGGATCGGGATTGGGTTCTAGGGATAGATATTTTGGCCATTTTTCTGGCATTCACAGTTGATCATAAAGGTCTCAAAACACTGTTGGATGCCAGAAAAGTGGCATAAAATTGACGCTGGGGGTTTGCATCCACTTTTTTGCATGCAAAAGCGTCATTATTTCACTTTTTATAATTTCCACTAATTTTTCCGGGATCGGGATCCCGGACTTGGGAGTTTCTCGGGATCGGGATCGGGATTTGAAAACTTTCGGGATCGGGATCGGGATCGGGATTGGTATTTTTGAGATTTCGGGATCGGGATCGGGATCGGGATTGGGGTTTCGGGATCGGGATCGGGATCGGGACTGGTAAATCCCGGAATTTCACGGGATCCGGGATCGGGATCGGGATCCCGTTTGAACCCTATTTGTGGTCACCGAAATTTAATTTAAATTTAAGAAGTTTCGTGAGAATTTTTGTCTGGTCGGTCATAATGTATTGAAAAAGGTTCATTCATCATAACCGGTAGGAATTTTCGTCTATTTCATCAATTTTTTCTCCACAAGTGTTTCTCCAACATAAAAAAATCAAAATCAATTTCGTCAATCAAGAAAAAAACATGAATTATTTTTTCTCATTTTCCAAAAATTGATTATATCACACGAAAAAATAATAGATAAACATCTACTTTCATCGCAGGTACAAGGTTTATCCGCATTTGTGCCCACATCAAAGACACAATGTGATGTTTGCTTCAAGGTTTTCGCCACGCCAAAAGGTAATTTTTAACAATTTAGTATTTTTATATTTTGTACACTTGAAATCACAGTTTTTACACAGTCCTAATGATTTCACGGTTTATAAGTTCTAAGTTGAATGACTTTAGGTTGATTTTTCCCAAATTCTACTCTTGACTAAATTCACTGTTGGAAGTTTGCCAAAACCATGTCATGGATTGTTCATTCTAATAATTGCGTTCCTGTGTCCGTAAAAAATGCGTAAGCTCGAATTTATTTTCTGAATACCAAATATACCTGCACTAAGCATTTATTTTGTTACAATATCTATATCTTATACATTCACCATAAAGGACCCACACACACACACACACACACTAATTAACACCAAAATTCGTGTAAACTAAATTCAACTAAATTTTTGTTAATTACCGGCAAGTGATTTCGACTGTCCTATGTGATAGAACAAAGCTAACGTTACATTCGTGACTCAATTTTAATTGTTTCTGTTAAGCGTGATGCTCGAAAAACTTTTGTTGTTACATAGTTGACATTCAGTTGACACGAAATTGCGATGTCAACTAGTTTGTGTGGGCCAGTCACCATCAAATCCCTTATCACTAGTAAAATGCCCAAAAATTCCCAATTTCGCTTCCAGGCCTCCAACAGCACGCAGTAATTCACACCGATGAAAAACCATTCGCTTGCGACGTATGCGGCAAGGCTTTTCGATTCAAGTCGAATTTATTCGAGCACAAATCGCTTCACGCGGCTGGAAATGTGTCGCATCAGTGTCCGTTTTGTGGCAAGGCGTGCAGATTAAAGGTTGGGGGGTAGCTCTGTTGGGGGTGTATTGTTGGTAGTGGTCTCCAATGGGGGGGGGGGGGGTGGTTTACCCCCCTCTTCGAGTTGGTCAGCTATATCTATCCCAGAGGCCGGTCAGATATATGATATATTAAGATAATTTTTTTAGCACACCACTAAATTACCCACATTGCTGAGCGATTGAGCGATTCTGTCATGATGGGTACAGTTTCAATAAATCCGAAAGTTTCAGTGGGATCATTATAAGACAATGATTAATAATTATTAATAAGACATTGATTGATTAACAGCCAATTTAAAAAATATTTATTTTAAATTTATTTATAACATTTAATACATTTTTAAATTTATCAAAAGTATTTCTGCCATTATCAGACGTTTTTGTCATTATTTTTTTTCCCTCGTTTTCTATGATCCATGCCTTCGAAGAGAACTCAATTGCAATTTCTCTTTTTTACTTGCAGGGAAATTTGAAAAAGCACCTCAGGCAGCATGTGAGCAGCAAGGAAGAGCTCGATCAAATATGGCGGCCTTTTGTCAGGTTTGATTTCATGTGTAGCTTTGATGCATATTGGCAGTAATTAATTCATCATGTACATTGCATACATGATGAACCTTATTCTAGTCGGGGGGGGGGGGGGTATTTCGAGGGGGGTTTATTTTTCCTCAGCTCCAAATGATCTGGGGGTATTTCAAGGGGGTGGGTGTTAAGTAGGGGGAGGGCGGTGTTTCGAAGAAATACAGTAGTTAGCAGACATAATTCTTTAACAAATCCCCCCTGCAATTCAACTGAACTGCAAACTGAAACGTAAAATTGATCCAGGGGCCAAAGTAGATGGGGACTAGGGTTGGCCGATGTTTTTTTTTAAACGTTTTTTTTTTTTTTTAAACATGACGTCCGAAATGTTTAAAAAAAAAAAACATCGGCCAAAATTTTTAGTACTAAGCACTAGGTATTTTGCAAAATTTTTGCGCGCAAGCGCGCAATTTCACACACAAATTGACATTGGTGGTTGTTTTCATTGGTTTTGTTGCATTTTTAGTATCAAAACATCCATTTCTATGTGCTACCATGGGTGAATAAGCCGACATATGTTGCTGTAATATATAATATTGAGGTAATGTGCTTCCATGTACCTCCACAGTGTGTAACTTCACTCCCAAAGTAACAACCTCCTTTTATAACCTTGTTTGATCACCATTCCGTGCCAAACTTTACCTGAAGTCACGAACATTCGACTATAAGGCGATATACGAACGATATGTCGACGAAAAATGGATATTTTTGACACAAATCACCACTTATAATGCTATCCCATGGCTCCACAGCCATTATATGGTCATATTTAACATCACAGAGTATTGCCAGTGTCTGATATACCTATATATGTTGACACTAGGTCATATCTGGGAGCTTTTAAAAAAAACATCGAGTTAAAAAAAACGTTTTTTTTTCCAACCCTAATGGGGACATCGGCGTTACAATGGCCCTGCGCACACTAGTTTTCATACGAAATTCGAAAACTCATAGATGAGCTTTGAACGTGTTTGAGTTTTCCACAATGAGTCATTTTTAATCTCCGTCAACTGTAGTTGACGGCCACCTCATTGTAGAAAACTCAAATGTGTTCTAAGCTGATTTGTGAGTTTTCCAAATTTCGTGTGAAAACTAGGTGTGCGCAGGCACAATTAGGGTTGGCCGATGTTTAAAAAAAAAAAAAAACGTTTTTTAAAAAACAACAACATGACGTCCGAAATGTTTTTTTTAAAAAAAATCATCGGCCGAAATTTTTAGTACTAAGCACTAGGTATTTTGCAAAATTTTTGCGCGCAAGCGCGCAATTTCACACACAAATTGACATTGGTGGTTGTTTTCATTGGTTTTGTTGCATTTTTAGTATCAAAACATCCATTTCTATGTGCTACCATGGGTGAATAAGCCGACATATGTTGCTGTAATATATAATATTGAGGGAATGTGCTTCCATGTACCTCCACAGTGTGTAACTTCACTCCCAAAGTAACAACCTCCTTTTATAACCTTGTTTGATCACCATTCCGTGCCAAACTTTACCTGAAGTCACGAACATTCGACTATAAGGCGATATACGAACGATATGTCGACGAAAAATGGATATTTTTGACATAAATCACCACTTATAATGCTATCCCATGGCTCCACAGCCATTATATGGTCATATTTAACATCACAGAGTATTGCCAGTGTCTTATATACCTATATATGTTGACACTAGGTCATATCTGGGAGCTTTTTAAAAAAAACGTTTTTTTTAATAAAAAAACATCGAGTTAAAAAAACGTTTTTTTCCAACCCTAGGCACAATATCAAAATCCAAATACCCCCCCCCCCAAACCCTTCAGACGTTCATCCACAGACGCAGTGGTCAACGACAACACCCCCCTTATAAAAGGCCAGGGCCAAAGTTCAAGTACAAAGGCACTGCCCAGTTCCCGTTCTAGAAATAGGCGCATGGGCCTGGGTAATAGCAGTGCGGAGTGGGTCAAGAAAATTAGAAATAACGATTTGATGAAGTGCCATGGTGTTAATGATAAGGTTGGTTGGGGGGGGGGGGTTGTTGATTGTTTGATAGTATTGGCGCTAGGCTTTGACCAGTGTTTTTATAAAAAAATTTAACAACGGTTAAAAAATTTCTAAAAAACGCAAACATCAAAACTGTTTTTTTTAATGAAAATTTTCTGCCAAAATAAGCTGACTCATAACCATATATGGGTAGGGTTCAAACGGGATCCCGATCCCGATCCCGGATCCCGTGAAATTCCGGGATTTAGCAGTCCCGATCCCGATCCCGAAACCCCAATCCCGATCCCGATCCCGAAATCTCAAAACGACCAATCCCGATCCCGATCCCGAAAACTTTCAAATCCCATTAGTGGAAATTATAAAAAGTGAAATAATGACATTTTTGCATGCAAAAAAGTGGATGCAAAGCCCCAGTGTCAATTTTATGCCACTTTTCTGGCATCCAACAGTGTTTTGAGACCTTTTTGAACAAATGTGAATGCCAGAAAAATGGCCAAAATCTCTATCCCTAGAACCCAATCCCGATCCCGGAAAAATGCCAATCCCGATCCCGATCCCGTGACCCCAATTCCGGCCAATCCCGATCCCGAAATCTCAAAAAACCAATCCCGATCCCAATCCCGAAACCCCAATCCCGATCCCGATCCCGAAATCTCAAAACGTGAATCCCGATCCCGATCCCGAAAAGTCAATCCCGTTTGAACCCTATATATGGGAACGAATATTTTTGTAATAACGGTTTTTAAACAACTAACACGTTTTATCTTCAAAAAGTAATCCCAGTTTCTCTCAAATAAAACACCACCCCTCAAATACCCCCCCCCCCCAATTTTTCAGCTGCAACACACGTGCGCACTAATTCAATCCGCAGCGGAATCCCAGTACACCCTATCGGAATGTATGGATGTTTTGCGGGCTTTACCGTTTGAACAATACGCCTGCCCCGATTGTAAGGCCATGTTTATGAGTCGGGTGGAGGCGATCGAACATTTGGCTATCGCTCATGATAGTCAGGGGGATCAGAGGGATTTGTTTTGTGAGGTTTGTGATGTTTTTTTGCGGTGTTTTGTTATTTTTACCGGCTTTTGAGTTTGTGGGAGCTTTTTGCATGTGCGAAATGAGCTCTGTGGATGTTAATGATCGTGTTATGAATTAATTTGTGTGTGTGGCATCTCGCAAAACGTCATGTAATGTGTTGAATGTCTGAAATATTAGCTAATATAAATGAGCTGTGAATAAATAAAGTGACCAGTCAATATAAAATTTTACCGGGAATTTTACATTAAATTTTACTGGTTACAAAACTAGCCAATGGATATTCATTTTAACTTATTCGCTGTGCGGTTTTCATTTTCAAATTCCATTTTCAAGTCAGAACAATAAAACACCGCTCAAATTTACGCAGGTCTGCATGCGGCAATTTAAAAATCCGGAGGATTTCGGCCAGCACGAGCGTTACCACAAACAAGTGGCCGCACTCGTTGCCAATGGACACTTGATAGTAAGTTGGAACTTTTTTTAAACTTTTTTTTAAGGAATTTTTTTGTGTTTTTGAGCGTGATGAATCAAACGCGTGATCAAAAGCTGGAATTGGCCTGGTTTCAACTTCCCTGGTGCCCTTTTTCGCAACGTCGCTCGCGCGCAACGTATTTTTAACTTTGTAGCAGGGATTTTTCAAGTGTTTAAAAACGTCGTTTTTAGATGGGGTCTTTAACAAACGTTTTTTCCATCCCTACTGGTATGATACGTAATTAGATTCTTATCATTAGTGCTGAAAAAAATTCAAACGCATTGATTTGAAAAATCTATTAAAAAAATAAACATAGGATTTTTTCAAAGTCGTCAAAAATCCATCTCAATACCCCCTCATTCACTCAACCTTCCACAATCCCCCCCCAGCTAACCGAACCGGACCACGTGGCCCCAGAAACCCTCATGGGCTCGATCCAACACAATCACCACACCCCATCAACATCGATGGGCCACCAATCCAATTCTTTGGACCCGGGCCAAATGCACCTGAACGTGGACGATTCCCATGTGAGCGCCGGCGTGGCCGAGGCCAATGCCATGCTGCAGAGTGTACAACAACATGTTGGACACTCGCAGATGCAGGGGTTGATGCAGGTCAATTGAGTTGGGGGGTTGGAGGGGGTTGGGACGGTGTGAGTTGAGTTGAGTTGGGTGTTGATGTTTGAGTTGTTTGAGGGCCCATACATGCTAGTTGGTTGACATTGTGAGTAGATGTCAACTGAATGTCAACTGGGTACATGGAAAAACACTTAACATAAGCAGTGAAAATTGTGTTACTATATAAAATTAATTATGCTCTGTTAATATAAGCAGTGAAAATTGTGTCAATATTTATATAACATTAACTAGGCTCTATCACTTAGGAAAGATTAAATCACGTAACCAAAGTTTAGTAGACGCGAATTTTGGTGTCAACTAGTGTGTGTTGGCCCTAGGGTGGCAAACGGTACGGTACGGCTTTGTAAAATTTCGGTAAATGTTACTGTAAATTTTCCAAATTCCCTGTACGGTACGGTAAATGCTGAAGCCCTAATTGTCCCCACATGCGCTAGTTTGCGGACGAGAATTTGGAAACTCAAATCAGCTTTGGACGCATTTGAGTTTACTGGAATGAGGAGCCTGTCAACTACTATTCACGGAGATCGGTAATGATTCATTCTGGTTTTCAAAATAGATTTATCAGTTACCGTTATTTCAGCCGTCAACTAGCGTGTGAGGGGACAATGAATATTCGATACTTTCTGTGTAATTTGGATACATTTATAAATTGTTTATATAGTGTGTACATGGGAATACACATCGTTCCAACCCTTGCCTTTGGTATTTTCGTAAGTTTTGACATTGATTTTTGGGGATTACTGCAGGGCAAATTTTGCGCAGATTTTTTTGATGGTTCGACAGTTTTTTCTATATCGATTTCTTGTCTACTATTTATTTCTATTGTAGTTGCACAAATTACCCCAAAATTGTATTTTTTTTCTGCCCGGTTAACATTTTCAGTGTCCTAGGAACAATTTTCTACATTAAATAATATATTTGTTATGTGAGCCTATAATGCAAGGGGTTTTTGAGAGATTTTTCTGATGGTGCAATTGTAAAATTTAATAGATTCATCTAGATTGAAATCTGCGCAATATTCTTATCGTTTGTGACATTCTTAAATATAATTACGTCGCATAACTAGTTAGGCTAGGGCCCATGTCGCATCAAAGCCCATTCCGCATGTAGACCCATTATAGACACATTATGCCTGCAGGGGTAAGAAAGGGGGGTGGGTAACACCACTCCAAACCGCCCAGCTATCTATCTATCCCTGGCGCAAATTTTTTTGGCTACATTCCCTTGAACACCCCCACACCCGCAAATTGCCTAGCTATCTAGCTATCTGGAGCGCTTTTGAGCAATTTTACCCTAACTTTCACTAAAATTCCTAATTTTCCTACTTCTTATAGATTTTCACCTTCAAAATAACTAGGTCATGTGTTTGTATTACCTATTTTCAACATGCCAGGTATAAATAAATGTGTTCCGGGTCAACATGCGGGATGGGTTTACATGCGGAATAGTGCACTGCCGTTATTAGCGGTACAAGCTCCTACACCTGCGTGTGAAACATAAACTGTAAAAGTTCACAGGGACAGGAGTGAATTTTTTGTTGTTGTCGAAATTACAAAATTTGCAAATTTTCCCGGTTTCCGTTCACTGCACATTTTTGAATTTGCAAATTTTGTGCTGATGAATAAACGCAGATGTATGAGTTTGCTCACACATTAGATTTTATTTTTCAAAAAATTGGGTTCAGTATTTATGTTTATCATATTTACGTAAATATTTAAGGTCTTTTGTCACTATCTGGTTTGCTTTTGACTGCACTTTATATAACCTGATATGATATGGCTTGCCTATGTTTTTTACAATACGAATTCATAAATACAAAAATCTGTTACCATTTTATGTATTTTTGAACCTTGTAAATTTATTACTTTACTTGTATTTATAGTCACCTAACTTGCTACTCTGATTATGAAAATGTCATAATTTATTAATTTCCTCTGAGAAACACGTCCATTTTCAACACGCAGAAAAATATTTAATGGGTAGATCTCACTTCACAAGTGCTCTTGTAAATTTGTAAAAAAATATTGTTTCGAAATGAATTATTTGGCTTAGTTTTTGTGTTTTTGAAAATTAGAAGTTTAGCCTATACTAAAATAATGATTGGTTGCAAGAATGCTACGCAAGGTGGGAATCGATGTGCACGTGCAAAAAAAACCCCCTGGGAAACGCGGTCTCGGATGAATACCCCCCCCCCAAAAAAAAGAAGAAAAAACGCCGCTGCTAGCGGCTAGCTGTTTCCATTTTTTTGCAATTTTCCTAACTTTTCTTCCCTCTACAACTTGAAAAAGCCGATATATTAAACTCCCGCAAACACCCCTCACCATTTTTTCATCTATTTATCACCCCGTATCAGCGATTTGCTATCTAACCAACCCCCGAAGTGTCAAAATTCAAGATACCCCCGTGCCTGGGAAATGCTGCCGTTCCATTGCCGTGGTTATTCAGTGATATACCGCGTGCAGAGTTGTTGAAAGTACTGAACTTTTTTCAAAGTAACGTAAACGTAAAGTATTTTGTTTTGTTTTCTCGCCCATGTGTACAGAAAACGTAAAGTAATTTTTTTAACTTTTACGCTGCGTAAACGGTGAGTAAACGTAAATATCAGTGTTATTACTCGGGGAAAACGTAAAATTCGTAATTGTTTTAAATTTTGTATCTAGGAAGATGTAAAAGTAAGTAAAATTGAAATCGAGAGTAGTCGCTTTCCCCACCTATCACGACCTCTATAATTTCCGCTGCCATTTTTGCAGCCGTTACTATTCGTTTGAGTAAAACAGTAAACGCTTCAAAAACGCTGTGTTCATTAGATTTTGATTTCAGCGTTTGTAGTTCGGCGTGCAAAAACGTTCGAACGCCGAACGCAAAATTTCAGTGTGCGGTGCGCCAATAAAATCGTCCGAACTACTTTACAATTCCGCCCGGGCGGAAATTAAAAATGTCCGAACCGCCGGTGTCACTTTGCAGTGTGCGTTGGGCCGTCACACAGCTTTGTACCGTCCCAAATCTGCACGTGCAAATCGATTCGCGCCGGAACTTTGCGTACTCACTAACACATTGCAGTATCGCACGCGACATTTGAACTCTATAAACACAAGTTTGCAGTTGACAAAAGTTGAATTTGCGCACAGTTTTGTTGGAAACTTGGCGTCGGCGGTTGGGACTACAACGTTTTGTCGCCTATCGTTCAGCCATGAGGTTTGTCACTTATTTTGAATCAACCGGGTTCAAACGGTATTCCGATTCCGGATTATTTCCGAATCGCGATACAACTGTCCCGATTCCGAAAATTGAGCCCGTAACCCCGATCCCGAAAAGGCCCCATACACGCTAGTTGACATCGACACCAAATGTCAACTGGTTCCGATCCCAATTCAAAGCTTGGGTTTGAACGTCGTTCGTCGGCTCGTTAACAAGCTTTGAATCGGGATCGGCACCAGTTGACATTTGGTGTCGATGTCAACTAGCGTGTGTGGGCCCAAAAATTAGTGGAAATGAAAAAGTAACTTAGCACTGAGAAATGTCAACCGAAGCGTCCTGTGTGCTTTTATACCACTTTTCTGGCATTCAGGTCTGTGTTGAGACCTTTTTTGTGATAAAGTTAGATAAAAACTGTCAATACCGCAACTGTGGCCCAAATTAGGATCCCGCAAGTCCCGAAAGCAAAATCTACCCCGATCCCAATCAAGAAAATTCAAAGTCCCGATCCCACAAAGTCGATCCCGTCTGAACCCTACCGGTAAAATCTGCCTAGGTACTGCCACGAATTACTCAGCCCTTTACCGTAACGGAGAGTCTGCCCAAAACAACCCACCTAAAACACTTTGGCACTGTGCCAAATCTCACTTCTTTTCCATTCGCAGCGTTAGCGACGAAGTAACTTTGTGCTACGTGCGCGCTAGCGCCATGCGTTACGATGACGCGAATAGAAGGTGGACCCCTTGCATGCCCATTACTGGCGTCAATGAGGTTGGCTGGGGGGTTGCATTTGCGTATGCACGGGGGGTTGCGAGAGTTGAATTGCGTGGTGAAAATTGTGTGGCTAGGGGTTGTCGCATTTACTTTTAGTGGGCGGAGTCAGGGACGTAGCCAGGATTTTTGAGCGGGGGGGGGGGCGGATTGTATACGGAGCCCGGCGAACGGGGGGGGGGGGGGCGCCCCCCCCCCTAAAATTTTACCCCTGTAGTGGGGGAATGGCGCCCTGGCGCTGGCGCCATTCGTAGGCGCCACGCCATGGCGCTGGCGCCATTTGTAGGCGCCACGCCATGGCGCCACTGGCGTTGGCATTGGTGCCCAAACAGCAATATACGTCTGTATTTTACAGGCATATAGAACGACATGGACACGAATTCAGTCCATTTTCACTGGCTTTGAGGCCGCGGAGACCGGTCAGCCAAAAGTATATGTTGTGAAGGGAAAATGCGCGCTTGCGCGCAAAGATTTTTCAAACTGTCGACAAAATCGTCTTCCGAAAGTGCATTCTTTGGTCCGGCTCGGGAAGGGGGGGCGGCCGCCCCCCCCGCCCCCCCCTGGCTGCGTCCTTGGGCGGAGTCTATTTTTGCGCTGTTACCTTCTCTGCAGGGTTTTTTCGTGTGCAAATTTCTGCTGAAATTTTTTGAGCGATTTTGAGCAAAAATTGGTGCAAGATTTCTCAAAAATAGCTCCGGATACCTAGAAATGTGAGTGATGGGGGTGGTGGTTAACATGAAACTAGCCAAAATATTTGCCTCGGTGATATTTAGATAGCTGGGCGATCTGTGGAAGGGGTAAACCGCAACCCCACACAACCGCCCAAACCCCCAACCCCCCATAAGCATTTCAATACAATAATAGCCGATTTTCAATCCAACCACCCCCCCCCCCAATTTCCCAGGAAGTCCCCGGCGCCGGTGCCATGACCCCTGACGCCAGCGGTCAACAACAAACTGTCGCCAGAGTGAGATTACTGCAGAATCAAACCGATGGCGTTTGTCGCATTGTTGCTACTACGATTAGCGACAAACAGGTGAGTTTTTGGTGTTTGCGCTTGGGTGTGTTTTTGCGTTTTTTTTGTCGTTGATAGTTTTGTCGTTTCAGATTTGGAAGTCAATTTTGGTGCGCTGCTAATTAGAGGTGCAGCAGATACATCACTAGATTGCAAACTGAAATATAAATGATTGTTCGAGAATTATCAAGTGTCAAGCTCTTTAGGCTAACCAATTTCTGATAATTTTAAGATTCTAGTTTGCATTTGCTAAAATAGGTTCAAAATAGCTTAAACATACTTTGAACAAGATTTTGAAAATCTATAAAACTATATAAAATTGGGGATATTGATCAAAAATTAGGTGGAGTTTCTTGTAAATCGCTCCAGATGGCTAGATAGCTGACCGATTTTTTTTTGGGGGGGGGTTCAGGGGACAGTAGCCAAAAAAAATCCGGAAAAGCCTCCGAAAAAGATTTATAGCTGAGTGGCTGCCCCGACATAGATAGATATATAAGCTGGGCGATTTGGGGGGGGGGGTTACCACCCAACCCTCCTACCCCTGACGCCAAGCAAAATTGACACTAAAACACCCCATTTCTACTTGTCCAGGTTGTCCTGAACATGACTCTATCCGCCTCACTGAAATACAACCGCGCAACCAATACATTCCATCAGTGGCGAGATAGGAAACAAGTTTTCGGCTTGAATTTCGCTTCCCATCCAGACGCGGACAGTTTTGCCGAGGTTCGAATTTTTGTGTAAAATTATTTTGCCTACCGTTTTTGCTCGAATAATTCCCCCGGGGAATTTTTATTTCGTCAGACTTTTTTGGGGGGCGGGTGTTCGAGGCGGGAGTCGTGGGTAGGGTTCAAACGGGATTGACTTTTCGGGATCGGGATCGGGATTGGTTTTTTGAGATTTCGGGATCGGGATCGGGATTGGCCGGGATTGGGGTCACGGGATCGGGATCGGGATCGGGATTGGCATTTTTTCGGGATCGGGATTTGGGTCTTGGGATAGAGATTTTGGCCAATGTTTTGGCATCCACAGTTGTTCATAAAGGTCTAAAAACACTGTTGGATGCCAGAAACGTGGCATAAAATGAACGCTGGGGGTTTGCGTTCACATTTTTGCATGCCAAAATGTCGTTTTTTCGTGTTTGATAATTACCACTAATTTTTCCGGGATCGGGATCCCGGACTTTGGAGTTTCTCGGGATCGGGATTTGAAAGGTTCGGGATCGGGATCGGGACTGCTAAATCCCGGAATTTCACGGGATCCGGGATCGGGATCGGGATCCCGTTTGAACCCTAGTCGTGGGAAGGGGAATTATTATTTCGTCAAAATTTTAAAGCATGTTTCCATCAATTGATTTGACAAAATATACTTTATTAACACAATAACATGTCATTCACGTCAAATTGGGTCAAAAAACTGATCATATGCCTTGAAGTGGGGAATTTTTTCCTCACTCGTCATGGTTATTCAAGGGGGAATTATTCAAGCAAATACGGTATTTAAAAAAAGCATTTTTAGAAAAGTTCGAGATTAATTTCCGTCGCAGGCGTTACAATCCGCTCTGGAGTGTCTGCAGCGGCGGAAACGCACCGGTCAGAATGAAGTTGTGCTCGCGCAGCCGCAACACAATGTACCGCAGAGTGAATACGGTTTGTTTGAGCGTGTGAAGGGTCTTTTCAAAAATGTGTGTTTGTAGAAAATATAATTAAATATAATGTCAGAAAATCTCTCAAAAATAAAATAAAATCTTTCTGAAAAAAACGTAGAGAAAACGAGAGAAATATAAATGCGATATTTATAGTATTTTAAAATCTCTCTGAAAAATATATAAATCAATATAATATCTTTTAAAATATTTTCTTATTATTTTAAAATATAAATCTCCCGACATTATCGCTGTTTCCAACGTCTCTTTAAATTCACCCAAACATCGATCCCGCGACAAATATTCCCCAATTGCAGTGCCCTCAGTGGACAACGAAGGCGCGAGTGCGAGCATCTTGTCGCACGTGCACAGCGCGCCGCATATGCAACATTGTGCGGCAGTGGTTCAAGAACAGGGCAGGTTGGTCTGCGTTTTTGTTGTAGTGTAGTGAGTAGGGTTCACACGGGATTTCGATCCAGATCCCGAGTCCCGAAAAATTCGGGATGTTGCAGTCCCGTCCCGATTCCGGTCCCGATCCCGAAATTTTTCAAATCCCGATTCCGTGACCCCAATCCCGATCCCGGGGAAATTCGCTACATACGTTAAATGCCTTTTTTGCACTAAAAATGTGAATATAAACCGCCAGCGTGAACTTTACGCCACTTTACTTTCTGTGGCATTTAGGCATGTTTTTACGTGTTTTAGCGCTTTTTCGTGATAAATCAGAGAAAATCTGAATACCAGATCTTTCTCCAAAATCCCAAAACCATAATCCCGAAAATGCCAGAAAATACCAGAAAATGTCTTCATTACCGATCCCGATCCCGAAAACTCCCAATCCCGATCCCGAAAAGTCAATCCCGTTTGTACCCTAGTATCAACTGTTCTTAATTCGCAGGAAATCTTCATTCGGTCAACAGCACACGAGCGCCGCCGATTTCGCACAGCAACAATCCGCTGAACAATACGCAGTTATTAGTTCCAATGCATCGCAGTGTACCACCGGTGAGTTTTGAGTAGTGATGTAAAGGCACCGGGGCACCGGTGCTGGGCACCGAAGGGCACCAGCACCGGTGCTGGTGCGGTGCCATTGCAATCTTCAGGGGTGCCATGCCGGTGCCGGTGCCATTTTTTTCAGAATAGCACCGGTGCCGGTGCGGTGCGGTGCCATTTTTTGCCGGTGCCAAAGGTGCTAGCACCAGGGCAAAGTAAAAAGCACCGGGAAAGGCACCGGCCAAGGCTTCATGTGCTGTGCAATTTTGTCCATAGTATGTGCTTATTCATATTTCAAAAAACAGCGATATATTTACCCAACCGTTTTTGCCTATTTTGTAAACCCCCATCAAATAAATATACCTACTGTGAAATTCATTATACCCGATACATGATCTGATGAGCGAATTTAAAATTTTGTTGAATTTTTATCATTTTTATATTTTATATTTATCTTACTTTTTTGTTCAAAATTTGTTGTCAGTTTATGACAGAGATAGTTCCATTCTCTGTACAGCAACGACTCCGATCAGTAGACAATAGTGGCTATGGACATTGTAGTAAATAAAATATTTTATCTTTCATTTGTAATCATTGTAATTGCTTCATAAAAGTGATTGCCACATCATTCTGATCATTTTAAGTGCTCAACCATCAAAATCGGTTGAAAATTCATGGAAATATGCACTTCCAAAGGTGAAACTACTGAGAAACTGCCCGATATTTACTTCAGAAATTCCAGCCCGGTGCGGTGCCTTTCGGTGCTAGCACCGGCAACCCGCCGGTGCCCTTCGGTGCCGGTGCCATTTTTTCCAAAAGGCACCGGTGCCGGTGCGGTGCGGTGCCATTTTCTGGCCGGTGCCCCAGGGTGCCAGGTGCCCTTTTCATGCGTTGGCAAAGGTGCCGGTGCTGTGCGGTGCCATTTTTCCCGGTGCCTTTAACATCACTAGTTTTGAGCCCTGTTATCTTGTGTTAAGGTTGAATTAGAACTGTAAACTGCGTGGTGAACTCATGAAGAAGGGCTAACTCACACTAGTTACACCGAAATTCGTGTCAACTGAATGTCAACTAGATATTTTGTAATTTCAACTTTCCTATGTGATAGACCATAGTTGAAATTTATACCGCGACACTTAATTTTCATTGTTTCTGTTAAGGGTGATGCTTTTAATTTTTTATGTTATTTAGTTGACATTCAGTTGACCCGAATTGCGATGTCAACTAGTGCGTGTGGGTCCACCAGCTGAAGTCTACTTCAGTTAAACTGAAGTCTACGAAGTATAATTGAGTTCTTGGGATTTGCGCCATTCATGAATCAATGCCAATGCGTTTTGAATCTCATACACCATCTGTGTGCAACACAAATCACTAATCACGTATCACATCACCCCTTCCAGTTGTAGCCGCAGCACCCCCACCCCAAAGTAACCATACAGCAGGGGGTGGCGCTGGCAGCGTGCCAGCACCCCCACTCCAAACCACTTCTACCGTGAGAAGTGATGCTGGCAGCGTGCCAGCACCCCCCGCAGCTGTACCCCCACCCCCGCCCGTGGCCATGCTGCAAGGCGCCGCTAAAAATGAAACCCCGCTCAATCGAAAAGGACCCCTTTTGCAGACACAGCAGAGTCAGAGAAGCGGTTGGTTTGGGGGTAGTGAGAATGGGGTGTTTCTTATGAATGAGCGGTTTGAAGGCAAAAATTATTTTAATTCTTTAATTTTGACAAATGCAAAAATGGTGATTCGACTCAGTAAAAAGACGCGTAAAATTTTTATATATATAGTTGCATATAGTAACTAGCAAAATTTTGATTACCCAGAAAACTCGTGACCGGCTAGGGAGGGATGCCTAGCGTTTTGAATTTTTTTAAAACGTCAACGTTTTTCAAAAAAACCCGATCGTCATAAAAAAACTTTTTCACCATCCCTAAAACCATTTGGTGTTCGGATTTATGTTCTTTGTGAAGTTCGCCTTGATAGAAATCCTAGTCGAAACCCCCCAAATATTTCACTCCCCCCAAAAAAAAACAATTTCAAATTACAAAATACCCCCCCCCCCCCGCGCAGCCAGTCTCACCAGCGGAGGGGCTACTCAAAACAGTCAACAGTCAGTGCTAAGTGAAATGGCTGCAGCGTTAGCGCGCAGAAGACACATTGCAGACGCCGCTAGTTCGAATACATCGAGTGTGTGGTTGTTGTTGTTTTTTTTGTTGTGTGTTGTTGTTGTTTTTTGTTGTTGTTGTTTTTTTTTTTTTGGGGGGGGGGGGGGGGGTCCATTTATTGGCCTTATCGGTTTTTTGAGGATTGGAGCTGGGTTTCACTTATTTTCAATTTAGTAAAACTTAAAAAAGGTTATATGAGCTAGCACGAAGTTGCCATTTATTGTGTCTGTTTGGATAATATAAATATTCAATGTAGATTGGTGATAAGTAAATAAATAGTACACGCATTACTTTTGTTTTGAATTATATTTTATTTGTGTTTGAATACAGAAAATAAAAATAACAAAATGCCCCCAGATTCTGGTGCCGTTGGGTCTGCTAGCGCGCCTGCGAATGCTGGCCAACCAAATGTACCCCTGTCGAAGCCGTAAGTATTTTTTTCTTATGATACTTTTTTAAGACGGGGGCCTCGCCGTAATGAAAACCCGGCCGTAATGAAAGCCTGGCCGTAATGTATTCCCACCCGGCCGTAATGAAAGCCTGGCCGTAATGTAGGGGATGCTACATTCCGGCCGGGCAACATTCCGGCCGGTTTTACATTACGACCGGGTTTACAATACCTGCGGGCAGGGGATTATCGACGAGCGGCGGGTGTGTAGACAGGGGGGTGTCTACGGACGACGTGTGCGCAGTGCGGCAAACACAAAGGGCAGAAAACAATGCAAACAATACATAGCCCTTTGTTTTTGCCGCAATACAACAATCACCATGTATCTAACCTCCATTCCCCTCCCCCAAATAGCGTTGGGCACCGGTACCCGAGTCGCTTTTCACAACACTAGCACAAATATTTGTCGCTAGTATAAACTGATCTCAGATCTTACTGTGATATTACAGTGTAGCATTCCGCAAAAAAGCCCATTCCGCATTTTTGCCCATCCCGCACACAGGTGATGCAACTTGCGGGATGGGCCATGATGCGGAATGGGCACAAATGCATGATGGGCATATGTGCGGGATGGGCTAGGTATCCCCCCCCCCCGCAGTCCGCACAAGTGTCATGTTACCAAGCGCGGCCCGGGGGGGGGGGCGAGCAGCACACGCTTACCGCTTACTGTCGCAACAAAAATTCGGTGTTTTCAATCACCCCCTCCTTCTCCCCCGCAGCAAACAACAAACGGCGGCATCGGCTGGCTGACAATGGTCATGAAAACAATGGGAAAATGAGCTACGTTACAATTTGATGGTCGATAATAATCCTATATACCGTATTACCTCGAATTTCCCCCCATTGAATTAACCCCCCTCGAAATACCCCCCCCCCCTAAAATTGAGTGTAACGTGAACGTACATGACAAATAACGCAGTTTGTGATCTGTACTATGCAGAACACACGTTTAAACTGATGATTAAGTGACGTTAGGGAATGGTTTTTGTGTATATGTATACAGTAATATATGCCTATAAACACATCTAAATCTATGTGATTGTTCAATTTTTCTACGTCTGCGTATGGGGAATTTCCGAAAATTGCTGGCGAAATAATAGACCCCCCCTCGAAACCCCACCCCTAGAATTACCCCCCCCTGGAATTTTGCTGGCGAAATAATAAACCCCCTGGGGGTATTTCGAGGTAATACGGTAATCGATTCCCACCCCCAACTACCCAGATTCACACCACCTGAATGTCCATTTACAGTGCCCCAGATGTGTGCAATGTGCATGCTACTTCGCTGTTCAATTGTTCCGCACACTTTGTTATGGAACAATGGCCAAACAGCGAAGTAGCGTTGGGTTGATCGACCCGATATCGGGTTTCGAGTTCCGGGTTCTTCAACACAACACTAGCTGAATGTTCACTAGCGTTGTGTTGAAGAACCCGGAACTCGAAACCAGGGCCGTATCCAGGGGGGGGGGCGGGGGGGGCTGCAGCCCCCCCCCTCCCGGGGCGAGACCAAAAAGTGACCGGAAAATGCGACTTTTTCAACGTCAGCGTAAAAAATTTTGCGCGCAAGCGCGCAT
This sequence comes from Sphaerolaimus hirsutus, assembly GCA_964036195.1. Lineage (NCBI taxonomy): Eukaryota > Metazoa > Nematoda > Chromadorea > Monhysterida > Sphaerolaimidae > Sphaerolaimus > Sphaerolaimus hirsutus. Next base: position 21,166,645 of record OZ038453.1, on the reverse strand, counting down.
TCTTCACCAGACATAAGGTATTATCATCGGATTTGCTCCATGTGGCCACAAATCATTGTAAATACATTCAATGTTGTGTTTTTTTGCTGTTTTGTATGTATATTTACATACATATACAGCATTCCATGGCGCTGACGCCAACGCCAATGGCGTCATGGCGTGGCGCGTACTAATGGCGCCAGCGCCATGGCGCCATTCCGCCACTATGTAGCTAAAATTTTAGGGGGGGGGGGGGCTGAGCCCCCCCCCTCGCCGGCCTCCGTAAACAAGCAGCCCCCCCCGCTCAAAAATCCT